>CAMZMU010000065.1:47604682-48128979 GCA_947311845.1 Poa pratensis
CCACAATCTGTCTGATTCCAATACTCACTGATCAAAGATAACTTTCAATGTGGGCCAGTATCTATTGACAGCTTCAGCAACTACTTCTGGAAGTTTCACATTGCTGCAACAATTAGAGGATTTAATACGAAGCCAAATTTTGGATGAGATGTTCGGAACAAAAATGGATGAGCAAAAAAGATAAATAGAGGTCACCACCTAAAAAATACTCGATAACCGGTCTATTTGGATGGTTAATTGCCGAGCAGGAACTTGTTGAAGAGCGTTTTCACCTTGCTGAATTATTTCCTAGTTTTACATGAAACATATTAGCAAGGATCACAACAATAGTTGAACTATCAAAGATTGCTGCTCACCTGCAAGCTATTAATTACTGGCATGCAGATTAACTCCAGTTGCTCTTCTAGCAGGGTCTGGCGGAAGCGTCGTAATAACCACACTGATATGAGCCAGGCATGACCACATGAGCAAGGTGAAATGTTGAATACAACCAAAAAAAAGTACTACTCCCTCCGATCCATATTAATTGTCACACATTTATACTCCATTGTACAAAGCTGCGACAATTAATATGAATCGAAAGAGGTAGTAATAATAGCTTAAGGGAAAGGAATTAAAGAACCTTAAGGCTTCAACCAAATGAAGGAGTCCTCTGAAGAAACTTTGTAACCGCCAACTCCACTTACTGCAACATGATAGATCTGGAAAAGGCCATCCAATGAACCAGAGAACTTTCCCCTGCAGTCTTTTCACACACAAAAAAATAAACAAATTAACTAAATTATCATTGTTTATGCTAATAACAAATATCTAAGGTAAAATTCAAAGAATCACAGATATATAAACAGGCTTAATAAAAAAATTCAATGCTGCAATATCACAACTTCTTTTTTTTTAAACCGGGGCAAAAGTTTTGCGCCAATCTATTAATTCAACAGAAGAGAATTGCCCAGTTAATTGACGAACACCGTGTGAAAACCGTTACAACAAAACCACATGCGGACAATACCCAAAGCATGCTACTCCTGATCACCTAGGCGGGTCAACCAACTCTCCCAACCCGCTACGATACATTGATCATCACATCACAAAGAAAACCTCACTGAAAACACAACACAACAACACGAAGAGATGAGAACCATCCATCATGTTGCGGAAGCCTTCATTGTGGTGCCACCCTTCTTGCATTTGCTCCTGAGATACTCCTTTCCTTCACTTCATTTTGTCCCCCTTATCCTTCCCCAAGAGAGACGCAAGCAATCTCTTTGCTAGATTCAGGGCTAGCCGTCTCCAAACAAGCAAGAAGGGCCGCAAAGCTGCTGGCTAGCTTGAGATGGTGGCAAGGAAGCCATCACCGAGGGCCAAGCGAGCCCACCTCCAGGTGCACCATCTACAAGGGAGGAGCCGACTCCCCACACAACTTTTGCAGCTCGGGCATGAATCAGCATCACCGGAGCAATGACCTCACTCTCAGAGGCAGCCGACACATGGGGCTGCGGCAACGGGCATGGCATGGCACGGGAAGAGAAACTGCCATAGGGGGCCTTCTACCTCAATGTCGAGCTTGCCGGAGGAGAGGCTCAGGCGCAACAGGAGACATGCCAAGAGCAGCCCCCACTCTCACCAAGAAGCTCTCGACCCTAGCGAGCCAGCCTTGAAGCTCGCAACGAAGCAACATGGCCTGCTCGGTCAAGGTAAGCTGCACATCTGTTGTGGCGAAGCCTGGTCGAGGAGCTGGCTGGAGGACGGAGTGCACACCAGACCGCTGGCGAGGACGGAGTGCACACAACCGCTCACGGGGAGGGGAGCACTGGGACGAGGACGGTCAGCAGCGGCGCAACGTGGCGAACTTGGACCGGGGGAGGGCGAGGAGCGGTTCTCCCCATGCAGCAATTCGCTTTGTGGCTGAATTGGCAACAATTGTTGCGCCTGAGCGGCTCACGCAGATCGAAGCCCAGTGTCCAGCTTCGTGGCAGCGGTGGAACCTCCTGTTAAGCCAAGCAGGAGGGGAGGACGGGTCTTTGATGTCGGATGGGCGAAGGTACGCAGGCTGTGCCTAAGCTGGACAAGCACCCAAGGGGCCTCCTCCTGCTCCGTGCTGCCTGTTGCGTCAACAGGCACAGGAAACGACTCCGAGCACTGCATAGGCACCAGCCGCACCGGGAAGAGTGACTCAGGGGAGAGTGACTCGGGGACGAGCTCTCGACAACATCTTCAACCAGCAGGTCCAGGGTGGCCGGGGCTCAGAACTCGAACCTGCAGGGAGCGGCTCCAGGGTCGACGCAGTAGGCCGGAGGAGGTGCCGGCGAGGGGAGCAGGGTTCACCAACAGCTTCCCACAAAGTGCAGGGTCTGACCTGCAGGAGGAGAGAGCAGCTAAGGCCAGCGCGGCAGCAGTGGGCGGCGAGGCCATGGAGGTCGCCAACACGGCCATAGGAGGCGGAAGCTCGGGAGCCGGGGTCAGCAGACCCAACCCCTACATGACAGGCGAGGCCGGGAAGAGGACGTCGAGGGGAAGCCGGATCTGGTTGCGGAGCTCAGAGAGGTCACCGGAGGAGGGCCGGAAGCTCAGCCCTCGTCGCCATGGTCCTGGTCGTGAGAGCCCTTTCTCGTCAGAGCTCTGTTAGGTTTCTATGGCAGTTGCAATATCACAACTTCATATATTAGCACAACTGACAGCAAGAATGGGAATGCCACAATAATAATTCATTGCAGCCAGATAGACCCATTAAGAAGATGTGGATCATGATGTCATACCTTCACATATTAAACTTAAATGCCATAGAAGCAGCTGCAGCTGTATCCTCTGATGTACTCATACCCTTGTTAAGAATATCAACCAAAGGTGTAGGATGGGTAGTTCAGCTGGGGCAGCATCAATCCATTTCGAAAATGCTCCGATGGTTGAACAAACTGCAAAACCCAAGTGTATTTCAAAACCTGTCGTCCACACAATCAAGCTAGGAAAACTGGATCTAACCAGGTTTCCGACAAACTCAACTAGGTATAGAGATGGGTTTTTCTAAGCAGGGGTACACGTACACCCTCACTTCTTTGGACATTCTGGTGTACCAAAAATTTGAAAAAAAAATATCTAGACATTGTAGGATAAAAGTTATTTTGATTGTCAATTTTGAGGTTATTAAGTTATGCTAATTTGAGAAAAACAAAAAAAGATAAATTTGGTGGATTTATGTGCAACCACTTGTTATTTTGTGTAGGCCACATGCTATAAGTTTTTCCTCTAAATTGTGTGACATAGTATAATCTTGTAATACACTCACCTTTTTTGTAGTTCATTTTTGTTGTGGTTCAGTATCAAACACAAATCACAATTCATAGTGCTCACTCACAACTTTTCACAAGGTATAATGGCCTTATCATAAACTGTAAAATCTCAACCAGCCATCACAAAACTACCTACTTTCTACACGTGATTCCTGAATCCTACTCACAGTATAAGATTTAGAACACTCTGCTAAGAACAAAGACTTCTGAACTATCAGTTACACAAAAAACAAACCTGTCTGTAGCAACTGTTCTTGATGAGGAAACCTGGGAAGCAGTGGCATAACCTTCGAAGAACAGCATGAGCACATTATCAATACAAAAACAGATCTCATTATAGACAATGATTGTAATGTGACGCACAGAAAAAGTATTCGTTCAGAGAAAAGACCTTACAAACCATCAGTTGGCATACTCAAGATGACAAGATACCATTCATACCTGTGGTAATATTTCCTTCTCTTCAATTGAAACCGATTTAGCAATGGCTTGTATACAGAACAGTGCAGCCTCTACTGGTTGCCAACTCTGGTTTGTTCGGCACCGCTTCCACATGCCTAAAATCAAAAGGCATATGGCTTGTGTTACAGAAAACTAAACGAAATTCTTAGAAGGAAGTGGGACTCAGATAGGCGGAGTAATCATCATTCATCAGCATCAAATATAGAAGAGATTAAAAGACTCAATACCAATATCAAACTATCTGAAAGGGGGAAAATGAGTAGTTCAACTACATGGGACGATAAACGAAATTGTATAAGATGAAAGGACATAAAATTTTATGGTATATTGTGCCGAGTATACAACATGAACACACAAGCAAGAGGCAGATAAAGAATTCAAACTAATCCATTTGATATGGTTTGCATAAGTTACAGTGCCTTAAATAAGATTTTCTGCCACCAGTAGTAGTTAATGTACAAGGATATTCAACACTGGGTGATTTGTACCAGTATCTTTCACAATAATAACTTAATTCCAACAAAAACATCACAGATGGGTAAGTAGAACTCACACGATAGACTAATGATAAAAAACTACGAAATGAGTTATTGTGCAACTGCAAAATTATAGATAGTATACTGAGCTAGTGAGAACAGATTTCTCCAAGACAATTGTTGAACATACAAACAGGCTCACCACAAGATTGTGGAACCTAAAGCAACAGATGGACAAGAAATGGCTAAACTCACCTGAATTAGCTTCATGAAAATTATTTTTAGTGTTGAGTCACCCCAAGGACATCAGTTGCATCAAGTAGCACATCACTAACAGCTGAAAAGCGAATGGCGTTGTAATTATTCGGCCACTGTATGAAATATTCAACATGGACTGCAAGAAACTCAGTTCGCTGAAATCAGGTAGAATACCGTATCTAGCGTGTCTGAAATCCCTCCGGTCTTCTTCCGAGAAAGTGTTGTAGTCCTCAGGATATTCAACACGGGAACTGACCTGATTCGATAATCAAAACAGCATGACGTGAACAGGGAACCCCAATAAAAATAGGTTCTTATACGCATGTATCACAAAAAAATACATATATACCAAAGCAACCCCCCCCCCCCCCCCCCCCCCCTCCTCTCAAACATACCAGAGAGACAAGAACTTCAAATGGAGGACGGAATATCTGCATCCTTCTATTCTCTCAGCTTCAATCGACATCTCAGATCCACATGATGTGTACGAGTCCCTAAAATGTGTAAGCACTGAGCGGGTTGTTTCTGAAGTACAACTAGTAATGTTTTAAGCATATTACCTCTCAGTCAGGTTACGCTTAAGATGGTGCCAGAAATTAAACGTCATGGACGAGATATCAAATTCTGAATGAGAAGTAACTTCAAGCAGTGCATTCACTATTTGCATACCATCTGAACCTGTAAAGTATCAAATGGCAGGCGCAACGCTTAAATGGTCAGGATGGCCGCTGTTCATATACAACTTAAAAGGACAAATCATACTTATGGTACAAAATCAATACAGGCACAACGCTTAAATGCAGTATTTTGATCATTATCATCATGAAGTGTTACCTGTTGCAATCAAGTCGACATAGGAATCGCCCATGTCTGCAAATAAACGAGCAATAGCTTTGACATCTTCTTCATCCTGATAATGAAAAAAAAAAAAGTTTCTCACGGTAGAAAATTTTAAAGGGAAAAATAAGGGATCAAAATAGCAAGAAGTCGCATAATAGTAAGCACCTTTCACAGAGCCAGAACCAATATAAGAGTAAGAGCATGTACAATGCAAGTGCTTAGAGAGGTGCTTGTTAAAATAAAATTTTACTTGCCAGCTAGGCTGGCATTGGTGCTTATTTTCAAGAATGAATGTTTGATTAGGCACCCACATTTAAGAGGTATTTATGTATTTAACTAGTACGTATCTGTATATGATAAATTATCTACGCAACAACGAAGGACTTGCATTAGAGTACATAAATTTGCATACATGCTTGAAGATGTGGCTATATTCTCTCACTTTAACACTCACATACAAGCACTTAGCATTGTGAATGCCTTACAAGTCAACTTTGACAATCTTACTGTCTACTATTGATATGACCAACTTTACTATTCTAGGATCTTCAATAACTCATTGGGTCATTTGAAAAGCTTATGCATAGATGTCTTGTTGGTTGTGAAGTTAAAACTCCCTCCGATCCATATTTTGTCGCTTAGTCGCTGAATCGGATGTATCTAAACATGTTTTAGTGCTACATACATCCAATTCCTCGACAATTAATATGGATCGGAGGGAGTATTAAAAGTCAAACTTTTTAGCTTTCTCAAAAAAAAATCAAAACAGTTGGTGTAGCTTGTTAAACAACCAGCCCAATTTGTAACATGAAATTGATTTTAGGAAGGATCTACCAAATTAAAGGCAACTCTGCTATTGTTAAATAAATTTGCCTAAGGTCAAAAAAAGAGCTACAGTGCACCTTAAGTACCCTACAAATGAAAATAGTGATTAAGTAAATCCAAATATCTAAGACCACCCTACTAAACAACATTCAAGGAGAAATCTGCAGATAGGGGAATAGATGTGTTTTGGTTTGAACCCAAGTCAACCACACAAAAGGAGTTGGCTAGCCAAAATATGGTGAGGGTTTTGGCTGCCCATGTTTTAGCCAAGAAAATACACTGGGAGTGGCATGGGCATGCCAAACCATACATACCGATTGAACATTAATGGAGAATATGGTCACGAGATTCCGTACCTTAGATGAGTCTTTCAGCTGCTCTTTCAGACCCATAACATGAGGGATGAGAATTTGAATCAGTGGAAACTGTTCAGATGCCACTAGAATCTCGAGATACAGTAAAATGTATCAACTCAGAGGTAACTGGCAATTTAGAGATACGTGTATTAGCAAGCCGCTAACAAATCCTGAGAATATAAAATGCACATAAGGTTTAACTAGCTGCAACGATTCGCAGGCCTATTTTGTCAAGCTTAGCTTATCCAACAAGCCAGTTTTTAGGACTTCTTAGCTTATACAACCAAACGACCATCTTATGTGACAAGCTTGAGAAGCTGTTTGGAACAATTTTGAGCATACAACTGTTTAATGACAACGGTGTGAAGAAATATGTTTCTACCTTATACAGAGCAGGAAACAAATTAGCATTCAAAACATCCTCAACTTTGAACTGATCCCATGGAACTCATGCATCATCAAGCACAAGAGATAGGTGGACCCATCCAAAACAATTAAATTGACTGATGCTAGCAATGCCAATATATAGTAGTGTCTGAAGTGAAGCAGCATGTAGCCTCTGATCTTGATGATGATCAATGGGTGCAGAAGATGCACAACTATGGCTAGCTCATATCTGCCAGCTGTTTGAAATGTCGAGTCCTGATTGCATGGCAAGAGAGAGAAGGAAAGCCGCACTGCACCGCAGGTCTTATCAGAAAATGGAAGGAAGCGTCATGTTCAGTCCATGGATTTTTTTCCAAGAAGATGGCTTCAGCTTCAGAATCAGATTTGAGCTGAAAATTAACCACGTGCTTGGCCAGGCTGAAGCTTACTCCTGTGAAGAAGTTGCAGTTGTAACTCGGTTTATCCAATCTACACTGATGAGCTTCGCAGCCTCCATGATGGGCCTGGGCCAGCAGGGCTGGTTAGAGAACATTGAAGTGGTGGTGCATAGCATGGAGGAAGAGGGAGGAGGGATGAACAGGGAGCCTGCAACAGATCAGGTTAGTGATGGCTGGCAATGCCGAGGAGGACGTAAGCAAAAAATGTCAGCAAGGCAGTCACATCTAAACTGCACTACGCTGTCCAACCCCATCTCTGTCACCACTGCGCTGCGCCCAATATCGCTGACACCTAGAGCTAGATCTGGGTTGCAAAACAGCACCTATCTGAAAGCTGCACTAATACTCGCCAAAGTTTCACCCACCTCTAGATGCCAGCACCGGATATTGGTTTTTAGTGAAATTTGCCAAAACCTACTCAAGCATGAAATGTTTCCTCCACCTCTGAAGACCTGCATCATAAATCTGTTTTTACACAGAAACTTGTTGACACCTACTAAGTTTTAGTTGTTTTTGCTCCTAAGTCACTGAAGCAAACACTTGGTTTTGGTTGAAACTTGTTGAAATGTCAAATGTGAATCCAAATTAATGACTTTGGGGACTTGGTTTTGGTTGAAACTTGTTGAAATGTGAATCTAAACTTGTCGAAACCTCATAGCCCTATTTTACAAGGCTTCTTGGGGACTCACGGTTTTTTAATGACTTTGAAGAAACATTTGATCTGCATTCTTCTTTTGAACTTGATTATCCAAAAATTCAACATCACAAATAGCAAGCATTACAATTGTAGTTTTTTGTGTAGAGAAACGTTTGTATAGAACATGGTCAGAAATAAAGGCAAACTCAATCTGCCAACTTTTCTATTTCCACAGCAACTGAATAAGGTGAACACTAGTACATCACTGTGGTAGCAAGAGCATAGCATGCAATGATTCATTGAGGTGAAAAGATGAAGAAAATAAATGAGAAACTAGCAAGAGATGAACTAAAATATGATACAAACTATGTGGAAATACAAGCAATATACCATTTACAGCTGCCTCCAAAAATTGATCAGTATTCAACGAAGAGAGTGCCGTATGGACCAAAGGATGTGAAGCAAGGACAGATGCATCGATCCTGAGAAAACAATTCCATAAGTTCATGATGCCCATACTGTTACACAGCAGTAGTAAAGTAAGAATAGAAAATGTTACATGTGCCACAACAATTACATCCTCAAGGACTAAAGTATTACAAGCTGCATACCCATGACAGAAACGAAGCCAAGAAGCAAAACCCTCCATACCTGTGAAAGGAACAACCATGATTAACTACAAAAATAGACCTAATCCTCTCGTTGCATAACTGTCTAGGAATTGCTCGAATATGTAGTTCTGGGTTCAGATAAGACTCTTGTGCTCTCCGCCTGACAGGAAAGGTGTGTACCATGTAATGTTCTAATCTGGTTTGTAACAGAGTGAAATATGATGTGAACATAAAAACTACTTCTGCTTGTACCAATATAAAGAACAGGAACAAAAAGATGCTCTCGAGTACAGTACTTTTGAATGTATGTCCTAATGGCCAAATGAAAGAGAAGTAGCACATGGAAATCTCGGTTATGGAAGGATTCTGCATATGCATGCAAAATATGAAATGACAGGGGAAAAGATCTAAGGTTTACTGTAGAAATACTCTCCATAACGCGTTAACAATACTGGTTCTCATTATCTTCCGTAATTGTTGAGTTGTTTCAGTTATTTCAGCAAATGCTTTACCAAAACCATTATGTTTTTCAATGGCTTTCGTTTTCTCCTGCTTGGGAGAGGATGGAGGGGTATGGACTTCTTTTAGTACAAACGAAACAAGTTTCCATAACTACTTTAGCATGTGATGACTTCAGCTGTCACATTAAGCAATGTTTATGAGGAGGGAAATTAACCTGTTCTTTCATCTCATCAAAACCCAAGCAAGCAGTCAATAGACTAAGAGCAACATTAGCTGATGAACGAAGGTCATTCTCAAACTGTTTGCGCCTTTCGGGACGAGCAGCTATTTTATAACTTGAAGTTTCCTGCCAAGACAGCATACAAGTAAGTTACAATTTTACCAAGAAAAACATATGACGTACATTGAATGACATTATGTATGTAAGTCCTTGATTTATTATATTAGGATAATCTAGACAATCATTCATTGATGTGGAAGTCTTGGACCATAAGATTTTGAGCATCAAGTCAACTGAACTCGAACATGATCACTACATCGTCGCAACATGCATCACAATAGCATTTTGCGTGGCTTAGAGCAATATGGTTTAAGATTTGTATAAGCTCTGGGATAAATGTATAATCATCTATGTTATTTATGAATGTGATCTGTTAATCTAGATGATGATATTATTTTGAGAGTTAGGCATCCACATCAAGCTAAAATTGTTTTGTACCTGTGGCAAAACAATAAGCAGTTCGAGGAAGCTTGGGATGAACTCTTGTTGAGATGTCATTTCATCGCCTAGCCAATTCACAATTCCACCACCTCCCCAGTCCTCCATAGGGACATGTACAGCCAGAGCAGCAATTGCAATACAAATCTGAAGATGGTAGAACAGTCATCAGATTTGTGTCAGTATAAAATATGCCTGCTTAATTCAATCATTTACCTGTGTTCTAACTTTTGGTGGTCCTCTATTAAATTTCTTCAGCAATGCCTGCAGGTGCAGAACAGTTAAAAAAAGGAACAACGCCCTTAGCAAGACTAACCAGGGCTTCAATTAGGGGAACAGTTCTTGAGGAGACCATGGTAAGGAAAAAGTATAATGCAAAGAACATTGTAAGACTGACTGAATAATGCAAACAGAGTACATAAATTATACTCCTAAATAAAATGCCTCAAAAGCTGCTGCTTACAAATAGAGAATCTTGCAATTGTCGAAAAGCTTCTGAGGGTAACTCCTCAAAGTCTCTTTGCACCTAAAATGCAAACATGTTTTAAAAGAACGTTGAGAAACATTACTTAACATGTTTCTAGATAGTTTTAAGAAATAGCATAATGCATATATGTATGTATGTCTTACCTTGCTTCTGAGGGTCTGAGAACAGAACATGAGAGTCTCTAAATTACTGCTTTCATCATGAAGTAAGCTGTCAGCTACCTGCATATTGAGAACAGAAAAATGTTTGGGTGTCTTTAAGATAACAAATAACAACAACATAAATAAATAAGATGATCCAGTTCAAAATAAAACATTATTCACCATAATCCAAAACAGCCTACAAATCTAACAGGAAACATTGCATTTGCTAGGAACACAATCTTCACGTACAATAAAACATACACAATAACATGATAATGAAAGCGAACGAAAGAGCCATCAAGCTTTGAAGGAGTTTTCCTCGCCTCATAAATACCATTGCAGCTAAAACTAACAGATAAAACTGAACTAAGTCCGTACAGTATTCACCTACAAAAGGCCTGAATAGCATGACCACATTCGCAGGTTTACTCATTCAGTTTGCAGCAAAGCCCAGCACGTACTGGAATTCGTCTACGCAGTTCATAGTCCAGAGACTAGCTAAACTCAACCCCAATAAATAAGGCACTGACAGGATTTAAAGTCAACACTACTGCAGGCTCCATTCTAGGTTTTTGAAACTCTAGTCTTACGCCAATATAAATGCTAAATTAGCTCTACATTAGGCGTTCCCCAGCAGCCCTAAATTAAAATCCAATAAAATGATCAGGCACTAGAGCAGCAGAAGAAAAGCCGCTCCAAACAAATCTAATCTCAATGCAACGCCCAACCACCCCTCAAGAGCAATCACACAGCTGAACCACTCCAAAATCGCAGAGATTTTGCGCCAGTCCGGGCCAAATCCAGAGAAACGCGCCCAAATCCCGACCGCGGCACACCAATTGCCTTCCTAAAATCGCCACACGACGACCAACCACGGCTCTACGCGAACGAACACGATGGGGGACATGAACCTAATTGAGCCGAGGAGGGCGCACCTGCCACGCGTCGAGCGTGTGCTGGAACTTCTGCAGCCAGCGGTCGGCGGCGGTGCGGATGGTGTCGTCGGGGTGGTGGAGAGCGCCGCGAGCGCCTCCTTGACCGTCGCCGTGGCCTGGGCATCCATGCCGGCGAACCCTACTTCCTCCTCTCGCCGCCGCGGCGCGCTGCCGTAAGTAATCCTCTACGGCGGATGATTTCCGCGGTCTACTGGATCTACGGCCGGCGATTCGAGGATGGGTAGGGTTTAGGTAGGAGAAGAAAATTTGAAACGGGTCAGAGAGGGCCAGAGAGGCGCTTGCGCGAGTGCGGGATTCGATTCGATGGACGGGGCGAGAGGGGGAGGAGACAGAGTTGTTTTGTGCGATTTTTTTTTCGTTTATGTTTCTGAGCAGATGACAATTGTTCTGAGCTGTGCCAGCCTCTATGCGCGTGGGCCCGGTTGTCTGGTGTCAAGCGGCAGTCTGCTCACTGCTAAGTACAATAAGTCCAAACTCAGCAGGCTATAAGCAACTCCATGTCATCAAAATCATATGTGGAGGGGAGAGAAAAGAGGAAAGAGAAGCAAGCCGGCGCTTAGGACCCTTTTGTTTTGAGCTTTTGAGGGCTTTCCACGAAAATAAGCTGTCTAAGCCAGCCAAAAGGCCTCGCGGTGCGTTGGGCTTCCGCCGAAGCGATCGTTTTCCTTCATACGGGAGAAAGCACCATTTGAGGTGCTTCCCGAGCTTCCCACCGAGTCAACCGAAGGGGCATTCAGTTTAGGACATATCGTTTGCTGTTAATTACGAGTAGAATGCCACCGACGGAACCGTGCAAAACAGCCGAGCCAGCCTCCTGCATTTTCTTTTATTTTTCTTCTCTCGTTCTTTCTCTCGCGAGCCGCGCGCTAGGGTTCCTCTGGCCAGCCGCCGCACCCGTCGCCGCGTCCCCTCGCCCCCTAGCCGCCGCACCACCGCGCCTCCCTCGCCGCCCTAGCCGCACCACGCGCCTTCCCCGCCGCCCGGTCCGTCCCGCGCCTTCCCCGCCGCCCAGGACCACGCGGTCGACGAGGCCCTGGTCTGCGCCGTCCTCGAGCCCCGGACCGCGTCGTCCTCGACTGCAGCGACACCGACCGCCGCGTTCAGCTAGGTGAGCACAATTCCGGCTGTGGCACTTCTCATTTTCTTCCATTATTTTGTGCTTGCAGTTTGTGATTTGATTTGTACTGTGTGTATGCATAGTTGTTTGATTTGCTGCTAGATATTGCTGCCTATAGGTAACATCAGTGCAAGATTTGTTGGTGTATAGTGTTAGTGCTAGATGGATAATTGTGGGTACATGTAATTCTGTAATTGCTGTAATTGCTGGTGTAATTGTTGTGTGTTATAGTGTTAGTGCAAGATTTGTTGGTGTGTTACCACATAACACTTTAGATGTAATTGCCGTTGTTAGATGCTTGCTGCTTGCTTGCTTACTTATACCACATTGTATAACTATTTCGTTTAGTAATTCTGTAGTTTTTGTGTGTGTTTTAGCTTGTGTTAGTAATTTCCAATGGGGGACAAGGATTACGCAGTTTGGGATGCACACTCCGTTCGTATTTTGTGCGACATTGTATGGAGGAAGTCAATGCAAACAATAGGAATGGAGGTTGTTTGAGTAAGAAGGGGTACAAGAATCTAGAGGACAAATATGCCGAGATAACGGGAAAAAGGCTGACAAATAAGCAATTCAAAAACAAAATGGGAGCTTTTAAAGAAGATGTACACGGTTGGATGGAGTTGCTAAATGCAACCGGGCTAGGTTGGGATCCGGAAACAAGAACTATGGATGCAGATAGTGATTGGTGGAACTCACCTGAACGTAAGCAACATATTTATCTTTTGTATTTATCTTTTTTGTCTATTGTGTTGATGATTATAGTTGTCTAATTTATTTGTTGTGTTCCATTTGCAGTTTCGTCCCGAGCATAAGCAATTCAGGCATGGATCACCCGCCAACTTGACACAACTTGATGTCATGTTAGGAAGGCTCATGTCACCGGAGAATTGGCGGCCATCCAGGGCAGATGAAACGGGAGCGAACATGGCAGGTGCAATTGCATTGGATGATGATGATGATGCCTCCCAAAAGACACCAAACTTGGCGAAGCGCCTCAGTTTGGTGGTGGAGAGAAGGAGAGCCCCTTTTTCAGGGTGTACAACAATGTATTGAACTCGCTAGTCTCAAAGGCTGATGTGGTAGTTCAAGTGGCAGGATGATGATGTCCCAACTACGAAGGAATTTTTAGGGATGGTTCGAGAGTGTGGAGTTAGTGAAGGAACTGATGTTATGTTCACTGCGTGCAAGCTTGCCGTGAAGAGGGAGAACGAGAGGTGTTTGCGGGCCTTGAAACATCTGCAGGAAGGCTTCATTATCTCAAGAGCATGCACGATGAGTGAACAAGTAGTGTTGTTTGCTTGTTTGGTATTTGTTGTAAACCATTAGGTGTAATGTACTATTTATTGTAAACCATTAGGTGTACTGTTTGTTTATTGTAAACCATTAAGTGTACTGTTTGTTATCATTTGCTACCTTGCATGAACCATTATTTCCTTTGTTGCCTCTGTGTGTGTGTTCTTATCAAAAACCATTTCCTTTGATGCCTCTTGTATGTGTTGTTCTTATTATTTGTTACCATCCTTCAACTATGTCATGTCATTTTTTTTTGACATATTCTTATATGAAATTTGTAGGATGGATGGTGGTGGCGACAATGGACGTGATGAAGAAAGGATTCGTCATCTCTCGGGTTGGCACATGGCATGGCTGTGTTGGGCTACATTGGTAATCTCTATTCTGAGAAGTATTGAATAAGGCACCTAAGAGAATTCCACAACAAACTGGGAATGAATGGGTGTATGAACAACTTGCTGATAGAAAAAGATGCTACAAAATGTTCAGAATGTTCCTGATGTGTTTCACAAATTGCACGACCACCTAGTTAGCAACTATGGGTTAATTTCAACTAGAGACATGGGATCTGTGATGTCTAGGGATGTTTCTAGGTGTGTTGGAGGACCACAATCGTTTACCAAGTTGAGAACCATTTAGTCGGTCTCTTGAAACAATTCATAGGAAATTCCATATGGTATTGAATTGTTTGTACAACATGGGTAAAGATAACATAAACCGATGGATCGAAGTTTCAAGGATGTGCATCCAAGGCTTCAAGATGCACATTTCTATCCTCATTTCAAAGGTGCCATTGGCGCCATTGATGGCTCACACATCCTGTTGAAGTTGACAAAGAAGAAGAGGTCAACCACACAGGAAGACATGGTTACACATCACAAATCTGTTAGCGATATGTGACTTGATCTCAGATTCACATTTGTGGTTGCTGGATGGGCTGGTTCGGTACATGATAACCGCATTCTTACACACAGCATGGAGAAGTATCCAATTGAGTTCCCAACCCCTCCTGATGGTAATATTCTTTTTGTCATTATTCACATGAGAATACATATGGATTATTACTTGAAGTCATATTTTCATAAAATTTTCTCGTGTGCGTAGGTACATACTATCTTGTTGATTTGGTTATCCAAACAGAAAGGGGTTCCTAGCTCCTTACAAAAACATACATATCATATTCCGGATTTCCGTCGAGAAGGGCCACCAACAAAGAAGGAAGAAATTTTCAACCATGCCCACTCATCGTTGCGAAATTGCATTGAGCGCATCTTTGGGATCTTGAAAAATAAGTGGCGCATTTTGAAGGGCATCCCTCATTTCGACTTGGTTACACAGAAGTGGATTATCATTGCTTGTTGTGTGCTTCACAATTTTATTAGAGACTCCAACTTGCGTGATAAGCAATTTGATCGATGTGATGCAGATGAGAATTACATGCCCAAGGTTCAAAGGCAAGCAATTACCTTGCCCAGTGACCATGTGTCGGGTGAACTACACACAAGAGGCATGAATGGAACACGTGAAGACATGGCCAACGCATTGTTCATTTCTAGACACGTTAGAACTCATTGATCTAGCTAGTATAATGTAGTGGAATTGTATTTTGAACAACTATATATTCGTAATGGTTATGTAATGACAATTGTATGGATATGAAGTTTGACTTGAATTTATATGCACATGTTATTTATTACACGTGAGAGCAGCAACAAACAACTCTGATGACTATAAAGGGTGTTTCAGACAATTCAACAATCTAACAGTCAGACAGCCAGCTAGGTTGCCAAAGACCTCCACTGAAAAAGCCAGCTTCCCTGGACAACACTTTTCTGCACAGCACCCACAGCCAGCCCAAACAAAAGGGCCCTTAATCAGTCGTCCGCTGCAGCACTGGAAAACAAGACGCTATAGCCTGCATGTCGCTAGCACTATGGGCTATAAGCTGGCTGCAAGCATTGATTGCTTGGCTGGTCGGTACAACTAATAAATTATTTGAATACTCAATAGAGCCAAACCTAATAGCCTGCTTACTGTATCGCTTTTACTTTATACAAACATTAGCTGACGTGGATACGCTTGTAGCCGGCAGCTGGCGAAAGCTATTGTGCTGCTCTTAGAGCGTCTCTAACCGGATTGGACAAATTTGGCCACCTGTCGGCAAACGGGACGGATAACCTTCATTTGTTCGGCCCTGCAGTCGTCTCCCTTAGGATTGACTCCAACGGGGCGACGCATCGAGTCGCGCGCGTCCGTTCCTGTCCGTTGGAACAAAAAACACGACCCAACGGGGCGACGCAAACGGACCGCGGTCCGTTTGCCTGTCCGTCGCGACGCATTCCTGGCCCAAATTTGGGCCACCGATGTGTCGGCCCCGGACGCGCGGCGGACCACTTTTGTGTCCTCCTCAGTCCGCTCTCGGGCGAAATTCACACTCGGCCTCTCCTCCTCTCCCAAAACCCCAGTCCACACTCCAGCCCTAGCCATGGCCGACGCTGCCTCCGACGCCGCCGCCGCCGCGGTGGCCGCCGTCGAGTTTGGACTGCCGCTGATACGTCTCCAACGTATCCATAATTTCTGCTGTTCCATGCTTATATTATACCATTTGCTACATGTTTTATATACACTTCGTATCACTTTTATGCATTTTCTGGGACTAACCTATTAACAAGATGCCACAGTGCCAGTTCCCTGTTTTCTGCTGTTTTTGGTTTCAGAAAGTTACTTCTGGAAATATTCTCGGAATTGCACGAAACAAAAGGCCAGTCCCTATTTTTCCAGCACGTACACGGAGTCCGAAGGAGAGACGAAGAGAGGTGGCCAAACCACCTGGCGGCGCGCAGTGGGCCCAGCCGCGCCGCCTGTGGTTTGGGCCCCTCGGGGGTCCGCCGACATCGCCCCTTCGCCTATTTATTCCCCGAGACGTGAAAACCCTAAAACACCGAGCCTTTCATCCAGAACATATTCGCTGCCGCCGTCGTCGTCAACCCTAACTCGGGGGGTTTCTGAAGCTCTTCCCGGCACCCTGCCGGAGAGGGGAATCATCACCGGAGGGCTCTACATCGCCATGCCCGCCTCCGGAGTGATGCGTGAGTAGTTCATCCTTGGACTATGGGTCCATAGCAGTAGCTAGATGGTTGTCTTCTCCACTTGTGCCATCATGTTTAGATCTTGTGAGCTGCCTATCATGATCAAGATCATCTTATTGTAATGCTACATGTTGTGTTTGCTGGGATCTGACTTA
The DNA here is from genome assembly GCA_947311845.1 of Poa pratensis. Taxonomy (NCBI): domain Eukaryota; kingdom Viridiplantae; phylum Streptophyta; class Magnoliopsida; order Poales; family Poaceae; genus Poa; species Poa pratensis. Next base: position 47,621,682 of record CAMZMU010000065.1, read on the forward strand.
TATTGATACCTATGTGGAGCTGAATATTATATTATCATGTCTATGTCATTTGTGATCTTGCATGCTCTCCGTTACTTGTTGAAGCCTTGGCCAAGTGAATACTTGTAACTCCAAGAGGGGGTATTTATGCATGATAGTTGGGTTCAACCTCTATTTAACCTGGGATAGTGACAGCAAGTTCTAAGGTTGTAGATGTGTTGTTGCCACTAGGGGTAAAACAGCAATGCTTTATTCAAGGATGAATGTATTGTTTACATTACGCACATTACTTAATGCAATTGTCTGTTGCTTGCAACTTAATACTGGAAGGGGTACGGATGTTAACCGGAAAGTGGACTATTTAGGCATAGATGCATGCTGGATAGCGGTCTATGTACTTTGTCGTAATGCCCAAATGAATCTCATAGTAGACACCACAGCTCACACATGCATGTTATATGCACTTATCAATTGTCAATTGCCCAGCTGTAATTTGTTTACCCAGCATGTTAGTTATCTTATTGGAGAGACACCACTAGTGAACTGTGGACCCCGGTCCATTCTTTTACATCTGAAATACAATCTACTGCAATCATTGTTCTCTACTGTTTTATGCAAACAAACATCATTTCCATTCGATACGTTTAACCCTTTGTTTTCAGCAAGCCGGTGAGATTGACAACCTCACTGTTAAGTTGGGGCAAAGTAATTTGATTGTGTTGTGCAGGTTCCACGTTGGCACCGGAATCCCTGGTGTTGCGCCGCACTACACTCCTTCACCAACACCTTCGAAGCAAACCTCGTTTTCCTACTGGTTCGATTAAACCTTGGTTTCATACTGAGGGAAAACTTGCTGCTGCACTCATCATACCTTCCTCTTGGGGTTCCCAACTGACGTGTGACGTACAAGCATTGTTTCTGGCACTATTGCCGGGGAGATATTCCCTCGTCAACTAGAGCCACCAACACGTTTTCTGGCGCCGTTGCCGGGGAAAACCGAATTGCTTCTGCAAGGGGAGTCTCTCACACCCAATCTCTTTACTTTGTTATTTGTCTTGCTTAGTTTATTTTTATTTAGTCTTGTTTGCTCTCTTTATCAAAAACACAAAAAAATTAGTTACTTGTTTAATTCGTTTGATTTTGTTTTTCAAAATGAGTACTCCTGAGAACACTAAGTTGTGTGACTTCACTAGCACAAACAACAATGATTTCATATGCACTCCTATTGCTCCACCTGCTTCTACAGCAGAATTTTATGAAATTAAACCTGCTCTATTAAATCTTGTTATGAAAGAGCAATTTTCTGGTGTTAGTACTGATGATGCTGCTGCCCATCTTAATAACTTTGTTGAACTTTGTGAAATGCAAAAGTATAAGGATATGGATGGGGATATTATAAAACTGAAACTTTTTCCTTTCTCCTTGAGAGGAAGAGCTAAAGAATGGTTGCTTTCTTTGCCTAGAAATAGTATTATTCTTGGACAAAATGCAAAGATGCTTTCATAGGGAAATATTATCCTCCTGCTAAGATTATATCCTTGAGAAGTAGCATTATGAATTTTAAACAACTTGATAATGAACATGTTGCTCAAGCTTGGGAAAGAATGAAATCTTTGGTGAAGAATTGTCCCACTCATGGACTGACTACTTGGATGATCATCCAAACCTTTTATGCAGGATTAAATTTTTCCTCAAGGAACTTATTGGATTCAGCCTCTGGAGGAACCTTTATGTCCATCACTTTAGGTGCAGCAACAAAGCTACTTGATGATATGATGATCAACTATTCCGAATGGCACACCGAAAGAGCTCCTCAAGGTAAGAAGGTAAATTCTGTTGAAGAAACCTCCTCTTTGAGTGATAAGATTGATGCTATTATGTCTATGCTTGTGAATGGTAGATCTCATGTTGATCCTAATAATGTTCCTTTAGCTTCATTGGTTGCTCAAGAAGAGCATGTTGATGTAAACTTCATTAAAAACAACAACTTCAACAACAATGCTTATAGGAATAATTTTGGTAGCAACAATATAAGCCTTATCCTTCAAATGGTTATGGCAATTCTTATGGTAATTCCTACAGCAACAATAGAAGTGTGTCCTCTGATCTTGAAGCTATGCTTAAAGAATTTATTAGCACACAAAAAGCTTTCAATAAAACTGTTGAGGAAAAGTTTGAAAAAATTGATGATCTTGCTCTAAAGTTGATAGTCTTGCTCATGATGTTGAAATTCTAAAACTGAAAGTTATGCCTAATGAAGTTAAAGATACTAAGTCATTTGCTACAGCAAATGCCATCCAAGTTCGAATTGATAATAATATTAGGATGTTGGCTGAATTGCATGCTAGGTGGGAAAAAGAGGAAGAACTTGAAAAAGAGAATAGTATAGTTAGAGTTTGTACTATCACCACCACTAGTAATGCTAATGTTTACATGCTAGTAAGCCTCCTACTATTGATGGTAATGTTATTGGTGTTGGTAATGTCTCTACTACTTCTGCAAAGCGTTTGAAATTGCCTAAAACTGCTGAAACTTTTTCTGATAAAAGTGCTGAAATTTTTCAAACTATTGGAGACAATGGTTCCACCACCATTGACAATAATGATTTTGATTTTGATGATTGTAACATCTCTGAAGTTATTATGTTCTTGCAAAAATTAGCTAGAAGTCCCAATGCTAGCACTATTAATTTGGCTTTTACAAAGCATATTACAAATGCTCTTTTGCAAGCTAGGGAGGAGAAGTTGAAACTTAAAGCTTCTATTCCTAGGAAATTAGAAGATGGTTGGGAACCCATCATTAAGGTAAAGGTGAATGATTTTGATTGCAATGCCTTGTGTGATCTTGGTGCAAGTATTTCGTTTTGCCCAAGAAGCTTTATGATATTCTTGATTTGCCACCTTTGGAACATTGTTATTTGGATGTTTTTCTCGCTGATAATGCTATGAAGAAACCTTTGGGGCGAGTTAATGATGTTTTTATTACAGTAAACAATAACCTTGTCCCCGTTGATTTTTGTTATGGATATTGAATGCAATGCATCTTGTCCTATTGTTTTGGGAAGACCTTTTCTTCGAACTGTTGGTGCCATCATTGATATGAAAGAAGGTAATATAAGGTACCAATTTCCTCTCAAGAAAGGTATGGAACACTTCCCTAGGAAGAGAATGAAGTTACCTTTTGACTCTATTGTTAGAGCAAGTTATGATGTTGATGCTTCTTCTCTTGACAACACTTGATTTTCACTTTCTGCGCCTAGCTGAAAGGCGTTAAAGAAAAGCGCTTATGGGAGACAACCCATCGTTTTTATTTGCTGTTATTTTTGTTTTCTTTGAGTCAAGGAGTTTTGTTACTTCTGTAGCAACTCCTTTGTATCTTTATTTTATCGCAATGTTGTGCCAAGTAAAGTTCTATATTGAAAGTTGATGCAAGATTTGGATTTCTGCGCAGTGACAGATTTTTAGCTGTCACGGATTTGAGCTTATCTCCCTGTAGAAAATTCAAAAAATTCTGAGAAAAATCACGCATATTCCTGAGATATGTACGCAACTTTCATTATTTTAGGCCAGATCCATCTGAGCAACTTAAGTGCCTCGAAAAAATTCGTCATTCCAGACTGTTCTGTTTTTGACAGATTCTGCCTTTTGTTTTGCATTCGCTCTTCAGAAGCTTTGGGATTGATTGTATCATTACAGAATATGAGAATTTTTGATTATGCACTAACCCTCTAATGAGAACTGTCTTGAGTTTGGTGTGAAGGAAGTTTTCAAGGATCAAGCGAGAAGGGTGATATTATGTGATCAAGAAGAGTGAAAAGCCTAAGCTTGGGGATGCCCCCGTGGTTCATCCCAACCATATTCAGAGAGACTCAAGCGTCTAAGCTTGGGGATGCCCAAGGCATCCCCTTCTTCATCAACAAACTTATCAGGTCATCTCTAGTGAAACTATATTTTAATTCTTTCACATCTTATGCGCTTTACTTGGAGCGTCTGTGTGTTTTTATTTTTGTTTTTGTTTGAATAAATTCGGATCCTAGCAATCCTTGTGTGGGAGAGAGACACGCTCCGCTTTTTCATGTGAATACTCATGTTCTTCACTTATATTTGTTGAGTATTCTTAACTAGCTACTGCAGTGCTTTTAGCTCCTGTTTTTCATGCATCTCTTCGAGCTGTTAGCACTTGTTTATAAATACTCTCTTGCTGCATTATATTATCATTTGGAGAGTTTATGTTTAAATAAATTATTGGTGTTTGTTTGGAAGAAAGAAAATGCTACATGTAGTAGTTGGTATTGGAAAAGACATATGCATTCTTGTAGATCATTGTCTTGTTTGATTTGATGCTTTGCAATTGTTTTGAGCTCTCAAGTAGATCATGTTTAAGCTCTTGCATCATGTAGTTAAAGCCTAGTAGTGGAGAACTACCGTAGAGCTTGTTGAGACTTGGGATGCATATTTGTTCTCTCTAAGGTCTAGATATTTTCTGGTAAAATGTTTGAGCAACAAGGAAGACAGTGTAGAGTCTTATAATACTTGCAATATGTTTTTATGTGATTCTTGCTGTACCGGTTTATACTTGTGTTTGCTTCAAACAACCTTGCTAGCCTAAACTCTGTACTGAGAGGGAATGCTTCTCGTGCATCCAAAACTTGAGCCAAAACCCATGCCATTTGTGTCCACCATACCTACCTACTATGTGGTATTTCCTGCCATTCCAAGTAAATATTTCATGTGCTACCTTTAAACTATTCAAAACTTTATTACTCCTTATTTGTGTCAATGTTTTATAGCTCATGAGGAAGTATGTGGTGTTTTATCTTTCAATCTTGTCATTTACTTCTGACAGACTTTCACCAATGGACTAGTGGCATATACATCCGCTTATCCAATAATTTGCAAAAAGAGCTGGCAACGGGGTGCCCAGCCCCAATTAATTACAACTTTCATTAATAATTCTCTTCACATGTTTTGCCCTGATTTATCAGTAAGCAACTTAATTTTGCAAATAGACACTCCTCCATGGTATGTGAATGTTGGAAGGCACCCGAGGATTCGGTTAGCCATGGCTTGTGTAAGCAAAAGGTTGGGAGGAGTGTCATCTATAAAGAAACTAAAATACATGTGTAAACAAAAGAGAAGAGGGATGATCTACCTTGCTGGTAGAGATAACGTCCTTCATGGGAGCCGCTCTTTGAAAGTCTGGTTGACAAGGGGGTTAGAGTGCCCACTACCATTCGTTGACAACAACAAACACCTCTCAAATACTTATTTTGTGCTCTCTATATGCTTTCGAAAACTTAAAAAGCTCTAGCACATGATTTAATCCCTGCTTCCCTCTGCGAAGGGCCTATCTTTTACTTTATGTTGAGTCAGTTTACCTACTCCTTTCTATCTTAGAAGCAAACACTTGTGTCAACTTTGTGTGCATTGATTCTTACATGTTTACTTATTGCACTTGTTATATTGCTTTATGTTGACAACTATCCATGAGATATACATGTTACAAGTTGAAAGCAAATGCTGAAACTTAATCATCCTTTGTGTTGCTTCAATGCCTTTTACTTTGAATCTATTGCTTTATGAGTTACCTCTTATGCAAAACTTTTTGATGCTTGTCTTGAAAGTACTATTCATGAAAAGTTTTTGCTTATATGATTCATTGTTTACTCTTTATCTATTTGTTAGCAAACTATAGATCATTGCTTTGAGTCACTTCATTCATGACATGAGCCTTGCAATATATTGATCAAGATTGTGTGAAAGCATGTCTCCTCAGAAATTATTTGTTGTTATCGTTTTACCTACTCGAGGACGAGTAGAACTAAGCTTGGGGATGCTTGATACGTCTCCAACGTATCCATAATTTCTGCTGTTCCATGCTTATATTATACCATTTGCTACATGTTTTATATACACTTCGTATCACTTTTATGCATTTTCTGGGACTAACCTATTAACAAGATGCCACAGTGCCAGTTCCCTGTTTTCTGCTGTTTTTGGTTTCAGAAAGTTACTTCTGGAAATATTCTCGGAATTGCACGAAACAAAAGGCCAAGTCCCTATTTTTCCAGCACGTACACGGAGTCCGAAGGAGAGACGAAGAGAGCCACGAGGTGGCCAAACCACCTGGCGGCGCGGCAGTGGGCCCAGCCGCGCCGCCTGTGGTTTGGGCCCCTCGGGGGTCCGCCGACATCGCCCCTTCGCCTATTTATTCCCCGAGACGCGAAAACCCTAAAACACCGAGCCTTTCATCCAGAACATATTCGCTGCCGCCGCCGTCGTCAACCCTAACTCGGGGGGTTCTGAAGCTCTTCCCGGCACCCTGCCGGAGAGGGGAATCATCACCGGAGGGCTCTACATCGCCATGCCCGCCTCCGGAGTGATGCGTGAGTAGTTCATCCTTGGACTATGGGTCCATAGCAGTAGCTAGATGGTTGTCTTCTCCACTTGTGCCATCATGTTTAGATCTTGTGAGCTGCCTATCATGATCAAGATCATCTTATTGTAATGCTACATGTTGTGTTTGCTGGGATCTGACTTATATTGATACCTATGTGGAGCTGAATATTATATTATCATGTCTATGTCATTTGTGATCTTGCATGCTCTCCGTTACTTGTTGAAGCCTTGGCCACGTGAATACTTGTAACTCCAAGAGGGGGTATTTATGCATGATAGTTGGGTTCAACCTCTATTTAACCTGGGATAGTGACAGCAAGTTCTAAGGTTGTAGATGTGTTGTTGCCACTAGGGGTAAAACAGCAATGCTTTATTCAAGGATGAATGTATTGTTTACATTACGCACATTACTTAATGCAATTGTCTGTTGCTTGCAACTTAATACTGGAAGGGGTACGGATGTTAACCGGAAAGTGGACTATTTAGGCATAGATGCATGCTGGATAGCGGTCTATGTACTTTGTCGTAATGCCCAAATGAATCTCATAGTAGACACCACAACTCACACATGCATGTTATATGCACTTATCAATTGTCAATTGCCCAGCTGTAATTTGTTTACCCAGCATGTTAGTTATCTTATTGGAGAGACACCACTAGTGAACTGTGGACCCCGGTCCATTCTTTTACATCTGAAATACAATCTACTGCAATCATTGTTCTCTACTGTTTTATGCAAACAAACATCATTTCCATTCGATACGTTTAACCCTTTGTTTTCAGCAAGCCGGTGAGATTGACAACCTCACTGTTAAGTTGGGGCAAAGTAATTTGTTGTGTTGTGCAGGTTCCACGTTGGCACCGGAATCCCTGGTGTTGCGCCGCACTACACTCCTTCACCAACACCTTCGAAGCAAACCTCGTTTTCCTACTGGTTCGATTAAACCTTGGTTTCATACTGAGGGAAAACTTGCTGCTGCACTCATCATACCTTCCTCTTGGGGTTCCCAACTGACGTGTGACGTACAAGCATTGTTTCTGGCACTATTGCCGGGGAGATATTCCCTCGTCAACCTAGAGCCACCAGCCGCCGCCGGCATCGCCGCTGGATCTACGCCCCAAGCTAAAAGAAACTAAAGAAGGAACTCACGCGAGAGCATAGGGCCGCAGAGACCAAGAAGCGGGGCGCCGGAGGAAGAGGTTGAAGCAGGACCAGCTCGACGCCAAAAAGAAGGCCGCCGCCGAGCAGCAGGGCGAGGCGAACGAATCTGACCTCGTGTCCAGGGCCACGACCGCTGCCCTCCTCCTGATTGGGATTACCCCGACCGCGGCCGCGGTCGGGGTCGCGACTGCGGCGGCCAGCTCCAACGCCTCGGCGGCACGACCGCCAAGGTCGAGATCTTCCGCGACGACACCATCGCCTGCGTACGGGTACCTCCGGGAACCATGCCGCCGCGGGTTTCCCCTTCCTCAGCCGATTCCGCGGTCGAGGTACCTACCCTTGATCTCAACGCGGCCCCTACACCATTGGCCGCACACTCGCCCGCGCCGCAGACTGCGGCAGCGCGTGCAGCTGCCCGGCAGTGGTCGCCGCACGTAACCTGTTCGGCGATTTGCCCAGGCCGTCGCCGGGTGACCCTAGGTACTATGAGGAGGAGGAGGACGCCTACGACGGGGAGGACGTCCTCCAGGACATGGTCAGGGACAACAATCAGTACGCCGAGGACGACTACAATGCCGGAGAAGATGAAGTTCCGCCGTCGACGAGGCCAGGATTATGTTTATTTTGCTTCTTATACTAGTTTTGTTGCAATGTGATCAAAAACCTTGGCCTAAAATGATCAAAATGATCAAAAAACCCTGGCCGGGCGGACTCAGTGCGTCGGCCCCATTGGGCGCAGTGGCCGGAAAGGGGCGGAGCTGGGCCGGACGCGCGTCCTTTTGGCGACGCAAACGGACCAAACGCGGACCAAACGCACGTCCGTTTGCGTCGCCCGTTAGAGTCATCCTTTGATAGCTCCAAATCCATGCAACATCGATCAAACACTAAATAGATCAACAATTTTAACAATTCATCGTGAATTCAAAATATCTTAATTTAGCACATTCTAAAAAAAACAATGAATTATACATAACCAATATAAGAATGAATCATGACCGCAAAGGTCGTGATCGTTGATCTTCTTGGTTAGCATATTGAAACATGATATTCGACTCCTCTGTGAATCTTGCAAAACTAATTTTCTCCTTCTTAATTACATGGGTTTCATCCATCTTCTTCTTTTCCAGCTCCATTTCATCCAAGCCTCCTCCTTCTTCCAACTCGCCCTCTTCACCTTGTGAGGCCTCCTATGAGTGTACACAAGCTCTGTAATGCATTTTTATGCTTTCACATGCTTCTTTCAACTCTAGGATTTGAATATTGCAAGTTCTAATCATGGCCATAATCTTTGGTAGATTTCCTTGCAATAAAACTGATCTGAACAAATGCTACACTTATTGTACCTTGTGTGTGTGTTGCTCAGTAACAATGCTATACAAATTATAGCATTGTCAATAACAGATGCTCATGTTCTCTCCCTCACTTGCATGATCTATAGCTATTGTATGTAGAGAAGCTTGGTCTTGTGGCTCTGGTAAACTTGCTTATCGTGGATTAGCCTGCTTCTATTAGCTGCTTCTTGTTTCCTAGTGTGTATTTTTCTAGCTGCAATGAGAGCGGTGGATGTTCTTTTGAGGAACCAAGATGTGTTTTGTGGCTTGAATGGTTTGTGCGCGACTATGCTGCCTTATTTATATTCTTTGGTGGTGATTGTGGTGGTGAAAACATGATATTTGCATGTGTTGTGTGAGCTATTTGCATGTGGGTCCTCAGGTGCAAGTTTCCATCATTAGATCAGTTCATCACCCTTGGATGAACTCCTTTCGATGCCTCCTCCTGATCCAGCGTGGTTGTGAGAAATATCTCAAGTTTTAATAGTCTTTTACTAGGTTGTGAAGTTTCTCTATTGGGCCTTTGATCATTTGAATTTCAATCTCTTATTGTGGGCTTCGGATTTTGATCCATTTGATTGCTAGTGTCAAATGTGATACCATATTTATTTGGTTTTCTCTTGTTTACTTGAATTTGGCCATGCTAGAGGGTTATTTGCATTATTTGCTGCCTTTTAGATCTTGAGATAAGCAGTTCATGCTCTAGTTATACTCCTGAAGGATTTTTTGCCTAATGTTGTTGTCTATTGGGTCTTGAACCTACTACTAGTTGCCTTTGCCTCGATCAAACTGATTGTTTATCAGCTCAGAGCATGATTAGACTCAGTGCGATCTAACCTTTGATGTATTATTTGGAATTCACATCCTCTAGTCTCTTTTTCTAAGCTTGATCAATTTTTCACTTGATCATGCCATTGTGAGGTTCAACAAATTAAATTTCCATCACAAAATGGGTGGCAAACATTTTATTACTAAACACAACCATTCTTTTTCTTTATTTGCTTTGCAAGTTTGGAAGATCCAGAATAAGATGCGAAGATACAAGAACTAGTCTAGGTTTTGCTTAGGTTTTACTTGTAATTTCGTTTCTATTATATTCTTTCTGTAAAGCTCTGTTGTAATAGATCCTTGTAAATGAATCTTACCGTGAAATAAATCAAATTTTGAATAATTAGTTGTGAAGTTATCTCTAAATTAGAAATATTGCTATTATGACACTTGTAAATTATTTGAATTTAAATCTTTTGAATTTGAACTATGAGTTTAAATTATTTGTGTGAAGATTTAGATAAGATTTAGATATTTGATTAATCTAGTGAAGAAATCTTTTTGTTTCATCTCATATAATTGAAATGTATTTGCAAAATTAAGTTTAACCCGAAATATAGAGTTTAAGTTCGTCTCAACACTTACCGATTAGTTTGTCCATGCCTTGTTTCCAACTCGGTCCAGTGTTGATCGCTTAATCTATTTTTTCACAAACGCGCCAAATTTATCCCAAAATTCCATCTGCATGCATGCCAATGCTCAAAATTCTAAATTCCACCCCCGAGACTTGTAAAGATGCGGGTTCTTATACCGTTGGCGGGGAGGTTTATCTCCGGCAGCTCCATCTTGTCGCAACGCTACATTATTACGTAAGTGAGCTATGCGCGTGTCGGTGTGGCGGCATGATACGTCTTAAACGTATCTATAATTTTTTATGTTCCATGCTTGTTTTATATCAAATGCTACATGTTTTTTATAGTCTATATCATTTTTATGCATTTTCTGGGACTAAGCTATTAACAAGATGTCACAATGCCAGTTCCTGTTTGTGTTGTCTTTTTGTTTCAGAAAAGCTATTAAGGAAATATTCTCGGAATTGGACGAAAATTCATGGAGGCTATTTTTATGAAGATACTAAGACGGAGTCCAAAGGGCAGCCGGGGAGGCGACCCTGGGTGGCAGACGCCACCCAGGCGCGGACATAGGTGGGCCCACGCCTGGGGGTCGTCTGGGCCCCCAGTTTCCCTTCGGCGCCACCTCTTCGTGTATATATTCTCTTCGCCCCAAAAAACCCTAAACACCCGAACAATTTCCCCGAACACATAGCCGAGGCCGCCGCCGTCGCCAACCTAGTTCGGGAGGGTTCTGAAGCTCTTCCTGGCACTCTTCCGGAGGAGGAGATCATCATGGAGGGCTCTACACCACCATGCCTGGCTCCCGAGTGATGCGTAAATAGTTCTCCATTGGACTATGGGTTACATAGCAGTAGCTAGATTGTTGTCTCTTCTCCTTGTGCTACCATGTTTAGATCTTGTGAGCTACCTAACATGATTAAGATCATATTTATGTAATGCTACATGTTGTGTTTACTGGGATCCGATGAATTGTGAAGTTATGGTCAAGTTTGTTCATCTATTTATCTATGTGTTTTATTTATGATCTTGCATTCTCTCCGATGCTAGTAGTTGATTTGCCAACTAGTTGCTAGTGTCTCCAAGAGGGGTATTTATGCTAGATAGTGGGTTCATGCCTCCGCTTTGTCTGGGCTCGAGTTGACAGAACGACTAAGCCTCTGGATGTGTTGTTGCCACTAGGGGTAAAACTGTTGGATGTATGCCCGAGAGACAATAAATATACATTTGTTTCATGATTAATGTATTATGTTTTTATGCTATAACTGCTATGGTCTATAAATGTGAGATTTATAGGGAAGCACATACGCACGTGTAGAAACATAATCAAACCCTTTATACCCTTTGTCATGTCTCATATATAAACTCGTTAATTCTAGATGACCTTGCTTTCTGGTCATGGACATATGTATGTCATTATTAATGAGAGCATGTTGTTGTCTCAATAATATGACTGGGAAGACCCAAAATAAGATACTATGAGATCATGGTTTTGGTGTATATGGTATAGTCTTAGATTGATCTACTTGTTTATTCCTTAGACCATGAGAATTTATGATTGTGTATATTGGAAAGATTACTTTGGCGCAGTCTAACACCACGGCCGTCACTTGGTGGTCATAACGGCTGTCGCTGGGTGACCTTGAAGATATGCATTTAATCATAGTACTTCAAGAATAGGAATTGCTCCTCTAGATAATAGAGAGATACATCCTGAATCTGCTCTAGTGGAAAGGTGTCCATAGATATGTCTGCGCAGACAAGGTCATGATATTGTTATATCGGGATACTGGAACATGGGAAAAGAGTAAATGGTATCATACCGGTAACGAGGATAAAGTGACATAGTGAATGAAAGGTCTCATTCATGGTAGTGTCATATATCTCGCCTGGGTAAATGATGAGTATCGCGAAGTAATAGGAATATGCTTGATAGTCAACAGGTTCAACAGAGTGTCTTCGTTAACATAGCAGTCATTCAGGTCGTCCATGGTCCTGACCCTAACCGGTGGTTGGATAGGCACTTCCAATCATAGCTACCTGTTATCGAACCTGTAGGGGTCACACACTTAAGTCGTCATAGTCAACTGTGTACGTAGGGAGGTCTGGAGTAGACAGAGGGTATCACCTGGGATGGTTCCGGAGTGATAGAACTATGTTCGGAGATTTGATCGTACAATAAAAGGAGGCATCGGATTTATTCCAAGGGTTTATATAGAAGGTAATAATTATCTAGTATATTTTGTCGGCGGACACTAGGTGTCCCGGATCATGTAAATATGTTTATATGATAAGTAATTAATTCTGGAAATTAATTAGACAAAATATTAATGAATTAAATATTAGTTTATTTAATTAATAAATAAAAGGAAAATTATTTAAATACAAAGGCCAATAAAAGGAGGCTGCCACATGGGCCCAAGGGGCCCACATGGCAGCCGCACCACCACTTGGTGGTGGTGAGCCAAGGCGCCAGGAGGGGAGGCTCCCCTCCAAGCCGAAACCCTAATGGGCCTTAGGGCCCATGGGGGGGACGGTGGCGGCGACAGCCAAGGGGCCAGCCTAGAGTGGGCCCGGCCCTACCTAGGTTGGTGCGGCTAGGGCGGGCCCCACTCCAAGGGCGGCGACGGTGGTGGCTTGGGGAGGAGTTCTACTCCTTCTCCAAGTCACCCCACCCTTTGGGTGCTCCTATATAAACCTCACCCCCTCTCCTTTTTGGACACACAATTTAGAGAAAGGTTTTGAGGCTCTCCCACGTCTGGAGGCTCTCATCATCTAGATCTAACCTCTCTCTCTCTCCCATGTGTTGGGGTTCTCTCCACCTCACGTACACCAGTAGCTCTTAACTCTGGCACGGCGAACCGCTGCTGGACTCTGACGGACGTACGTGTGCGAGCTCTCAGAGGGGTGAGGCGTCATAGACGTTTGACCCTCGCTCTGCTGGATCCAGAAGACTGTACGAGGGATCGGCAACATTCTCACCGTCAGGCTTGGCCGTGAGAATCTTCATCAGGCTTCATCAACATCGACACCCGTTCCGCATCTTCGTGTCGGCAACGAAACAGCACTAACCCTGCTTGTACCTTCATAGTTGTTCCTGGCTGTTACGTAGGTCGGATTTTTTTAAATTCTGCTACTTAACCCAATAAAAACAGCGGTGCTATTTCTATGTGTTATATGCATTGTTTACATTACACACTTTGCTTATTACAATTATTTGTTGCCTGCAACTTAGTATTTTCGTGTGACTTGCTAGATAGCGATCCCGGGGTGGATTATTAGTCATAGATGCAACTAGCAAGCGGTCTATGTATTTTGTTGTAATGCCCTATTAAATACTACGGCGAACTATAGCTTGTCATGATAGCATTGTCATGCCCTCACAATTTTGTCAATTGCCTAGATATAATTTGTTTACCCAACATTATGTTTTATCTGTTTTATGGAGAGAACCTTCTAGTGAACTGTGGACCCCAGTCCATTCTTTTACATGGATTAAAACACCGTTTGCACTGCTTCCCACCATCATTTGCTCGCTGTTCATTTTTGCATTTACATTAGTTTTCCACATCATACGTTTAATCCTTTGTATTCAGCAAGACAGAGAGAGATTGACAACCTTCATGTTTCGTTGGGGCAAAATAGTTTGATTGTGTTGTGTGCAGGTCCACGTCAACCTTCTAGCAACGAGGTTGGTCGACACCGTGTTGAAACTCTTCCAACTCCTACTGGTTCGATAACCTTGGTTTTGCAATCAAGGGAAACTTACTACTACACTGCTTCACACCTTCCTCTTGGGGTTGCCAACAAGCTGTGTAGGCCGCATCACGGGACGACGCGACCATCATAGGCTTCATAGCTCAGCCGCCACCCCTTCGAGAGGCGGTATTCCGGCGGCACAACTAGATCGTGTCGCGCGAAAACCTTCGCCTACTCGGTGGAGAGGTCGTGGCCTCGATACAGCTCCGACCAGGTCAGAGCCGTAGCCGGAGCCGTCGGCCACATCGTTGTGCACCATTGCCTGCCGGAATTGGAGGGGATACTCAGTTAGAGGAGGGGTTGAACAACAAGAGAAAGTTAGAGGTTCACATCCAGAACGGAGGACACTAGGACATGACATGATCTTTAGCCATGAGATACTTTGGAGGGACTACTTTGTCGAGAATGTCGTGTACCATCTTGAGCTCTTCCACTGACGTTTCAGGATGTGACTCACTCTCTTCCCGCGCATTTCCATGACTATGGAGGATGATAATAGGTACTTTGAGCGACAGAAGAATACAACTAGACTCCTTGGGTTTAATGTTATGCAGAAGGTCACAACGGCAATGAGTGTGACTGTATATGGTGTTCCGACAGACTATGCTGATGAATACTCGCGTATTGAGGAGGATACCACAATCAAAAGCGTTAGAATATTTTGCCAGATTGTTATCAGAATCTTAGGAAATGAGTATATGAGATAACCTAACAAAGAGGACACCGCGAGGCTTTTGGCGGTGGGATAAGCTAGAGATTAGTTGGGGATGCTTGGGAGTATGATTGCATGCATTTGACTTGGAATATTGCCCTGTAACATGGAATGGTCAATTCAAAGGGCATGACAACGGTCCAAATATCATTCTTGAAGCTGCTGCTTCGAGGATTTGTTGAATTAGATCTCACAATGAAATCAATTTATTGCAAAGATCATCTATGTTTGAGGCTAACAAAATGGAGAAGCTCCAACATGCAACTTCAGTGCCAATATCTTATCAAGCTTAGCGTGTTCCATATTGTATATTACCTAGCAGGAATATTTATCAAAAGCTGGAATAGCCCAGTTGGCCAGAGCGTGTGGCTGTTAACCACAAGGTCGGAGGTTCAAGCCCTCCTTCTAGCGAAATTGTCATCTTTTTTTGGCTCCGTAAGAATCTCCCGATTTTTTTACTGGATAACGACTTCTTCTTGGGCTGCGCCTTGGTTTCCCACTCTCTCATTTTTGGCCCAACTATACGTATGGTCCACACGCGCATATTCTCTCTCTTCCTTACCATTTGGAAATGCCGAGCAGAGCGCAGCACTGACGCCATAAAAAAATGGCGGCGACCATGCTGCCGTCCCCATCTCCGCCTCCTACTCCCCGCGGCGTCTTATCGCCGCGCTGCTCGCTTCAGGCGTCGACCCCGCGCACCGGCTGCTGGACGGGGCTCCCAAGAGGCGTCATGCCCCGCCGCAACGCGCGCGACCTGACGCCGCGGCCTACGCGCGGGAGATTGGCGCATGCGTGCGGGCGCGGCGCTGGTCCGCGGCCTGCGAGGCGTTCGCAGCCATGCGCGCCGCGGGGCCGCTCCCGACAGGTTCCTCCTCCCGCAGGTGCTCCGCGCCTGCGCCGGGGCGGGTGCGCCCCGCCTCGCCGCCGCCGCGCACGCGCTCGCTGCCAAGGGCGGTCCCGCGCTCGCGGAGGACGCCGTCGTGGGGAACGCGGTCATCGCCATGTACGCCGCGCTCGGGGACGTCGGCGCCGCGCGTGCGGCGTTCGCGTCCCTCCCTGAACCCGACGTCGTGGCATGGACCGCTCTCGTGAGCGCTTACGCCAACGCCGGGGAGCTGGACGAGGCTTTCGAGCTGTTTGAATCGATGCAAGCGAGCGGCGTGCAGCCTGACGTGATTTCATGGAACACGCTTGTCTCTGGGTTTGCGAGAAGCGGTGACATTGGTGCAGCGCTGGACCTGTTTGACGAAATGCGGCTGAGGGGTGTCAAGCCGCGGGCCAGTTCTTGGAACTGCATCATCTCTGGTTGTGTGCAGAATGCACGTTATGATGAGGCTTTGGGCGTCTTCCTGGAGATGTGCGAGACTGAGATGCCTGACGCAGTGACTGTTGCTAGTATACTCCCTGCTTGCACTGGCTTGATGGCGCTGGGCGTTGGAAAGCAGCTGCATTCTTATGTTGTACGTTGTGGAATCAAATTAAATGTCTACATTGGTTCTTCTTTGATTGGCATGTACTCCGAGTGCAGAGAGTTTGCTTATGCGAGGAGCGTGTTTTACGCCATTGATGAGGAGAAGAATGTCACGGTGTGGAATGAGTTGATCCAGTCATATATCAATGATGGGAGGATGGACAAGGCGTGTGAAGCTTTCAACTTGATGCAGCAGGATGGGTTGAAGCCCGACACTGTTACGTATAACAGTTTCATTGCTGCATATGCTAGAGCAGGTCAGAAAGAACTGGCAAATGAACTGTTGTCAGGCATGATCAATGTCAGCTTGAAGCCTAATGTGATATCAGTGAATGCTTTAATATCCGGGTTGCATCAGTTTGGACTTTGTGCTGATGCACTGGAAGTTTTCAGATACATGCAGCTCTTGAACACTGGAGATGCGAAGCACTGGACATTTCTTGATAATAGCCACCCGATTCAGCCAAACGGCACTACAATTACTAGTGTCCTGTCACTATTGACAGACCTCAAGTTAGATCGTCTCGGGAAGGAAGTACACTGCTATGCTCTAAGGAATGGTTTGACATCAAACATATTTGTTTCCAGCAAATTGGTTGATCTTTATGGTAAAACTGGTGATATGCTATCTGCTGCTAATGTCTTCCAGGGAATCAGGAATAAGAATGTTGTCACATGGAACAGTCTGCTAGCAGCTTACAAGCATAACAGGAAGCCAGAAGTTGCTTTGAAACTAATCTATGAAATGCTCGAGTCTGATTTACTTCCTAATTTGGTTACAGTGCAGATAGCTCTTTTGTCTTCTGGTATGACAATGGCGTTTGATTATGGGAGAGAACTGCATGGTTACATACAGAAAAACTGGCCTGATGGTTGTCCAAATACTCTTGCAAGTGCACTAATAGATATGTATGGGAAATGTGGTAAGATTGAGGATGCTAAATTGGTTTTTGAGTGCAGTGATGAAAAGGATGTAGCAGTATGGAATGCAATGATGAGTTGCTACTTGCTTCATAGGATGCCTAGAGATGTTAAAAGATTGTTCAACATACTTGAACAATCTAGAATTCAACCGGATCCCATTACTTTCATCATACTTCTTTCAGCTTGTAAACAAGAAGGTTCCATGGAGGAAGCTAGGAACTACTTCTACAGTATGGAAGATTTATATGGCATAAAACCAACTTTAAAACATTATACCTGCATGGTTGACATCATGGGAACAGCTGGTTTACTGGAGGAGTCACTAGAACTTATCCAAAAGATGCCGCTTGAGCTGGACGCATGCCTATGGTCTACTGTTCTCAAAGCTTGTAAGCTTCACTCGAATTTGGAGGTTGCGGCTAAGGCTGCAAAATCCCTTTTTGAGCTTGAACCAAATAATACTTCAAACTACATGGTGCTTTCCAATATTTATGCCAACAATGGCTTGTGGGATTCAACTGAATCTGTGAGAGATGCTATGACAGAGCAAGGGTTGCATGTCGAGAGACAATGTAGCTGGCTATATCTTGGCTCAACTGTCGATTCTTTTGAGGCTGGAGATTTGTCTCATCCTGCATTTGAGAATATTTTGAGTACATGGAAGGACTTGGCTAGTAGGATGGAACAGTCTGGGTATGCTCCCCAAGACAATGAGCCCTATTGCAATGTAGAAGTTGATTCATTGTCATGCCACCACACCGAACGAATTGCAGTGTGCTATGGACTTATTTCCATGTGTGGTCATGAACCGATACGGGTCTTGAAGAACTTTCGAATGTGCAAAGAATGCCATTCCTCAATCAAGTTTATCTCACGAGATAAGAACCGGGAGATATTAATTTCAGATGGTTGCACCTATCACCATTTTAACGATGGCTCATGCAGCTGCGGAGATATGTGGTAGATGAAGAGTTGGTTTGGCACGAAAACACTGGCTCGTAGATCATGAAAAACTACAACAATATCTGATAGGGCTGATACGTGCAAGCAATTCGAAAGGAAAACAGAGCCGTCCTGAACCCTGGGCTGCAAATATGGCGTGCTTTAGGCAGGCTGGAAGCCTGGAGCTTTTTGCCAAGATCCTGAGGGGACAAGGTGCAACGGCCAGAACTATGTTGCAGATTAGGGGAAGTGAAGATGTGAGTTACGCGGATATCCAGTGAAAGCATGCATATGGACATCATGATTGGCTCATACTGCTGATAGGTTGTTGACGACGGGGCAAGGTCTGCCTCTTCATATGTTGATTTACAGGTAGTTGATGGCCTAGATGGGACAGCAGGTAGCCCTAGCCCGGAATATGTTATGTAAGCACTCATATGTCTGATATACAATTGTACTTCATGGTTTGCAGTACTAGCCATTATGACTACGGTGACTACTGCAGTGGAGGCCGAAATGTCTTGCAATCAGCCAACTTTGTCTAAGACTGATTGTTCTTCAGTTGTCCAGCCTATCCATTCTCAGAGAGGACCTTTCGATGATAAGGGAATTTGCAGAAAGATTCATGAGGCGATGAACCTTTTGCCTGATGTCAAAGTGGTAAGGATCAAGAGGGAACAACATTGAAGCATAATTTGCCAGCAATTTCATATGAGGTAGTTGAGTTGTGGGTAAAAAAAAGAAAAAATTAAGAATATGGTGAGTAGTGTTTTTTATGTGCTATAAGGGCCTCATTGGTTCGAAAGAATTTCATACAAAAAAGTTCTGGAGGATTTCATGGGTTAGGACCTTTTCCTATTTAGCTTCTTTGGTTTGTAAGATTGAAAACCATAAGAATTTTCATATGATCTACTTTGTATGCAATTTTGAAGGGAAATATCTATAAGTGCAGCTTCATAAGATGTTCGTTTGTACCTATGACAAGTTGACAAGTACGTCATGTCTGGTGGTTCGGTAACAGATTACTATGTTTTTTATTCCTGTAGGATCATCCTAATTCTACGGTTTTCTTATTCCAGCGTTTTCTTAATTTAGCCTCCTATCCGATTTTCTATCTATCCTCTCTTCATCTTCTATCCGTGTTATTTGTATTTAGCCTACCAAAACGCTCTATCCGTAAAGAATAGCATAAAGAGGGAACAGGTACGTCAGAAGCACCACTCTTCTTCAGGTACAAATCTGTAGTACATTCTTTAGTGGATGAGACATCCTACCCCAAAAATATGTTTACAGTTTAAGCTTCTTACAATAAACACCAAATCAGTTTACCAAAGAACACTTCAACAAATAAACCGGAAGCACCTAACTGAAGCTCAACATACAAAAAAAAAGAACTTTATTTCCTAACCAGGCTAGAGAACAAACATCGACTGACAATTGCAGTATCTATAGAGATAAAAAAATAGAGGCTTGAGCTTAGTCTTCTGGATGTTTGCCATAAGCTCAAAAACAATCTATCTTCACGTGCGTAGTACTAGAAATTCTATTTCTGAAGCGTATTCAAGGGAGCAGCTGAGCCTTGCTTCTTGGCTTCTGAGCTGCAGATGCTGATTGGTGCCAAAGAAACTCAAAAGATAAGATTATGTGGAGTCCTGTGATCCTCCTGGTAGCCACAATTTCTTCCGGATTATGAATATCATTTCGTTCTCCTCAGATTCCGAACTGGACTCGGCATCCACAACAGTTACTGCTTCCCAGTGAAGTGCACTAAGATACTTCTTGATGAATACAATGACAGGGGCCTTGTCTCTCACAATGATAAAACCGGTTGGCCTAAGGATGCGGTCCATTTCAAGGAGCAGATCTTCAGCGCTGCAACCCCTTTTATCAAGGTCGGAGAAGACTGTCCACGCATGCAGAAGATCATATGTTCGAGGATAAGTAGAGAATGCCTCACACCTGCAAACATATTGTATTCAAATACAACTGTCAACATACTTGCCAGCAACAATACAAACTGAACAATTCACCACAGGAAAAAAAAGCCAAACAGTAGATAATAACATTTGCAGAGAAATCATGAAAAAAAGGAGTTTGTAAATCGAGAGTATTCAACAGTACTGTATTATCTTGGAAACTGATCGTTTCTTGAAAGCCTAGAGAGGTCTTCCAGCTTAGAGCTGTGCGTATCATATGACGAAACTTAGTAAGAAGTGCATAGTAGGGAAAGTAGCACTACAATAAATGGAAGTGCTAAACTGCAGCATACAGGTGTACTGGTGTAGCTTAAAAAAAGACACTAAAGGAAAAAGCAGAGGTTAACCACCACTGTCAGTTGATCATAATAATCGTAAACCCAACATTTTAGCAGTATTGGCCAAACTACCATCGCGCGCAGCAACGCAACCAATTTGTTTTGATAGCAACATATTCGAGACGAAAGCTGGGCAGGTGGCGCCGTAGCATAATGGACTTACTTATCTCACGGTTTACTTTTCTAGAACTTATTGGGGGTGTCATAACACAATACAATACAAGGGGTAGATTCTAGTAAGGAATATTTCTGGCCAAAGCAATGGAGGGTTTATCCTTAGTAGTGTTCTAATGGTACATGAGCACCTCAGCCATTACAGAAGAAGGTTAGCAGCAGTACTGTTTTCATTATAAAACCTTTCTTTTAGCACATGATAAATCTTATTAATGCCTTGCAGATACAAACATTAGAAGCTCCTTGCAAGTACTAAAATCTAACAAGAACATAGCCCTAAGATACATCATTAACATGGTTTTTAAGGCGTCCCTAAGGCGACGCCTAGGCGTCAAGGCGCTCCCCCTCCGCTTTGCAAAAACGGCCGCTTTAGGCGCCTAGGCGTCCAAAGCGCCCGCCTAGGCGTCAAAGCGCCCCCTCCTGTCAAGGCGCCAAGGCGTCGCCTTAAAAACCATGATCATTAATCTCAAATGCAAATCCCTTATGTGAACTGAGGCATACCAGTCATGATTAGAGCCTATGAGCCCTCTGTCATAGATAATCTTAAGAGTGCTTGGTCCATCATGGGGCACAGCATTCATCACCCATACATCCTTTTCCTTGAGAGCAGCAGCAAATGATCCAAAGTTTGCTTTCATGTCCATGATGTTTCTAATACTGTCTGGTTTTACCTTTGTGCCCAACAAATTCCAGTAATTATCTACTCTTTGCTGCCACATTTCCTGCGTAGAAATATTTTATCAGAGATCCTTGCCGAGTTGTTAGGACATAATTGAAGTTCTGAAGACACTATATGATAATAAGATAAACTTACCGTATCCTTTTCAAATGTGTCAGCTGTAACATACAAATCCGCAAGACGAGGAGGTGGACTTGTTAATCGAGCAGGCCAAGGAGCCAATCCACTTCCCCCATCCCTGTGCATTTCTGCAAATATAAAATCAATTGATACTTCACTTAGATGCAAAGTAGCTGCAAAGTGTCATGAGGAAAAAGAAGAAAAAAAGGTATATCTCCATGTCTTTCTATTACTGACAGAGTATAGGCATGACAATTATGAGGGAGTGGAGATCAGAAGGCTACGCTCATTTTGCATTAAATAATCATGACCATCCTGTTACCCCCTTTAGTGTAATCAAACCTCCAAGACACCATGAACCTACTTGGTTACTATTTTAATCCCAGATTCCAACATTACCTAGATAGCATGGTGAGAGAGGGAGACAAGACTGAAGATCCTTTGCTTACCAGTACTGACAAGTGAGTGGTGTGTGTATGAGTGTGTGTGCGCTTTCTTTTGGATAAAAAAGAAGAAATGCATCCTTTCGGCACTTGGTGACCATAGATCATAACATTACTGTCCTGATGGCAGATGTAACTGAAAATCATCAATGTGGCATGGCAGAAGGGTATAGCTGAGTATGTACTACATGTGGTCGCTGAGCAGCAGAATATATTTAAATCTTATCCTAGTGGGTTCAGTGAGCAGGTAGATAACATCCCGCTATCAGATATTATGTGTCCAAACCTAATTGATTCTATACCAAGAGCTGATGTTCCTGTGACTCAAAATATCTTCTACGGCACTCAATGAGAGCTCAACATTAATCTAACATTGCCAACTAGTTTGAAGTAAACAAAAAAGCAATAGAAAAACAAGATGACAAAATCGAGTATCCAGCCAGTAGGTAAGCAACAAAAGATAACAGAATGGAATAGGGCAAGCACTCACGTTCTGGATAGGGAGTAATGCAGGCTTCCATTGTCACTCCCCATACTGAATCCGGATCATCGCCGCTTTTGCATAGAGGTGGATTTGTACCACGCGGACGACTTCTGTAGCAATCATTGTTCAGAGGCTTGACCCAAATAACTGTCTGGTTTTTTTTCTCTGCAATTGTCCAGCACATCCTTTCTGCAAGGGAACTCATTTCTTTCCAGATTCTACGATCCTCCTCATCCTGTGCGTATGCTTCAGGAGATGAATATGCAAAATAACCTCCAGGCCTAAGTAATCTGTCTAGTTCAAGCATAAGAATTCCATCTCTTTGAAGCCAGTCGATCCTGCAACGGGAACAGTGGGCTAATTCAAACGATCTACTGGGGTATGGAAGCCTTTTTGTTCCCAAAACACCAAGATATGCAGGGATCCCCCTTTCAAGAGCAAATTGGATCTGGTTCTGATGCACATCGTTTGGTGCCAAAGACATCGCAATGACATTAGACGAAAGAAGATATCCTCCAAAACTAGCCACTCCGCAGCCCACATCAAGAACTGAACGAAGCATTCCCTCATTGTTTATTATGTTATCTTTGAAGTTTAGCATCTGTCAGATAGTAGAAGACATAAATCACAACAGTGAAGCTTGACAGTGCATGGTGCTCAAATATGTGCAGTGTATTTTTAGTTGAGCATTATTCTGAAGAAGCTCGAACATACTTACATTTGCAATGTTTGATATATATTTGTCAGCTCCATTATGAAAATGTGTTCCACCACCTGGAAACTTGATTTTTTCGCCTGCATCAATCATCCAGTTCTGGTCTGACTTCTCTTTTGCAAGGTGAGTGTGAGGAATATTTGCTTTCCACACTATATCGCGACTTTTTGGCCATTTTATGGGAACCTGCAAAACAAAGTTTCATGACTAATGTAAACTAATGTGGCTTAGTACGGATCTAGTTAAACAGAACCATACAAACAGAAGTACAATTTTGATAGGTCAGGAGAAGGTAATAAAAATGTACAGGTCCACAACAATTGCAGGCACAAATCTAACCATTTTCCTGACAGGTCAACTACATCTACATGCATAGGACATATTCTTGACCACATGATGTTAATCACAAAATCATGTGGATCATCTTGAGATACAGGTCAAAATAATGAGTGCATAAACCCAACTCCAACTTTGTCGCTCGGGGACAAAATCCAATACTGTAAAGAGATGACGAGAAAAGGAGGAAATAAAGGATAATTTTGTGACCTTATAGCCGTGCGGCGGGGGAATCAGGCAATTAAAGCGCCTCTCAGGAGGAGGGCAATGCCGCTCATAGTGCTCCATCAGGTTTAAATCCAGTTTCAGCCTCATCTGAAATATCAAGTTCCTATCCAAGCAGGGGATAAGCTCAGAATGCCGATCATCACATACCTATACACACCAAAGGGGGAAAAGACATCCACAATTATGAACACATATAGTCATAGAGAGTATTGACAGACAAATGATTACAGTTTCTGAACTCACAGGGAAGCTCTTGAGCTTAACATCATCTGCGTCGCCAGTCCCAAAAATTGATTCCTCTAGGCCATTGTCGCCATCCACATCGCTTCCCCACCCGAGCGACCGCGAGAACTTGGTCCCATACTCTAGCGCCGCACTCCCGGCCTGCCCGTTGGAGCCCGAGAAATAGAGGAAGAGGAGGCAGAGGCACACAACCATCACGCAGAAGAGCACGATGGGCCTCTTGCTCTGCCCCACGTCATTTCTCCCCCTCATCTCGGAGGATCCCAAGTCCTGGTAGTAGTAGTACCCTAACTGCACTCTAGCATAGACTGTCCTCAAGATTCATTCATAAAGGGCCAGAGAAATTCTAGTGCTGTTGGATGCAGGGATCTGCAGGAAACAAAAACAAGCCATGAGACGACTCACTCAGATGCTATATAGCTAACTAGCAGAAAGCCAAGACATTTGAAGAAAGTGAACCAACTGAGATCAGGGAACGAAGATGGAAGCCTCCCAAGAACAGAAATCCTTGGGATCGAATTAAATTAAATGCCCCCACCGAAGCCACAGCCTGGTGCAAGACGTAGGATGGAAATTCCCCGTATAAATATGCGAACTTTGTGTGTCCGATGGTACGCGAACGGCAGTCGTAAAGAGTGAAGTGGGGGGCAGATCACGAAGAGGGAAGAGCAGCACTACTACTAGTACTTGTACTTCAACAAAGCTCCCCCTTTGTGGACTACTACTAGTATTTTACTCGCAGATTCTTATCTGCGGGGCGTGGTCTCCAGTTCGACGAAGGGGACCTGGAATTCGGTTCATCAGCACGCAAGCTCTAGCGCGATTGGATTAGGCAGCCAAGCACAACCCAGAAATAAAAGCTTCGATTTTACCCAATGGATAGCATGAAAGACAGCGACGGCAGCCTACCACCACTTGGAGAGGATGGCGAGTGCGTCCGGCGCTAGTCCAGCAGCGGATTAACAATCCCTCGGACTCTCTAACGACCAAATCGGGCGCGGGTCTCGCCCAAAACAACCAACCAAATCCTAACAAACGCGACATTACTGACTAGTACTCCCTCCGTTCCAAATTACTTGACTTGTGTTTGTTTAAATACGGACGTATCTATACTTGTTTAGTGTCTAGATACATCCATATTTAGACAAACCCAAGTCAAGTAATCTGGAAGGGAGGGAGTAGAACCCAAAAACCCGACGCGAATCGCACCAGACGGCGACAGGGAACGAGCCATCAGCCCCCAAAATCCGCGCTTTCATCGGCGAGGAGCGAGCGCCGAGCAGCGCCCAGTCTGCCGTCGTTCATTTGGGAAGATACTCAGACATCGCAACCAGATCGCACCGCGGGGCGGGGCGGGGCGCGACCGCGAGCCACCCCACCAGCGAGCGGATGACGGGGAGACCGAGAGGGGAAGGGGAACAGCAGCGGAATGCGGAGGGCAGAGAGGCAACGCACCGTCGCGGATCCCGTGCGCTTGGCAGGCCAGGCGCTCGTCGCCTCCGGTTGCAGGGCGGGCAGGGGCGAAGGGCAAGCGGAAGGCGGAGAGAGAGAGGGAGAGCGAAGCAGGGAACGCGGAGAGAGACAGGGGGGCAGGCGGGTCTGCACTCTTGGTGGCGCGTGTTAATAACACCAGTAGTCCAGTACTACTAAGATCCGTGAGGTGATTAACCACTTGTAATTAACAGGCCACACGCTGTTAAGCTGTGCCTTTGTGTGCGTCGTGCTGAGAATGTGCGCTAGTCATTGGAGATTCGCGTTGGGGATTTAGAGGGGAGATCTCTGTCGGCGTCGGCCCAATAGGAGGGGACTGAAATCTAGAATGCTTTCCTTTCTCTCTCTTCCCACGCTGTCCCGCTGGTGGTGCAGCAGTGCTGAAGGCTGATGCGCCTATGGCGACCAATCAGCTTTGTCACGTGAGTCTTCCTTCTGTTTTGTTTTGCTTTTTTTTTTCCTGCGGAGTTCCTCAATGTATATTTGTTTGAAGGAAACAAATAAAAGGCTCCGCTACGTGGTACAGGACAAGAAATAAAATGATGAACGAAAAATAAGATCAACACACGGGATACCAAGATTTTAACGTGGAAACCTTACCAAGAAGGAAGAGGAAAAACCACGGGCGTCGGTCGGCAAAATTTCAGTATTTTGGGAGAGGTTACAAACACCGGGATTTACAACTATTCGACTTATCTCAAACCGACGGCTTACAAGATGTATTTATAGTGGTGATGACGTCGGATTAGGTCGGTAACTATCCAAACCGCGGGGCTCAGGCCAAGCCTTCGGCGACGGGGCTCTCTTCGCTCCGACAGAAATTAGCCTTTATCTTAATTGAATTTTTTTTTTGAATTTTCCATACTTGTATTCATACTAGAGGAACAATACAAGGTCGATTACAAGCAGAGAAAAAGGAAGGATACGAAGAACAGCACCGCAGCGCCTCGCCGTCTTCAACCTCGGGCAGCTCCACCACGCGCACCCTCCACCGCCGGAGACGAAGGAGGAAGCAGACGCCCAGAGCCCCCACCACGGAGCGGGAGAGCTTCTTGCCACCACTGTGGCGTTGACGAACCACTGGATCCACCAGCTCCGACGAGCTGGATCTTGGACGCTGAACGAACAGAGGTCGGGGCAGCACCCCGCGCACCTCCCGCCCCAGATCCGTGGCCTGCGCCACAGATCTTCCACCAGCAACCCGCACACCACCGCCACGGCCGCTTCGCACCTCCACCACCACCGGCCTTGCATCCACTCGAAGCCGGGCTGCCGCCGAAGCCGGAGAAACGAGCAGCAGCTCGGGAACGAGGCCTGCAGCTCGAGGACGCCGTCGACGACGACGCCACGGAGGGGGAGCCGCAGATCTCCAAAACGGCAGCGTCGGCCTCCCCGCCTCAGCCGAGCCGCCCAAAATCCGCACCGCTACTCGCCGGAGCGCAGATCTAGGGATCCCCAGCCCTCCCGCCGCCGGAGCGGCCGGCGGAGAGCGGGAGATCCCCAGATACGCCGGCGGCTTCTTGTCGACGCCGAGTCGCCTCCGCGTTTCTCTCGAGCACTGTAGAGGGGGAAGGGTTCCAGAAAAACGAGTGAATGGTCTCCTGTTCTTAATTGAATTTGGGTCACAATAAAACTACACGCTATTCGTACAAATACTTTTTTCTTCTTCTTGATGTAACATAATTGGGAAGTGAAGCTCTTTATTTAGTGCAGAAAGATGATGAAATTTCAAGGCGAACCCAGAAGAAATACTAACGTTCTAATCTTGACCTAAAGTGATTTCTTACTGGGAATTCTTAATTCGAGTTGTGAGATCATGTCCACAGACACCATTAAAGCTCCCAATGGGAGTACCCCCGAAAAACTGTCTGGCGCCTCTTCGAGGGAGACCTTGACTTTGGAAGGTGGCTCGGGAACACCAGACAACGTCCGAACAAGCCCCCGCATCAAACTGACCCACATGTTACCTACTCTACCGCGTGGACAGTACATCGGTGACCCGGTGTGTGATCAGTGAGTGGATCAAGTAGCTGCCCATTCTCAAGAATTATATGTGGCTAGGCACACGCGTGTGCCATATTTGTTCACTGGCTAAAAATAAATTTCATCGAGTACAATAATCCAGCACTTCTCCGATCTGTTTGGGGGAGGGGGCACTAGAGGCATCACCATTGTCGTGCCGGACATATGTCCAGCACCCTAAAAAGGGACACATTTTGGAGGGTGTCGAACATATTTACAGGACTCAAATACAGTAGAAGCCCATGTACTTGTCCAAGAGGCTCCATTTAGTTCTGGTACTCGGAATTTGCACAATCGAAGGCTCGAACTCGTCAATTGGACTCGATTTAGTCCTGAACCATGTGTGGCGTCATATTAGCGCCGACGCGGACGACACATGTACACGGGTCCCACTTGCAGTAGAGTAGATGGCCTTGAAACTTGCATTTAGCCCCTCCCGCGTGACTCCGTTACGGCCAGTTAACCTCCTGCCACTCCAAATATGCGAAAAACCCCCCGTTTGTACTTTGCTCCAAAATCCCCAAATTCCCCACTTCTCTAACCCTAGTTCATACGGTTGTCCCTCTTCCTCCGCCCAGAGAGAACTCTCGCCCTGATCTCCTATGTGGCGAGTGGCTCTCGTTGCATGAGCTCGAGAATGGCGAGCTTCTCCCGTTGTTCGAGATCAGGCACGAAGAAGGAGTACCTT
Source organism: Poa pratensis (assembly GCA_947311845.1). Lineage (NCBI taxonomy): Eukaryota > Viridiplantae > Streptophyta > Magnoliopsida > Poales > Poaceae > Poa > Poa pratensis. The sequence goes on from CAMZMU010000065.1 coordinate 47,649,700, forward strand.
GTTCCCACGAGGTACCTACCCATCGTCAAGTGCGATCGATGCAATGTTCGGTATGTGAAGAAGTTCACCTCCCAGACCGATATCCATGACAATCAGAACAAGGATTTCTACAATTGCCAGGATATCGTGTTCCTACCAGATCAAACGCAGAGCACCACTGTCACCTAGCATCTTACCAGGCAAACACCAATACAACTTAATCATGTTACCACCTTCATAATCAATTCTCAGACAACCAATTAACATCACAAAAATCAAACCAAGCAAATTTTCCATCCACATAGCCTTGGTTCGTTTTCGTGCCCAACAAAAAAATCCCCCATGGAAAATTAAAGCATCATAGTGAACATACCGTTGATTCCACCTAAATCAAATATCCAAAAAAAACTCGATTATTCGGTGATCCAAAACCCTAACTTTTTTGCACAATGATAGCATTGATCGAACAAATAAGCACGCAAAAGTGATTGTACTCTACAGAAACGATCCTAAAGTCGAAATCTTTGCAAAAAAAAAAGGCGGCGGATGGTTCGAGGTGACAGTAGCGATGGTTCCCCTTCGTGGCGGCGGATTGGGTCCATCGCCACCGTGATCAACGCGATCGCTGGTGTCGCCTCAACGTCGTCTCCTCTCAGCGAAAAACCGCGCTACATGTTCCAGTCCAGCAATCGCCGCCTCCGTCGCCTACTCGTCGCCTCCCTCCTTTTTCCCTCCCTCGAACAGAACTGACTGGACTGAAAGGATCTGTAACAACATGGGCGCTGCCTAATGGATCAGATGGAGAGGGGCGTGTTCATGCAAGATTGCAGTCCATGTGCCGTCCGCGTGAGCTCAAATTCGACGACAAACGTGCTTGGGGACTAAATCGAGTCTAGTTCACAAGTACGCAGATAAAATTCTTCAAATTCCGAGTAAGAGGACTAAATCGAGCCAGCCCGACAAGTAAGGACTGTTACTGTATTTAACTCTATTTCCAGGGGTGAAGGCGGAGATGCTCCGAGGGGAAAACTGAATGTTCGACCGGAGATCTATCTATTTAACCACGGCAAGACCCGGGCATGCAGAGCCACCGACACGCGACAGCTTGCTAGCTAGATGGTGAGAGTGTGGGGATCCACACAGCAAATGGACATCAAAATCCACAAATGCCAGCGTCACCCACTGACACAGCGACACATGGGGCCTCCGCGCCCATTTTTGGCATCATTATATTCAAGAAGTTATGGCGCGTCCATAAAGACCAGCCAAATTTGGTGCCGACCGTTACAGATCTTTAGCCATGCCCATGATGAGACTGTTCATCATTTCACGTGAGTTCCAGGCAAAGGCTACTTGTGGAAATATCCCTAGTGAACCCCAGCTGGTTACAGCGATACCGAGCCTTGCTCTGCACGCAGAATTTACCAGAAACAACTCGTTTTCAAAGTAATAATGGAAGAATCGAGCAGCAGGCCCTATATTTTGCGTTTTCTGACACTCGGGAGCTGGATATACAATCTGACGGGACGGGCACAAGTCACACACCAGCTGGTGGCGAATCACTTCGTTCAAAGTTGTATCCCCACAACTGCGGGGGAAAAAAGAGAAATCTGAGCAAAAGTACGGATCTCAACAAATGCCCACTATTTATTTCTACATGACATCGACTCCCAGCAAAAGTTACACGACGATCTCACGTGCGGACGTTCAATTCTGCACCACCGAATGCAGCCACAGACGCAGATCCTGGAACACTTCAACATGTTCCAGTCATTTCTGTTTCAACTATCCCTTCAACATATAATAGGGACAAAGTTGAATGGGGAGTCCGTTTCTCAAACTCGTGCCAGCATTCTTGATCATGGCCCCACCGCAATATGCACAATGGGAGGTCCTGCCACAATGTTGAAAAAATCTTCCCAGGATCGACCAGACATCACCGCTTTCATGTCATCCCAATTATTTTATCTGCATGAAGCATGAGACCTCGCCTAAGAAAGCACGGAGATTTTTTCTGAATTTCTGCCTGTTTGTCCGGTCAAGCATGCTTGAGAGATTATTAGAACTTGTAAGATTATGAAAAGCAACTGCCAGCCTTGATTTCATGGTCGGGTTCTGCTGTTTCTCAAGCAGCTCATGGATCAGTCTCTGCAGGGAGAGACATGATGAGAACACAGCAAATAACAAAAACTAAGCCTCCCTACTGTACTTGATAACTGTTAGCTGATTACGAAAATTATAGAAATGGACCTGGTATAACTCCTGTTCACAGAAGAGTAAAGGAAGCAAAGCATCTGCAGCAGAACTTGCTAGTTCCATTCTGCAACAATCACACAAAGATATCAGACATGTACATAGATCTGGATCGACTAAAAAGGTAACTGGAACAGTATGGAAAATAAAGTTATGAGATCCTAAATCTACTGAATGTCGAGATGTGGAGCTCACCTAAAATCTTCAAACAGAAGTAGTTGCAGGAGAAGCCTCAAGAAGTGGCTTGATATGCTTTCCTGTAGTTTGCCATTCGATCCTTCAGATTCCATAAGCTGTGAACTAAGTCCTCCTCTGCCTCCAATTATTTCTTTGAAATGGTACGAAGCAAGAGCATCTACTGCTGACAGGCACCTCTCAACAACATCGACATCCTGCAACATGGACAAAACAAACCTAGCTATCTCAGCTGGAGAATATGGACTGTACTTCAATATATAGAATGCACAACAATTGCAAGTGTTTCACATATTATAGATCAGAAAAAATATAAAGACATCAGAAGTGACACCCCAACAAAACATCTGATTATTCATTGTAATTCGCCAGTTATACCTCATTTGATAAAACAGAAGTTTTGTCCGGTCATCTTATATTATGCATCATATTTTTCATGATTTTACAACACTGAAGGTTTGCTCAGATCACCTTATATCAGTTCAAAGAGTGATTGCACATTCAGATGCTCGCCATAGCAAATTATAAAGATATAGAAATTTGAGCATAGATTCATAGAGAACCCCAATGCAAGAGTCATTTGGTAGGAGAAGGTTATAGCCATATAGGTACGCCATATAACCATGCAAGGTTCACTCGGTATCAGCTCCTCAGTAGCTCACTGCAAGCAATAATGCTGCTATTTGGAACATGAGCAAAAGCAGGACAAGCTTGTAGTTTCGCTCAGCTAAACTGAAATTTATCTTAGCCCAAAATGAATTCTACCAATTGATTGACAACATAACAGAGTAGTGAACGCAGCCATGTGAGATGCTCTTGCCTGATTGCGCAGGCCAAATTCAAGACTACCAGTAATTCTTCCAAAAGCATCCCTGTTTAAGTGAGCAACCTTCTCCGGGTACACTTCCAACAAGTGTGACATTAGTATAAAATACTGCGAAGAAACCAATTAACTATTAGCATATTTGATTGCCACTATATTTGACTGGCAGAAAAATGAAACAAAAGCCACTTACATCACGACTGAGTTTAGGGTACTTAAGAAGGTCCAGAGATATCAAGGGAGTCACAATATCAAGACCAACATAGATGACCTGCAAATAATATTTGAGTTATTTCAAACAAAGTAGTAAATGCAGTTAACTCGATGTGGATAACAGACAGTATCCATGGTCAAATACTTAAAGTGAGAGTGAGACATGATAAATGTCCTGTAAACATAACACTCTTCTAGTGTTTTTCCTCCAGAAACTTTCCTTCTAGAACCTCACGTATGGCAACCATGTGTCCTATTAGGGGTTAGGCCACACATAAATGGCACTGAATATAACAAGGGTTTATTCAAGGCCATATATCTGGCTTAAGTCCAGGATGGCCCAGCTGTGCCATTTCTTGCTGGCCAAACGCAAGCCCGCAGACAGGCCAGTATGTGCAGCACTTATAACTTGGCAAGACGACTACGCTACCAGGTTTCCCTCACTGTGTTGGCCTCCTCCAGTGACGACTTCGCCACCTCTGGTCTGCCCTGACATCGATGGTCTTCGGAAGTCCTTGCTCACAGGTCGGGGAGAAACCCCCGCGCGGCGACGGCCTGCGCTGTCAACGGCGACGCCCGAGGGCGCCGTTACCTCCTTGGAGGCGTTGGCATGACCCTGGCCAGACTTCCTCCGCGCGCACCGGGGAAAACCCTAGGTCCGACCTGCCAGACGCTGCTATGGCTGCACGTGGAGTACCTGATGCGGCAGCGTGAGGTTGGCGATGTGGCGCTCTGGCGTTGAATGCTACACAGGAGGTGGATGTCCGGGGTGCAACGTATGCCTGCGCCGACACTTCCCCGACGAGTTCTACACCAGTCCCAGCCGGTCCCTGCCTTTCACCCCGCCAACTCTCTCTAGGCACACAGGGGCGCGAGGTACGTTGGGCTGGGCAGTTCTGGAGCTGAAATCGTCCCTGGAGACGTCTGGCAACGGCGGTATTGCTGCCCTTTTGCTCCGAGCCTCGACACCTCGCCATTCTTGGCTGGAGGCAAGGCTGGCGAGACCTATTGTTGCTGTAGTTTGTAGTTGAGGGCACCTCCTTACCTAGTGTAGTCTCTTGGTGAGGACGGTCGTGTGTGTGTGTCCCTCCTTTGTGGAGGTTGTACCCCTGTTGTCTTCCTTTTCAATGAAACGAAACGCAAACTCTTATTGCGTTTTCTCTATAAAAAAAATAACTTGGCAAAGCTCCAATCGCATAGCTATAAATCAAAGGTTAATCGGTATGTGGTTACCTATCTGACCAAACTTCTCGTGTGTTTTTGTGGACATGTGAGACCAAGTACAAAAGAGCACGGTGCCGATATCAGAGGTGGGAAATTATGTTTAATGAATTTCCCATTGGTGATCACAGGCGGTCAGTTAACAATATATACTCACATAGATATAGGTACAGTTCAATTTACTTAAGAAACAGAAAATATTGAAAAAAACATCAAGCTACATACCTCTGCAATATCTGGAGAGCCTTCAATGTTGCTATCAGATAGGAAACCCACCTGCATTTTCCAACAGCTCACTAAGTGATCTGGGGATCTTCGGACAGACACAACGCACAACAGGGTGTAAGGGTGAAGATTACCAAATCCTTTGAGCATATATTTGTTAAAAGCCGAAGCAAAGCACGCAGATCCTTGTATTTTTCAGATTGTGACTCACTGCGCAGAGTTGAAGAAAGCGAGAGCATTACCTAGGAAAAATAGATACACAATAAGGTTCAGGTCGTGTAGAACATTCTTTGCAACTTCACCCAAGATGGCAACTTTACTGCGGGAAGTTACTCCCCAACATTCATAAAATGCAAAGGTGAAAAACAAAAGATTCATTTGCTTTTCTCCATATTACATCTGCCGGGCTAAGTTTTTTGGTCAGTTTGCATTAATCAATATAAACTTGAAGAGAGTATCATATTCACTGTTGTAATTTATTCTCCCCAATAGCACAATAATCGGTGACACTCCGTTCCCCTTAAAAGTTTAACTACATCGCAAAGCCCAAAGCAACTCCCTTTTTCCACACATTCCCTAAGGGCTTGTTTGGATTAGAGTTTATCCTTTTGTATACTGCTTTTCAGAAGCAAAAGCCCTGTGGCACATAAAATCCAACATGACAATGGGCTCACACCTCACATACCAAGCAAACATGGCAAAATGTATGGAGCAGGCGTCTGAACACAAACCACTTCGTTAAACATGCACACGTGTGTTTCAGAATACAAACCGTTAGTGGCATCATTTGGAGAAAAATTTCTTACACGGAATAACGCAGTAAAGGATTCCGTTCTTACCTTTCCAATATTATGAGAGGAGTATATCTGGAGCAGTCGTAAGCAAAAGCTCATCAAAACTGATGTCTCCTTACCATCTAGGAATACAGCTTGACCATCAATGAAGTCAACCACGAACTTAAGTATCATGTATATGACTTCAGACTGAAGAACAAGAAACATCATCGTATAAGCTTCAAGGTTCACATGTATAAGCGTGACATGCTTCTGTGTAAACAAATTAAGTGTGGTAGGATGTATGACAGGTAGATGAGTTACAATACCTGATTTCTGTACACCTCCAGAAGAGTCAAGAGTGAGTTCATCACGGTATGACCCATCTCAAACAGAACCTTTTGGGTGCGAGGCTGAGTAGCTCTAGCAGCTCCTCTTAGCCTTTCCAATAGGCAACAGACCTACAGTTATTTCCCATTATATAGGTCCCAAAGAGCTTAAAGTAAAGAACATGCAGACTCACCATGTAGATAACATCTGGTTGATGTGCAACAGATTTGAGATCACTCCTGCTAGCATTTTCTACTAGGCATCCTGCGACTGGTCCCATGAGGTCTCTCAAATACCTTTGTTGAAACCAGCACGGGCATTGTCAAATTCTCGTATGTATTCCTTAAGATAACAGAAAGCAGTTGAAATGGGCTTACTGCACAGATGCTTCAGGATCCTTGATACAGGAAGCTGCACATGCAAGTGTTTCTGCTAGAGATCTCTGTGAAGGTGTGGTATGAGGTAACAAAAGCATAAGGTCTTCACAATATGAAAGCACAAGTAAAAAACAGTATGATGAGTGCATGCAATAACAGTATAAAAGTTACCTGTAAACGTCCACTTAATGAAAATAAAGAACGCCCACTTGCAAAAGCTGTTGTAAGATCACGCCATGAGTCCTAAGAAGGTACATAGTGTTACGAAACATGCAGTAAGAAAAAACAGGGGAAAAACTGACGATGGTAATGAAACAAAAATCATGTTGTGTTCCTTTGCATAAATACTTTATAGTGTTTATTAAACCACCACTGGTATCATAGGGTTCATACATAATTTCTGTTGGCAAGTAGCTTCAGGTGTATCCACCTTTCCTGTTATTTACAAGTTTACTACTACAACAGAACAAATTGAGCTCAGTGTGTAAGCAATGATGCCTGCATTAATACTTCAAAGCAAGTACATAAATGACAATCGCTTAAAGAATAAGTAGGCACAAAGTTATTCTATATGGTACTTCTAGTGCATGAGAAATTTGTGGTCTACCTCATTACCGTACATTCGTATATTCTTGGCCATTACTATGGAACCTGGTGTGCTTGTATTGGTGGTGCAAAGATGATGGAAGTGCTAAGAGTATTTTTAACACGTGGAAAGTAAAATACATAGCATAATACAAAAGAACACGCGACAATTAGTATGATAACATAGGTTGTAACTGCAGATTTGGACTTACCAACTGAACAACATAAACACATGTGTGTTTCCGTCGAACAACTGTGGCAAGTAGCTTTTGGCATGTGAGTGTCTGATACCATGAATCAAAGCAAGAGATTAGGGATAACCTTCACATTGGAGAAACATGCTTTCGTCATTGTGAACTATCAATAACAAATGCTCCGTCTACTCACAAATTCTTGTCACTGTTGAAAGTGTTAAGCTTCATGCACTAACCACTATTCCAAAAGACCGATCTGATGGAAAGGGCCAGCGCAATCCACATATACTGTAACACCCCCTCTCACATGTGACGGGCAAGTCAACACGTGTAGAGTCAGAAGCGCCTATACGTGCCTATACGTGGACACCGAGGGGGCAATAGCAATTTTAGAATAAAGTGCGGAAGCTAGGACTCGAACTCGAGACCTTGGCTCTGATACCATGTTAAGCTTCATGCACTAACCAACTATTCCAAAAGACCGATCTGATGGAAACGGCTAGGCAATCCACTTATACACATCAACACCCCCCCTCACGTGTGACGGGAAGACAAGGGAAGACAAGTCAACACGTGTAGAGTCAGAGGCAGGCTCAAGAGGCATGACGTGCCTGTACGTGGCCTGTACGTGCCTATACGTGGACACCGAGGGGGCAATAGCAATTTTAGGATAAATTGCGAAAACCAGGACTCGAACTCGAGACCTTGTGCTCTGATACCATGTCAAGCTTCATGCACTAACCAACTATTCCAAAAGACCGATCTAATGGAAAGGGCTAGGCAATCCACTTATACACATCAACACCCCCCCCCCCCCCCCCCCTCACGTGTGACGGGAAGACAAGTCAACACGTGTAGAGTCAGAGGCAGGCTCAAGAGGCATGACGTGCCTGCACGTGGCCTGTACGTGCCTATACGTGGACACCGAGGGGGCAATAGCAATTTTAGGATAAATTGCGAAAACCAGGACTCGAACTCGAGACCCTAGGCTCTGATACCATGTCAAGCTTTATGCACTAACCAACTATTCCAAAAGACCGATCTGATGGAAAGGGCCAGCACAATCCACATATACTGTAACAGAAAGTATGTTCTAAATCGAACCTTTTGGCAATTGACAACTTTATTTCTAAATATTTACAAGCATGAAAAAATGAACAGCCTTCTATACTTATCTAATAATAAAGTTGTGTTTCTTTATAGAACTACATTGAGATAGAAACTAAAGGTCAAAGTTGCATCTAGGAGACCATGAAAAGTTTAAAACATCATGAACTTTTAAACTTTGCACAGGCTGGTCATTAGAAATAATTAGCATGACAAAACATAGATACTTATACGTTCACGGGCAGACGCAAAATTAATGAAGTCGTGCAGGTTTATTAGTAAAGGTGAAGGTTACCTGCAACTCAATTTCGCCCTGATATGTAGTAAGTGCTACCATTGAAATGAGAATAACAAAATCAAGAATAAGCTCTCCTTGGTTATTCTCCCAAGCAAAACTGTTTAGCAGTTTTCTAGAATGTTGGGATCCATGTTTACACATAGTATCAATTTCTCTACTCACATCAAGCGGTACTAAATAGGTTGCAACCCATCTGGCCAAGAACCAAATCACCGCCTGCCAACAGCCACAAAGAAGTTAGGGAAAGTCCATTATCTTAATAAATGATAAGTCCAAAAATGTAGAACAGACATCTAAAGGATACAAAGTTGAAGGGGGAAATGGGACAAAAAGCTAGATATTTGTAGTACAATAGATAATATCCCTGAGATAATAAAACTCAGCAATAGAAAAACTTTGGACATTTGGGGATGAAAAAAGAATCCAAATAACTTTGCACAGAAAAATATCGGTATAACTCTCATCCAGAGCAAAAATAATAACAGAAGATGAAGGTGACAGGTACCTCCGTGAGCCGGGGACTGAAGTACCTTCCTCTAATTCCTGGGTCTAGACATTGTCGTGAAAAATTTATTATAGACCTACATGACAAAGAGAGTCAACAGATCATGTTGTATTGCTTTCCCAGTAGCTTAAAACTTGGACGGATAGGCCTAATTTACATTATCAATGAAGTGGATGAAAACTCAGGCTACGAGCCTATAGTATGAAGTTGTGTTACATCAAAGGCACATATTTACTATGAGGCCTTGGTAAATACGTTTCTAGATACCGTAGAAAGATTGGGTCAACTTGGGGCATGCAGATGTTGAAACTTATCGTACTACAGATTGAATTTAGTTTAATGATATACATAGTTGCATAGCAGGGAAAGCATTTAGCCAGTGGTAACTTGCGATCAACAAATGAATGTACTCTGTACTCTCCAGGACTTGTGGTGTCAAATAATTCAATACTAACTGAAACTGGTTTCCGAAATTCTTATGTTAATGTCAAATACAGAAACACGTATAAGATCAACAAATGAATGTACTCTGTACTCTCCAGAATAGCAAGATCTGTGAAGTGACCGATAGGCAAAAGTTATTACCATGACAATGTAACTACAGGATGTTGTGCTGCTTCAACTATATTGGGGAATCCAGCTTGTAAAGCTTCAGGAATCTGTCAAACATATAACCAAAAGTGAGAAAAAAGTAAAGATATGCATCTTAGCTGAATATGCAAGAACACAGTGCGTCTAGCGCATCATTTAAGCCTCTAAACTAGTTGGACTTTAAGATTGCAGGAACTATGAGAAGCAGATGGAAAGTGCAAATATAATAGTGATGATAACTTATAAAATTTGGAAATATTAGTAAAAAGAAGGAAGTTTTGAATTATTTACAAGCAGTGTTTCTCCTTCGCCTGAATCAGTTAGAACATGACTGGTAATCAGCAACAGCCAATACAGCTCCTCCAATGTTCGTGTGGGGTCATTTCCGACATCTGTCTGCTATGAGTAGTGTGACGTTCCGGTCAAAGAAAGAACAGTGTGAAGCGTATCCTAGCAGGGACGCATACGTTATCCAAGATAAGCAAAAGATGAAGCTAACAAGGAGACCTGACTTAGCCGTGCAAATCGCTCAGAAAATAATTGCTCAAGAAAGGGTATGGTGGTGTCAGCAGCTGCACGTGCAATCAGAGCATACAAGGCCAACTGCTCATCACGCTCTGGACCAAGTAGTACTTCATTAGTATAAAGGTACCCCAAAGAGGAGGGGCTCAGAATAGTATATATTTCAAAAGGAATTTCAACATACTTGAAACAGAAACATGAAAGTATTCAGCGTCATCACCATCCTCGAATGCAGAATCAGCAGCAGCTATGTCAAAGAAAAGAAGGGCAGTCAATACGCAGCGGCAGGACTTGAGAACAGCAGACAAAGTATTCTGTATGCATAAGCATCAATATCTTCGACAGTAAGTTTAAATGGAAAAAATAAATGTACCCTTCAAATGTGACTCCACGATGATCTTAAACAAATTTGAAGCTGCAAGTGCTCCATCAGCTGACATAGGACTTCTATCAGCATCAGCTTCCTGTGTATAAACAGGGTTGAAATGAATCATATGCAGTAGTTAATGGTTTATAGTCAATAAAATGGCAGGATGAGCCATTTTAACCAACCTAAGTACCCTAATCTTTGTTATGCATACTGGACATAGTGTAATAAAAAGTATGTGATAGTTAATTCGGTTTTCCATGTACCAGATAAGATAAGCCAAGCACTTCCATGCTGCCAAGGAAATCACGGATAACAATCAGACAGCTTTTATTTCCCTATTGGAAGGGATATGTTGCTAGCATTAATGACGGCGATTCGTATCTTATACATAATCAGGTACATGCTCCACAAAGTCAAGTAAATTGTAAAGCACATAGAATTGCCAACTTTTTAAAGAGAGATGCTACAGTTCAATAAAAAATAGAGATGTAATCAGCATGTTAACATGCATATAAAAACTCATGCAGCAATGCTGATAAGTGATAAACACTTGATAACCAATCACAGAGGTCAAATTCTCTTCTTGAATGTCCACATTGAATACAAAGGATATACATTACATTTTTACACATAAAGTTGTGTCTAACCAGGAAAGATTTAGGGTCGATGATGTTCGAGAGCAGTAAAAAAATCTGGTGTAACCTAGAAGAAGTGCCATATACTTCATTGCAATAATATATATAACTAACAAGCAACTATTATCACATACAAATCTTGGACGGGAATTAGTAATAAGCACTGATTAAGGAAGTTGAACATATACATAAACACGCAATATTAAGCACGGATCAACGACAATACCCCCAGAATAACATTCCATGTTTCTAACAATATATCTAGAGCATCTGAACCCCAGGTTTCTTCCTCATTCTGGTTATCCAGAACGGACTTGACAGCTTCAGATGTCAAAGCAGAAAGCAGGTTAATTGTGCCATATTGCCTGCAAGCATGTCCATATTACAAGAAAACAGTAAGTCAAATCTTAGCTGGTAAACAAATGGTATAAAAAGAGTCCCGAATACTAACAGTGGTGACTTGGCAATTTAGTATGTGTTTATTAATACAAAAGATAACCACTTAACTTATCCTGCCATATAGAAAATAACAAGCAAGAACAGAAATAAAAAGAGGTGTAGTAACTAACCTTATCGATTTCAGGAGGTTGTCAAAAAGTGAGCTGCTAGTCATGCCACTGAAAGCAGGGCATGGCAACCATCTATGAACTCACTGCACAAAGAGTAAATCAAAATGCCCATCAGCATTCCTTAATGTTTGCTCAGATTCAAGGAAGACTGTGATCATGATTGCTGCACGACCTTTCGCTTCCTCCACTTCGAATTGATTCCGCAATGACATTCGGAGGTTCAATCCACAGGAGAACAGCAGATAGTATGTGCATAAAGTGTTCAATCTGCGCATCACCATTATCTGAAAACAGAGGGCAAAGATGTCATATAGACAATTGTTAATGTATTTCGCTCATTTGCTGGTTGAGATACTATTAAGCAGCTTTTCATCAACATCAAATTTGTAAATCATGGGAGAGTAAACAAACAATAAATGTTCTCAATAGGCATATACCATTAGGAAAAACAGCGCCTGCCAAGGAGCATAATTGTACTATGAGCTGTCTGCAAGAGACAGCAATAGGAGAATCGCCCCATAGTGTATCATATGAGTACTTCTGGCGCAGGGTAGTGTAGAAGTTCAAAACCCAGGTAGTATGTGCACTTGATATTAGAATATCAGTCCAAGAAGACCCTGGCTACAATAGAAAATGTAACCATTTATCAGGTGAACTGAGCAAAGATGTAAATAGCTCAAAGACTTTACCTTCACCAATGAACGTTCAAATTTCTTCAGATTTATGGCATCGCTCCTCAAACCAGACTTTATCTTAGCATCTGAATTCTCATGTTCCAAAGTTGGCTTGAAGCTCCAGCTTAATATTTGAAGCATTAGGCGCAATGCCGCTGAACATGCTTTCTCCTCAGGTATAGTTACATTTGAATTCAAGATTTTTTCTGCGGTACTGAATACAGCAGCTTGTGCCCAGAAATAGAAGTCCTTTGCAACAGGAAATGGCAAGTCAGAACGATGATAATAGCAGTTTCAAATGACATGACGTAGACGATATTATTCTGAAAAAAAGTATGTGCAACCTTCAGAAACTTCACTTCAAGTGACCATTGGCATTGTTCATGGAACTCCTTAGGCAGGCCCATAGAAGAAGCAGTTGAAGGGGAAAACTCTGAAACCTAGCTCAAAAATGAAATTTAATTTTGGGTCAACTGGGGCAGGACAGAAAAAACAGGGTAGCAAGCATATCAGCCTACATGAGCATTAGCATACCAAGGTTTCTAAGAAATTGATCCCAGCAAACTGTCGATTAGGCCCATGCGTGCCCCGGATGGACTGCTCGACCTGAAAAGGATATCAAACAGTATGTTCAGAAACAAAACATACGGAAAATTTAAGTGATCAAATCTATAAAGTAAAGGATCAATACAGAACACAATTATGAAAAAAAACATAGATTTGGCGTACAATAAATATTAGAGGGGTTGGAAGCTGTATGTTTGCTCGTAAGGGCGGAGAAGAATCAGAAGGAAAACTATCCCAATCATCCATCTAACTGGCCCACCTATGAGGTGTACAATTGTTCTCTTCAACAACAACAACAAAGCCTTTCATTCCCAAGCTAGTTGGGGTAGGCTAGAGTTGAAACCCATAAGATCTCAAAACTAACTCATGGTTCTGGCACAATTTGTTCTCTTCATGTACATATATTTCAGTCCAGCATTGTGATTTGTGAAGAAAAAAATTGGATGTCTCTGGTGTAGAAAGATACATGACCGTTAAAAATCCAAAAAAGGTTAGGCCATACATCCTTGGCAATTTAGCTGGCCCACTTATGAGTTATACCGATTTCGATTTCTTACATTTCAGTCCAGCATTGCCAATTTGTGAAAAAAATGTTATTTGGATGTCTCTCGTGCAGAAAGACCCATGACCATTATAATTAAAAGACAAAAGTTTTAGGCCTCATCATTGATGAGGCTGTAGCCGTCTAACTGTTGAGAGAAATTTGTACCTCAAAGAAGATAGCACCTTTTTCTTGATACGGAAACTCAAGCCTGCAAATATGTATTCCATATCAAAACATCACCATTTTGAGTATCAAATCTTTGAACAGTCAATTGCCTTGAAGCACACTAAAAAGCAAATAAATTATCTAAAAGCAAATAATTATCTATATACACCATAAACATACAATTAAGGGATATCCTCCTGCATCACAACCATTTATGCATCTAATCATCATGGATGATATCATACAACCCATTCACCCAAATACCATAACCAATGTTTGTCCTGCATGAGACGGTGCAGGATAAGCTAAATAACTACCATTTTTACTAATTAAAATAGATAGTTAATCGGTCCCTTATTGCAGCAGTTCATTGTTATGAAGGCTGCATCAATCTAAATAAAACTACCTGCACAAAATCACACCCAACCCGGTAACCCAATAAATGAAACAATATGCACAAATAAACATTTATTTCAGCAAGCTAATGAATCCTCTTTGACAGTAAACAGGGAAAGAACAGTACATAAAAACACTCTTTCTGTAAACGGAACCTAAGAACATGCTAGTATGAAGAGGCAAAGTGCCATAAGCAAAAGATACATCTACAATTACACTTGCACAGTAAGCAGAAAAGCAAAAACGAACCAGCCTCTTTTTAGTAATCTAGCTGCCACAGCAGAAACTTTTGATTGCACATAGCCATCAGGGGAACCTGCATGCTCCATAACGTAGTTCAAGCAATATCTACAACATTAGGAGGATTATATTAACACAAGCTTCTTTTGTTGCAACCGTCTCATGTTAAGTACAAGCTTAAAATACTTCACAAAAAACTCACAGTATTAGGCTTCTTTTGTTCTCGTCTGTTAGAATTCCCCACTCCCTTATTGCAGCATCACCAATTGCTCCAGCAGCTTGGAATCTCGCATTTGGCATTAGGGATGTCTCTGGGAGAACCGGACAAGAAAGTTGTTAGTTTCAGCTCGTCAGGGTTTTAACATGGCATAACAGAAATATATGTTGCTATGTACCCCTGTAATAGTTATACATAGCTCTTAAAGATTTGGACGAGATATGAAAAGATTAGCTATCATTAAGGAAGTAATACAATCACATCCCAGCTTGTTCCTTTTAGCTCCGCGTTACTGTTGAGTTGGTACGAGACTTCAAGCCAACTAGCCCCCACTTAACTCGAATCTTTATTAGCAAGCAATATATCAAATAGAGTTTAGCGGGCTTCCAGTCTTCCACAGACCAAAGATCTTTCAGAAATTACTCGCCACGTAGATGGTTGGCGGCCTATGGGCTTATGCTTGCGCAAGCACAAAGCACTCCTAGGAAACTACAGAGTATACAAAGCTAGCAAAAGTTAACATAACTCTTAAATATACTATTTATTGAAAAAAAGGTAGTAGGCACTTTCTCAAAATGGCATTGTGCCACTTCAGAAGCATAGAGAGGCCTAGAGGTCCACACCTTCGCTAGCTCGGATTGTCATTATCTAAGGAAACACCCTCTTCCCACTAGGATAACTCACTTTACTGATCACTACATTTACGCAAACAGTAAAGTAGTACAGCTGGCATAAGCTTACAGGAAAAATAACAAACAAATTAATTGAGTTGGTCTACAAACTGATTTGGAGTAATAAGACGAGGGGCATTTTGCAACATCGGTTTCAATTGATTCGTGTTTCAAAATAAAAAGAAAGAAAAACTGCACGGTGCAAAGTTTATGTAGTTGGGCAATTCTGCTAATAAAAGAAGTCATAGCTCCTACTAAGCAATCCAAGTGAAAATTGAAATTATCTTAAGCGTTGTCAAGATTTGACTCCAATCTTTGTAGAGGCGCAACTGTGCAAATATACGACAACATACCAAGAATAAACCTGCAAGCTTGATAAGGCATCAGAGATGAATGGAGTGAACCTAGAACTTTTTCCGCTTCAGACGGATTCATGTGCACCTGCAAAATCATGCAAGAGCCAAAAGGTTATCTACTTATCTCCTAAGTAAAGTTCATAGTAAACGGATGAAACATCTATAGAAAGGAAAATGGATCTACTGTTCATTAAAACAATGTCCCGATGTGACATTAGGTGAATATGGAATGGACCCAGGTTACCTGGTTAAGAATTATCGTATCATCGTCAACAATGCATCAACGAGTGATAAACCAGACCACGGTAAACGTAATAGAGTGCAGGCATTACTGGACTACAAAACCGATAACTCATTGACCAATAAAACTTGTTAGCGTGTATTTTTTTAGATAAAAGGCAATATTGCCGTGCCCAACTTTGAATTAACAAAGCTCAGAGTGTATCAGCCAATAGCTCCTCGCAACCAGCTCAATTACTACATGGACATTCTAAAAATTGCAAGCTAAGGAACTCCTAGCCAGGCAATGAACAGGTATATCAAATTCTCAGTAAATCTACATTACACCTTACAGGAAGTATCCCCTAGCACAGAAATCATATGCTTAGATTCGGTGGAGACACCGAGAAACAGAACAAGGGACAGAGAAACTGAATTGAGCAGGGTGGAAAAGTGGAGAAGATCCGGGCTGGAGGGGGGGCCGACCTGGATGAGCGAGCAGGCCTGCTCGATGGCGAGCATGGTGGCCTGGAGCTGCTGCCCATCGGGGGTGCCGCCAGGGAAGCCCTGCATGGCGGCGGCGGCTGTATGCGTGCGCTTGGGTCCCGGCGATGGTTTAGGGCTTCAAGCCGCCGGGCGTGTAGGAGTTTGGGGGCGGAGGCCCGCTGGGGTGGACAGCCGAGAGAGAGAGCGCGGCTGGAACAGAGGCGACGGAGTGCCTCGGTGGCTCTGGCAAAAAATTCTCTGGGTCCGGGCCGCAGCGTCCTCCTCGTGAGGCCCCTCCTGAGATGTTAACACCTCACACTCAGCGCGAATCACAAAGCAGGTCATAATCATCGTGATGTTAACAACTCGAATCGCATCCTAGATCCTCTGCTCACGCCTCGAGCTCGCGCCCGACAGCTCTTGGTGTCCAGGCATGCTCCGATGCCGGTGACGCACACGCGCGCCGACTTGCCGACGACGCAAGCAGGGAGTACTTCGAGCAGTGCGAGCAGGGAGTACTTCGACTTGCCGACGCGAGCAGCTGGTTGCCGCGGTCGAGGCCCATCGTCATGCTCATGCCAATGTCCACCACCGACAGCGCGACGCTAAACGCCATGCTCGCTGGCCCAGCGACGGCCGGTGCGCGAGGACGAGGCCCTAAACGAAGCACGAGGCGACAAGCTGGAACGACGTGCGCAGCAGCGCCGTGGCTTGCATGCACCCGTACGCCACCACCTCGGCCACCAGCCCCTCTACAAACCGCATGCCATCAGCACCCTCACCCCCGCCGACGCGCCGCCGCCGTCAAGCGCAGCGACCACCGTCCCGCCTTGCTCCAGCTGGAACTGGTCGGCACCACCCATTCGCGGCGACTAGAGGCCTCGGTGGTTGTGTCCCCGTGATCAATCGTTGGTAGGCCGTGCGTCGTCGCCGGCGAACGGCTAAGCCATCGCCATTATTTTCTTCTCGCTTCACCACCAGCAGTTGTAACTGGGCGCTGGTCGTGCCCCTAAAATTCCGGCTGTACGCTTACCAGTTCTGGAAAAAAAATGACGTGCTTTGGGATTCGCGGTGAGTGTGAGCTGTTAACATCTCGGGAGGGGCCTCACAAGGACGGCGCTGCGGCCCGGTCCCAGAGAATTTATTTCCCAAATCTCTATCTCTTCTATGTCTCTTCTCTACTATATAATATTGCTTGAGGAGATGTTGGTGCGTTTTTCACTTTTCCGGTTTTACCCCTGGGTTTTGGGAGAATTTACGGCCGCTGCCACCGCCAAGTGATAATAACGATTCGCAGGAAAAGTCTGGCGGTGTCCTTCTTTCTTGTCTGCGTGAGACGGCGGCGTCCGCGGAGGCTTGGCCGGCGAGCCATGCAGGAGCAACGACGGCAGCTTCCGCGGATACGGCGTCGCCCAGCACGACCGCGTCCTGGCGTGCCCCGCCCGGTCGATCCTGCGCCGTCCATCGGCATCATCCTCGTCGCGGAACCGCCATGGCCGACCGAGTTGAGCTCGCCGGCGACACGCATGAGGCGCCGCCGCCACCGGCTTCACCTTCCCTGGTCGCGGTCCGCCGTCGCCTTCCCATTACCGCCTTCGCCCGGCCTCACCGTGCGCCCAGCAGCCAGCTCCGGCGACCACCGTGCCTCCCGTGCGCGAGCTAGAAGATGAGCTCGCCGGCGACACGCAGGAGGCGTCCCCGCCGCTGCTTCGGCTTCCCTGGCCGCAGTACGTCGCCGCCGTCCCGGCCCCGACTTCACCCGGACTCCCTGTGTGCCTAGAGGCCAGCTCCGGTGACGAGGGGTACACTCATCAAATCCCATGGTTAAGGACCTAGGGTTGAGATTATGGGGAGAGAACGTGGTAGTACTGGTAGTTTCGTTGGCTGACAAGCAGAGGCAAAGATTTACCCAGGTTCAGGCCCCTCGAGTGGAGGTAAAGACCCTACTTCCTGCTTGTCTGTTATTGATCGTGTGAGATTATGCGGTTACAAGGAGGCTCCGGCGAGATGTCGATCTCGCTAGATCTTTGGTGGTTTGAGTATGGCTTGGTCCTAGATAGGCACCCCTCCCAGCATTTAAATAGGCTGGGTCTCGGGAGTTCATAACCGACCTAGTTTTACACGTAAGGAAAGCCTAAACCGACTATGCCTATGACTAATCTTGGAGGATACTCCATCTTCTTGGGCCTTGATCTTGGGCTTCGAATAGGCTCTTCGTTATTGGGCTTTAGTCGCCACGTGCATCAGGTACCCTCACGGTAGGGTACCCAAGATGTATACCCTTGTCAGTAGCCCCCGATTACTTGTCTGACTCGAAGAATCGGGCATGGACTCGTTCGTAAGTGCACGCCATATGCTTTGTATTCTGTATATTATAATTGGAATTCCTGTATGAATAACACATGTTGGCTATGTCGAGTATCACATCGACTGTGATTTTTGCTTATGATGACCAAGAGATAATAGCTTAGCAGGCCCAGTACACTCGACGGATCGGGACTAGTTAACTACACATTCGGGTAAAACCTTACTAGCATTCAATCAAACTCGAGTCTCCGGATTCGAATCTGGAACAAACTGGTCAGAGTCGACTAGGCCGCGGAGGTCTTACTGAGTCGATCTGCAGCATAAATTTGAATTTTACCCAACGCGTCTGTCAGGATTTTTCATCATGTCTGCTGACACGGAATGTATAAAGATTTACGTTGCTGGAACGGTCCTCAGCCCAGCTCGAAAGTTTGGCGGGTCTTACCTTTGCACTAGGCGTGCAGCATTCGAGATATTTGCGGCGGACGCAACTCGGGAATGTTTCGAGTATGACTTTGTATATGAACTGAGTCGAGACATTTGTCGACTGACACTTTGTCGTTATTCTATCGGGTGCGCGACAGCGCTCCTGATGGGAGTAGCCCCCGAGATTGTCCTTTATTGCTCGCAATGGAGGATAATCTCAAAATCATTTTATCTTGAGCATCTCCAGTCGAAGAATTTTTTAATATGCTCCTGATGGGAGTAATATGCCTCAGTCGAAGGAACGGTCGAGTGACCGATATGCGTTGGGCAGACTCGAATGTATTTCTGATCAAATGCTTGCAATGACGTCAGGGATGACGTTTCTGGCGACTGCGCTTCCTGACACGCGGTGGCGTGCGTTATGCTGTGATGGATGGGACGTGACACATAGGTGGGCCCATTGTGCAGCGCTGACTGAACGACGGTGCCGTTTGGACTTGATTTGACCACGCTGGCCCACTTTTTACGGAGGCGTGATGATGGCTCCTCTTTTTGCGTGCGTAGTGGGCGGAGTGGCCGGCGACGGTTGCCCTCCGCGCTTGCCACGTGTATGGTAGGATTGCTCGCGGAGCACACGATTCTTGTTTGAACGGTTAAGATTGCTTTCGCCTTGTGGTAAATAGGGAGAACGGCGCTGGCATAATTTTTTACTAGTCATTTGCCTCCTGCGCCGCCCCTGTTACATCTTCTTCCTCGCGCTCCTCCTCCATTGTTCTTGTGCCAGAGCTTTGCGCGCGCCGCCACCTCCTCTTTGAAGATGAAGAAAGGAGCGGGCAACAAGCGTTCTGCCACCACTGCTGCTGCCGCGACCGATGCGGCAACAGTGAAGGGAAAGAAAACCGCGGCTAGCACATCTGCGGCTGCCGCTGGTCTGAAGAAGAGCGCCGGGGATTGGGCGAAATCCTCGATCAAGGATGCTCACCTCGTCAAGCTCCGCCAGAAGGGCCTGCTGCCACCCGAGGACCAGTTAGCGGTCCGCGCTCCATCGCCCAAGGAGGTATTCCCCGAGCCTCGCGCCAATGAGCGAGTTTGTTTTGCGGAATTTCTTCCTCGAGGGTTTTCGCTCCCCCTCCATGATTTTGTTCATGGTCTTATGTATGCCTATGGGGTGCAAATCCACGATTTCACCCCTAACGGTATTCTGCACATTGCGTGTTTCATCACGCTCTGTGAATGTTTTCTGGGAGTTTCTCCCAGTTGGGCGCTGTGGAAGTCAATTTTCGTCGTCCGCCCAAATGTGGGAGGTGGGCGCACCTACCCCGTGGGCGGCTTCGGGATCCAAGTACGCGGCGACACCCGATACTTTGCCCTGAAGCAGTCGATTCTGCACAAGGGTGGAGGACCAAATGGTTCTATGTCTCCACAGAGCAAGCAGGCCTCCCTGCCTTTTCAGCTGCCAAGGCTCTGGAGAAGACCAACGCATGGGCCCATCCTTTGTCGGCTGAAGAAGAAGCGGAGGGCAGCCCCTTTTGGAGAAGATTGCTAAGTTGCTAGGCACTGTCACTGGTGTGCATCTGATTGCCACCTTTGTCAAGTTGCGGGTGTGGCCGCTTCGCGCCCGCGCTCATCCCATGTGGCAATATGAAGGTGCACATGACGCCAGCCGAATGAGCCCAGATGAGTTGTCGAAGAATGAGCTGGACACGCACGTGCGATCCATTACCAGCATCAAGGCAACCGATCCGTGCAATCTTGACTGCCCTGTCACTCCATATGGGGCTGACAACCCTTTGCTTGAAGTAAGATTAGCTGTTATGTACTTTCTGTCATCGGGCTTTTGTCACCCTTTGTTTTTACATGTTTTAACTCTTTGGATGTTCTCCTTTGTGTGCAGGGGCATTCGACTGCGTCAACCCTTCCTCCCCTTCCCGAGAATGGCCCAACTGATGAAACAGAGGTGCAAACGGTAGAGACGAAGGGAGGGGATGAATCGCCCCTACCTTCAGCTACCACATCTCGTATGGAAGAGGCTGAAGAGGAGAGGCAGAGGAAGTGCAGACTGAAGAGCCAGCCACGACTGACCATGTGAGCGAGGTTCCCACTCGCAAAGCCGTCGGGTGGCCCAAGGTTTGTCTTCTTCCACAAGCTCACTCGCGAAGGAGTCGGATGTGAAGGACGACGGAGACTCGGGCTCCTCTCCTTCTGCCAAGGCTGTTCCTTTGGATGTGAGCCCTTTGAGATCAGCTCCTCCTCCCCAATCAGGTGAGGAGCTGCTTTTTGGAGGCCCAAACTTTGACAACCTCGATACTGATGAGGAAGAAGAACACAGGTTTGCTCCTGAGCTTTGTTGCACTGAAGTTTCTGCTGATTGATATTTTTGCTTATGTTGTTTGTCTTCTGTCACTCGTAGTGCTGAGACTGTGCATCCTCCAACTCCTCCGTCCGACAAAATTTTGACTCCAGCGCACCCGAACCTCTCCCCCATTGCTCCTGATGTTGCTCAACCAACGGCCACTTCTACTGCCATTGAAACGGCCAAGGCTACGAGCTGCAACTCCGGAGGTCGGGACATCGGCCGCGAAGCCTGCGCCTTGGACTGAACACGTAAGTGTCTTTTTATCGACCGCATATGGGACTGATTATGTATAACTTATGCTGTTTCGTGTGCTTGCAGCCTTACTACCTCAACCTGGTGGAATCAGGCAAGGCTTTTGTCCAGGTGGAGCAGGAGAGGAACAGTCTGCGTGCTAACTTGGAGCAACTTACTCGTAAGTATATTTTGATTCTGTACCCGAAGTTCTTTTTGCACTGTTTTTGCTTAGTCGATTGTTGTGAATTGCTTCTTGCCATCAAATTCAGGCGACAAGGCATCGGCTGAGTCTCGGATGAAAGAGCTAGAGGAAACACTCGAAGCTCAGCGCGCCGAGTCGAAGAAAATTGTGGATGCCACCAAGGCCGCAGCCGCCGTACGCGAGAAAGAGTATGCTGAGCGACTGGCCAGCCTTGCGCGAATGTGAGAGGTAAGCAACTATCTCTTTGCCTGTCCCTCGTGTACCCGTTGGGTATTATGTACTAATATTTTGCTCTTTCTGGTACTTGTTGCAGAGACGATTGGCGTGCCGGCACCTACTGACACGGTCAGTGATGAGTTATCACTCGACCAAGTTATAGGTGACCTCGGCGCTACTTTCGTCCAGGCGAAGGACGCTCTTGCCAAGTCTACCAGCACCCTCGGCGCCGTGCACCAGAACGTGCTTCCACTGAACGAGGTGCCGTCGACTGTTGATGGCTTCGCTGACGTGCTTGGACCGGGGACCTCGACCATGGCGAGCTTTGCTCGTGCTCTAACGGTACGCGGCTCGGAGTCCACCCTCAAGCTCATTTTGGGTCATGGAATAAAGGGTGACTTCGAAGCAGCCATGTCTGACTTCCCTCGAAGGCCCGGTGGGAAGCCTATGTCTCTGAAGGCCGTTAGCGAGCCAGCCGCTCGACTGGCCAACATCTTCATAGCCACTATGGAGCGCCGAGCGGCGGAAGTTGCCACCCGCGAAAGTAGGGCTAGGTCGGAGTCTATGTCCGAGAGATAGGGCATTCGAACCTTTATGTTGTGTAATTATACTTTATGTTAACGCGAGTATGCGTATGCTTTTGCTACATCTGTATGAATTTGGTTCCTTGTTGTGTTTCTGCCTGTAAGGCTATATGCTTTTACTCGCCTGAGTTTGTGATGAATCTCTCATATCTGACATGAGATTTTTATGATGTTTGGAACAGCCACGGGCAGCCACCACTTCATCTGGCTCGTCGCGGCATCGTGCCCCTACTCGATCTCGAGCTCAGGTGGCAAACGATGCCGCAGTAATGCGTTATATGAAGGCTCGAGTCACAAAATTGGAGCAAGAGTTGGGAAGTGCCCAGAGCGAGCTGGATAGGATGAGGGCTAGGCCTGCTCTACCCACTCAGCGAGAGGACTATGTGCTTGGCGAGATGGAGATCATGAACAGACAACTCGAGTGTAAGCATGACTGCCCTGATCTCAAGAGTTCATAGTCTGTCCTTTTTGTTCACCCAACGTGCGTTGTTGCAGGTTTTGTTCCAGATTTCCAGGCGGAACAGCTCGTGTAGATGAGCAGTTGAACAATGCGACTGACAAACCCACGACGGGCCGTCAGCACTTTCGCTTGGATAAGCACCGAGCACGCATACTCGCGACTCTACAGGATCGAGTGTGGCGGAGCACTATGCTGCTCGAATTATGCAGGTCGGCCTTCAGTCACATCAACCAAATTCTTTTCCCGACGGGCCGCAACCTCAAGGAATCCACGCGTTGCTCGGGCTTTTCCGAGTGCCGGTCCCATTCGAGACTTCATCACCCAGAAGCTTGTGGATGGAGCCAACGCAACGATGGCATATATCCGAAGCCAGCGTCCACATATGCAGCTACGTCCACCCGTTCCTGGATCGACTTGTCGCAGTCGCATCTTGACGATACAGTCGAATATGCGAGGGTGTTGGTTGAGTGTTATCACGCTCAACTTATGGGCCCTGTTCTACCAGTCAAGGACGAACCGGAAGATTAGGGTTTTTCTGTATAGGGGACAGCCCCCGAGTGTAAATTTACCACTTGTATGTAGTGTATATTTGTTTACTTGTATGTATGCAGCCCCCGAGTGTATCGACGGGGTTTATGACAAACACTTAATATGGAACATGAATTGCACAGCCCCCGAGTGTTGAATGGGCTGCGTATTTTTTGCGATGTTTGAACTTCAACTCATGATTTTGAGCGACTTTTTCATTTTGTATGATTGTTATGACCCAGCCCCCGAGTATTCGAGTGCGGCTGGGTATTATGTTTGAAGAAGGAGCGAAAGCTCTCTTTTTAGATAGCGCAGCCCCCGAGTATTCGGGTGAGGCTAAGTTGTGCGATAAGTATGCGAGTAGTAAGCAGGGAGAAATATGAGGAATCATTGACTATATTCCATTTTTGAATGTTAAGCTGCAGGCCGCCTCATTAAAAACCTTCCAGTCCCCTTAGGTACCCTGGTAAGGAAAAGAGCGCGTCTGAAACCTGCAGCCATCCGACATATGTGCCTATTACATTATGCGACTGAACAATCTAAGCATAGAAACGGCGCAGCTGCGCAACGTTCCAAGGATTATGAGAGAGTTCGCCTGTCTTCGCGTGCTTCAGTCTGTATGCTCCACCACCAATGACCTCTGATGATGAAGGGTCCTTCCCATGGAGAAGCAAGTTTGTGCACCTTCTTTTGCTTCAGTCGAAGTACCAAGTCGCCAACCTCGAAGGATCTGGTACGCAGTCGACGGCTGTGATAGTTGCGGAGGTCTTGCTGGTAGACAGCTGTGCGTGCTAGCGCCGTGTTGCGTGCTTCTTCGAGCAAGTCGACTGCATCTTCGAGTGCTTCATCTGCATCTTCTTCGTTGTATGCTTCGACTCTTGGTGCATTGAATCTTACATCTGATGGCAGGATTGCCTCTGCGCCGTAGACCATAAAGAATGGGTGAATTGTGTTGAAGCGTTGGGAGTTGTGCGTAGGCTCCATAGCACAGACGGGAGTTCTTCGACCCAAGCACCCGCGGCCCTTTTGAGTGGCACCAGGAGGCGTTTCTTGATTCCGCTCGTCACAAGTCCATTGGCCTTTTCGACTTGGCCATTGGATTGCGGGTGTGCCACAGATGCATAATTGAGCGTAATGTCCTGCTCTTTGCAGAAGGATCGGAATTCTTCAGCCGTGAAGTTTGTACCGTTATCAGTGATGATGCTACTTGGCACACCAAAGCGGTATATGATGGATTTTATGAAATTGACTGCTGTAGTGGCAGTCGAACTTGTGATAGGGACTGCTTCAATCCACTTGGTGAACTTGTCGACCGCCACCAGAAGGTGGTATGCCCTCCATGGGAGGATTTTTTGAGTGGCCCGACCATATCGAGCCCCCATTGGGCGAAGGGCCAGGCCAATGGTATTGTCTTCAACGCCGATGCGGGTGCGTGCGGCTTTGTGGCGAATTTTTGACAGCCGATGCACCTTTTGACTATGTCCTCCGCGTCTTTGAGTGCTGTGGGCCAGTAGAAGCCTGCGCGAAAGGCTTTGGCTACGAGTGATCGACTGCTGGCATGATGCCCGCAGGTACCTGCATGAATATCACGAAGGATGGCTTGGCCATCTTCAAATGCTATGCAACGTTGGAACATACCTGATACGCTGCGCTTGTATAGTTCGCCGTTGATGACGGTGTATGCTTTAGATCGTCGAGTGACGCGTCTCGACTCTGTTATGTCTTCAGGTACCTCGCCGCGGAGTATGTATGCGAGGAAAGGTTGAGTCCAGGTTGGCTCAATGAGGAGTACCTCGACTGGCGGGTCCTCTGTGCTAGGTGCTTTGCTCTTTGCTGGTGCGGCTGATGTAGGAGATGTTCGCTTCTTCTTGATGGACCTGTGCTCGATGCGCTCGAGGAAGACACCAGGTGGAACTGGTGCTTTGGTCGCGCCAATGTTGGCTAGCTTATCTGCTTCTTCGTTACTCTCGCGCCCTATGTGTCGCAACTCGCAGCCTTCAAAGCTGCCCTCCATGAGATTGTACAGGTCACGGTAGGCGATCATGTTATCTGCGATTGCATCGCAGGCCTTCATTGTTTGCTGCACCACAAGATTCGAGTCACCATAGATCATCAGTCGAGTGCACCGAGGGCTTTGGCCATCCGCATGCCATGGATCAGGGCCTCGTACTCAGCTTCGTTATTGGATGGTAACTCGAATTCCATCTGCAGGATATAGCGAAGCTTGTCGCCTTTTGGTGATATGAGGATGACACCTGCGCCTTCGTTCTTCTTTGAGCCGTCAAAGTACATAGTCCATGAGTTGGACACATCTGGTGCTCCTGGCAACTGAGCTTCGATCCACTCGGTGTGGAAGTCAGGTAAGACTTGTGCTTTGATGGCCTTCGGGTAATCATACTTGATATCTCGTGGTGCTAGCTCGATGAGCCATTTTGCGACTCGCCCAGTTGCATTGGGGTTTGTGAGGATGTCCCCGATCCCTGAGGTACTAACTACAGTGATCGGGTGCTCTGCGAAGTAGTGCGTCAGCTTCCTTGAGGACATGAACACGGCGTAAGCCAGCTTTTGATAGTGCGGGTACCGCTGCTTTGATATGGAGAGCACTTCACTCAAGTAATAGACTGGACGTTGTATGCTTTGGGTGTGTCCCTCCTCCCTGCGTTCGACCACCAGTACGGTGCTCACCACCCTGTTAGTTGCGGAGACATATAGGTATAGTGGCTCACGTTCCCTTGGTGCGACGAGGATTGGAGGGCTTGTGAGGACTCGCTTGAGGTCCGTGAAGGCTGCTTCGGCTTCTGGCGTCCACTCGAATTTATCTGCTTTCTTCATCAGTCGATAGAACGGGAGTGCTTTTTCACCTAACTTGCTGATGAATCGACTGAGTGCTGCCACTCGACCCGCTAACTTTTGCACATCATGGAGCTTTGAAGGCCTTTGCATCGTCAAGATGGCCTGTATTTTCTCCGGGTCTGCCTCGATTCCTCGAGCCGAGACTAGATACCCCAAGAGCTGCCCGGCTGGAACGCCGAAGTGCACTTCTTCGGGTTAGCTTGATGTGGAAGCGTTTGAGGTTTGCGAACGTCTCTCGCAAGTCATCGAGTAGTGTGTTTTCCTCCCTTGTTGTGATAACAATGTCATCTACGTAGACCTGGACGTTTCGCCCAATTTGCTTCTTGAGGCAGTCTTGCATCATGCGCTGGTAGGTTGCACCCGCGTGTCAGACCCAGGCCTCGAACTTATACAAAGGGGTCATACCGAGTGGGCCACACAAAGTGTACGATGCTGGTTTACCAAGCCAGGCCGAGAACCTCTCGACAGGCCGGCTCGGAATTGATCATCGGCCGACACGTACACCCGACCCCACTGTCACGTATGCAATCCGCAATGCATAAGAAAGAAACCAAAGTCTGATCGAATCGTTACCACAACAGAACAGTACGACACAAAGAAATGAAACAAAATATAGCCAAAAGCTCATAGAGCAAATACATATAGCGATTACAATCATCCAGAGGACACATGTCCCAACATTACATCAATGTCATCACAAGCGGAAGCAAACCATGATCCGAGTACGGACAAATTTCGAATGGGCCTAAGAGGCCAGACATAAAGGAACCCAACCACGGAGTCCACAGGGTCCACCCTGGAACACTATCTACTCGTCGAAGGCGTCATCGTCGTACTCAACAAAGTAACCTCCCGAGGGATCCTCCTGAAAGTCCTCAGCTGCACGAAAGAGTACAGCCCAAAGATGGGTCAGGCACAACCGCCTGGCAAGCAATGCTCAAATGATACCAACACAAAGACTACCAAAAGTAAAGGAAGGTGGACTGAGCGGCAGCAGCAGCACTAAACAACCTATAGAGACACACTACAACTTCCGTCTATTGGAGAGGGATAAGAGAGCGTGAATGAACCAACTAGCAACTAACACCAAACATAACACTTCCCAGATTCACCCCCTCAACCAAGTATGAGGAAGCAATCGAGGGAACTCACACAGTTGTCAAATTTTAGTTACATCTTGTTATGAAGGTAAGTCTAACTTACTAGTCAAGTTAATTAGAATCATTAGGTGTAACTTGTTTATGATCTTGTTAGCCAGCATCCAATCCAAGTTGTCCATAACCGCGGACTCGGCTTCTCGAAAAGATTTAACCCTGCAGGGATGCACCATGGTTAACCCATACACGTTCGAGCAACCCAGATAAAAGGTAGGGCTCCTCAACTCAACTCTGTTCCTTCACTACAGCAAGTCCAGGTACCACCCATCTGAGTTGTTACCCGCGTCCAGAGTCCGGCCGATACCTCCATAGCGGACTCAATCGTTTGCGTCTACGCACTAGGCGGAACAGACCACAGTACGAAAGTCCGCTTCACGTCGTACCGCACCTATATGCACCCCCATATCATAGAACCTCTCATCATATCTGTCAAGTATCATGCATATGCGTATGATCGAATGGAAAACCCGAACTAGGTTGTGGCGCCTGGACAAGCTGAAGTTCCGGTCAGAGTCGAGGGGGGTTCCATAGGACCACCCACGAGTGGGAAGTGCGCTCGTACTTGGATAAGAGGACAAGAACTGAGTTCCTAGTGCGACACTTAGCAGAACAAAACACCAACGCATTGGCCTTCCACCGGGTGCCTTATCATTTAGTTATAACCCACAAGCATTATCATCATATTAAGTAAGTGAACCAAACTATCATACTAAGCAGATGATACATAAGAAAAGACAGACTTGCAACAACAGACCTAAGCATGCAACTACGACTCGCAAGGCCAACAGGTAAACAAGCAACAAGGTAATAGGATGTGGGGATAAGGCTGTATGAGGCTGCATGGTAAACATGTATATAGGATCGTGACACAAGCATCGTAACATAAGGATAGCATAGATCAACGGCAAGAATGGAAGACAATGTGATGGTAGCAAGTGAGCAAAGCTTGCCTGGCAACTCAGTAGCCTGGCACTGGGTAGGGTCCTCAGCAGAAGAAGAGTACTCAACGGTCACAGCGTCGTCTACCGAGAACAAGCACCAAACATGGAATATAGAACACAATCAATACAAGGAATAAAAATGCACAAGCATGGGATGATGCATGCCAAGTTAATGTTCATATAAATACAAATTTGCATGCAAGATCAATTTAAATGGAGTCATTGCTATTTAAAAGCAATTAGGAAAAGAACCCCATATGCAAGATTGAATTACAAGGTGATTCCAATTAATTTGATAATTTAAGTTGCTTAAATATGCATGCAAATGCAATGAATAGGAAGGTTGCATTTTTAGTTTCAGTTTGATATTTTATTTGCAAAATTTGGAGTAGTGTAGCAAAAGTTATGAATTTTACAAGTTGTCGCAATAAAATAAACATTTATTTAGTTGCCACAATTTTTAATTATTCAAAACCAGAAACATAGTTGAAATTTGAATAGGTGACATTTTTCTGATATGAAAACATATTTAATTTATTTAATTTGGAGTTATAAATTAAAAGTTATAAGGTTTTGAAAGTTAGGGGTGTTTTCTGTAAAAACCAGGGACCTGATGGTGATGAACAGAAGGTTTTGAGGACGTTGGTGCAAAACAGAAAAGGCCAGGGGCCTGCGTGCAAGTTTCCAGATCCAGATCTGGATCTGGATCTTTTCTCACCGAGGCAGCAGCTAGCCGGAGTCGCTGCCATGCGGGCCCAGGTGCCACGCACGCGTTGACTGGGCGTGTGTGGAATGCGGATGCCTCCACGGTCGTTGACACACGGGGCCCGCCGGTCAGTGTGGAGAAAAGAAGAAAAGGGGGGAGGGGGGGGGGTTTCCCGTGCGTGCGCGAGGGATCGAACCCGCGACGCGGCGATCGACAGATCGTGGCCGTTGCCACTGGGATGGAGCGGTGGATCGTGTAAGGTAGTAGATCTGATGGTTTTTGAAGTGTTGCTTCTCTTCTCTGACGAAACTGAAGTAAAGGTTCAGACCTAGGGGCAGTGGTGCGACGGCGGAGGACAGATCGGCGACGACCACGTTCTGGCGGCGCTCCGGGTGCGTGCGTGCGTGCAAGTGGATGCGGGAGAGGTGGCAGTAACCGTGCGCGTGATTGGAGGCAGAAGGAAGCTAGCACGGCGTCGTGTTCTTGATCGATACCGCACGGCCGTGTCGATGCCGAGGTCGGCTTCGCGCGGGATCGCTTGTTCCAGGACGAATTCGAGAGGGGGAAGGACGGATTTGGAGGCGGCGGCTCACCCAGAGCTTGTTGGCGCAAGGCGGAGGCTCGACGACGACGGAGGCGACGAGACGGAGACGAAGAAGAAGGTGCAGAGCGGCGGTCGGCGTCGGGAGCGGCGAACTTGTCACGGCGAAACGCGGGCTCCCAGGTTCTGCTCCGGAGAAGAAGATCCTGCGGGCGTCGAGGCGGACTTGGCGGCGAGGTAGACGAGCAGGAGGAAGCACGATTAGGCCGGGCGCGAGCTTGAGCTTGCTTCGGCCATGGCGACGGCTGCGCGTGGAAGAAC
Source organism: Poa pratensis (assembly GCA_947311845.1). Lineage (NCBI taxonomy): Eukaryota > Viridiplantae > Streptophyta > Magnoliopsida > Poales > Poaceae > Poa > Poa pratensis. Next base: position 47,679,832 of record CAMZMU010000065.1, read on the forward strand.
TTTCCAGGCGGCGGCGCGAGAGGGAAGGAGAGGGAGAGGCTAGGGTTAGGGGTTTGGAGGCGCGGGGGCTGGCTTTATGGAGGTGGAAAAGGTGGAGAGGAGGCGCTGGCCGGTGGAGGCCACCGTGCCCACGCCATGTGCGTGCTCCTCTGGCACGGCAGAGGAAGAAAGCGACAGGGTTGGGTTTGCTGGGCCTAAAGTCGTACTTATGCCAGCACAAGATTACCTATAAAGGTGCTCTTCGCACATGCAAGACTCCTTGGCCATGCAAGACCTGCAAAAAAAAAAAAAAGAACTCACGGCTGCAGTGCATTACCAAAGTGTCAGAGTTGTCGTTTAAGTACAGCCGTGGAGATTTGTTTCTTTCATAGCTGTTGTTCCTAGACGTGAAGAATATGGACATTGACCGGTCGTCAGGAAATTAATTGTGGAGACTTTTCTTTCTTTCGTAGCAGTTGTTTGTAGACGTGAGTAAGAAGGACATATGGACATTGGCCGGACATCACGAATTAATGTAACAAGTACGACGATTAATCTGTATCGTTGATGTTTCTTAACTTTAGGGTGAATAATCCTAGCCGTCCATTGTCTTGTGTTTTAATTATATAATAGATTAAAGCTAACCATGAGTTTAAGCGCAACACACAATGTAAAGATTCAATCGCGGCAGAGAATCCTACATATATCGCAACAGAAGAAAAGTTAGTACATCTACGTTTAATGTATGCAAAAGAAAACACCATACCATCTTACCACAGAGATAAGGATGTAGCAACATATATTTCCTACCCTTCAAACCATTTTTGTTGATGTTTGTACTGGTAGAAAAAACAATTCTACTCAAATGGAGCGACTTTGAGGCAAATTTTTGGTCGTGAAGCGTTATTCAATCAAATGTTGATTTTTTAGCCCGTTGCAACGCACGGACACTTTTGCTAGTGATAACTAGTGCGCTATTTGACAGGAACGAGCGCACGCACTAGACGATAAGAAATCAGACACGGTAAATCCCTCTCTCTACTGTTTTTCTTTTATCCGAAGGCACATGCATGACCAACGCACATGCCTGATGTGAGCAGGTGGGAAATCATTTGCAGGCTCTCATAAGATAGTAAAACTATAGGATAGGATTAGCATGGCATGTCTAAGTGAATTCTATAGGAAGAGGGATTCTCTTTGATTGTGGCAAAGGAATTTTCCATGAGATTGGATCTCGTGCTTTTTTCCTATAGAATTTACACTACAAGATTTTTATGGGAATAATTCCTGTAGGATGTGATCCTATGAATCAAACAAGATCTATAGGAAAATTTCCTATATGAACTAATCATTCAAAAATCCTATACCATTCCTTTGAATCAAAGGGGCCTAAGATATAAACGTAATTTACTTCAATTTAAAATTCATTTAAAAAGCAATATCTTTTGAACCAAATGTCAAAATTACTATCTGTTTTCACCGTTGGTTTTCTCATGTCGAGATCTTCAAAACTAGACCCCATTAAGATATGTTTCGACAATTTTTTTTAAAAAGCAACTTTAGTACTAAAGAGAGCAACTTATGTGGCGACTGTTGTAACTTTGGTCGCAAAGTTGCCACGAGTAGAGAGTAACCAACCAACCGCTGGTATCTCCAACAATTTAACTGGCTTCTCCAACAAGTTCACTTTACTTTGGCAACAACAGATGTACCGTTTATTGTAACTTTTGTCGCAAAGTTGCCAGGGTCAGGTAGCAACCAACAACACTAGTATGTCTCACAACAACACTGAGTTCTGCAACAACTTTCAACACCATTTGATGTAAAGTTTGTTTCTTCAGTAACAACTTCAAAATCTTCTACAAAATTATGCTCCTTTAGTGCTAAACTTCATCGTATTCTGATGAATTTTTTGTACATAATGCTATAACCCTATTTGCAAAATTGTGAGGGGACGGTCAACCATCCATGCTGGTTTTATACATTCTCCAGCAACAAAACTAACTTCACCAGCAACGTCGGTGCCTCTAGCAGCAACTTATGTACCCTTTGTTGTAACTTTTGTAGCAAAATTGGTAGGGACAGAGATCAACCAACCAACAACACTGGCACCTCCATCAACCAAAGTGACTTTAGCACCAACTTTACTACATCCAGCGGCAACTTATGTACACTCTGCTGCAATTTTTGTAGCAAAAATTCTCGTTCTTAGAACAATCAATCTACATTCCTAGCAACAATAGTAGCCTCCATAGTTTTAAAGGCATCGCCTTAGCGTCGCCTAGTCAACGCTTAAGTGTCAGGGCGCCCGGAGATGGCAAGGCGTCCTGCTCGCCATAGTTGCCTGTCTAAGGCGTCCAGATTGGACGTACGAGGCGTCCAAGTCGTCGCCATAGCAGGGTAGGCGTCACTCTGCTCGATTTTGGACCCCTTCGACCTCGTTGGGCAGCTCTAGCGGGAAACGGAGTGGCAAACCGAAATTGGGCCGGATGGGAAGGAAATTGGGGGGGGGGGGGGGGGGGGATAGAAGGGAGAGAGAGTGGGAACCCAACCCGCGACCAGAATCGATCTGAGAGAGATAGGAGCCACAACCTTTACTTGCAACTTCAGCATAATCTAATGCAACTTTAACACAGTCCAATACAAAATATTTGCTTCAGTAAAAACTGCATCACCTTCCAGCACAACCTTTGTTCATCTAGTAGCAACTTCGACACCCTCAACAGCAACTTTGTGTCCCAACTTGCTTGTCTCAACACAAAAGTTGCTTTACAAAATATATTGTTAGAACATATTAAAATGAGATCTAGTTTTAAAGATCTTGTTGCAAGAAAGCTAGTAGTGAAAACAAATCATAATTTTGATGTTGGATCAAAAGTTATAGCATTTTGAATTTTCCAAAGGGAAATTAAAATACGCACGTTGGATTCAGTGCATATAGAGAAGTTATGGCCGTGCATGTGATGTGAGAACCAGGTGGCGGGCTTTCCTTTTCTCACGCGGAAGGAAAACGAATATTTCCGTTTTTGTCGGCCGCCAGAATGCGCGGTTGGGCAAACGTGCGCCAGCTAGACGTCCCCAATTTATTTTCTTGAAATATTTCCGATTTTGCAAAGTTTAGGCCATACTGTGGGCATTTTAGAAGATTTTGACAAAAGGATAGTCGCATTTAGGTGGATTTTTTAGGTATAAAGTTGACATTATTAGAGCTTAAATATCCGCTATTTTACGAGTTTTTGTCCAAAAATATCCATTTTAGATCCGTAAACTGGGCCGACCTTAACTTTTTTAGATAAATCTAAAAACGAGCCTCATATAGCTCGCATCCCCAGTTTTGGAGGCCAATTTTCCATTTTATCTAAAACAACTAAACAGTTGGCGGGAAGAAACTTTCAGCTCTCCTAGAGCCTACTGTGCTCACCGCTACCGTCCGAGGTCGATTTCGGCCAACCCCACCGTTGCATCCGTGCGGGAAGAGTCCCTCGCCACCGCCGCTCCAATTTTAACATGAAATCGCTCAGGACAAAGGCAAGGGTTGTGGGTTGGGGCCATGACCCCTTATGCTGGATTTTTTCTGAAAATCCCTCTTTATAATATGTAGACTGACCTCTAAATTTGTCATAAATTGACTATGTGGCCCCTCCAAATAATCGAGTGTTTAATGGCCCCTTCCTTCTACCGTTCCTAACTCCGTCCGTGAAACTGCTCCCTTCGGCGCTCAAATCGTTGTTTGCCCTGCATTCCCTTCCTCTAACAACGAGCTCCCTCCAAGCCATATTTGAAAGTCTCGTTCTTCAAAGATCATGGCGCGCTTGTTCTTGTTCATCTTCTTAGCATGCGTTTTATTGTGCTTCTCTAGCGTAGTTCTTGTGTCCTCATGTAGCTTTTTCATGTAAGCGGCGCGCTTGTTGAAGTCCATGTTAACTTGTTCACAGAGTGGGAGTGGTAGCATGTCTAGCGCGGTGTAGGGGTTTGAGCCATAGACGATCTCGAAGGGACTTCGCTTTGTTGCTCGGTGTAGTGCTCGATTGTAGGCGAACTCAGCATGTGGGATGCACTCTTCCCAATTCTTCAAGTTTGGCTTGATCAACACACGAAGGAGTGTAGAGAGGCTTCGATTCACCACTTCGGTTTGACCATCGGTTTGAGGGTGGTATGCGGTGGAGAAAAGTTGCTTGATTCCGAGCTTGGCCATCAAAGTTTTCCAAAAGTAGCTCACAAACTTGACGTCTCGATCCGACACAATGGTCTTGGACACTCCATGAAGACTGACGATTTCCCTAAAAAACAAAGTAGCAATATGTGAAGTATCGTCGGTCTTATTGCATGGTATAAAGTGTGTCATCTTAGAAAATCGATCAATGACGACAAATATGGAATCCTTGTTTGTTTTGGTGCGTGGAAGGCCTAAGACAAAATCCATATCAATGTCGGACCATGGCTTATGCGGAATGGGCAAAGGAGTATACAAGCCATGAGAGTTAAGAGTAGACTTAGCTTTGAGGCATGTCGAACATCGTCGAACTAGGCGTTCCACGTCACGCTTCATTCTTGGCCAATAGTAGTTGGTGGCGAGCATGGCGTAGGTCTTGTCGCGGTCAAAGTGTCCCATGAGTGATCCTCCATGTGATTCCTTCAAAAGGAGCAAACGAAGCGAAGACTCGGGAATGCAAAGTTTGTTAGTCTTAAACAAGAAACCTTTGTGTAAATAGTAATCACCAATTCATTTGTGCTCCGAGCATTGAGCGAAAATGTCTCCAAATAAAGCATCGGTGGTGTACAAATCCTTTATCTCAACCAAACCCAACACACTAATGTCAAGACGTGTAAGTAGGTTGGCCTTACGGGATAGAGCATCCGCAACCACATTGTCTTTACCTTTCTTGTATTTGATTACAAAAGTGAAAGACTCAATAAACTCAACCCACTTAGCATGTATTTTGTTCAAATTTGTTTGACTTTTCAAATATTTCAAAGATTCATGATCGGAGTGAATGACAAACTCCTTAGGACGAAGGTAGTGTTGCCACACCTCCAAAACACGAACCAAAGCAAATAACTCTTTGTCATAAATGGGATAATTCAAACGAGTGTGGACCCCGGACTAGCTATCCGAAATACCCGATTATGCTTAACACAACGATCCCGTGATCAGTCTGTCGTTGCACATAATCCGAATTGGATACCAAAGTTTACATCCATTACAATACCGAATTAAAAGTCTTACATAAATGGTCATTTAGACCAAGTCTTACATAGGTGCCTTCATGGGCCAAACCAAAATATCAGCGGAAGCTACGGCGTAGTAGACATCATATTCTAACGATGACGACCCGACAGGCAGCTGACTTGTGGAGATCCTTAGTTCGCGTAGAAGTCGCCATACTCCTGCTTGGCGTAGTGCTCCTCCTCGTAGTCTGGCTAGGACAATAGCCAGGGACGAAACCAATATGAGTACATTTGAATGTACTCGCAAACTACCCCAACATGAGTATGCACTAGTTTTTATCTTACTTTCATTAAAACATCTCTATATCTTTATTGAAAAAGGTAAGAAGAGCTTTATAACTATCTTTGAAAGAAGTCACCATCTCATTTTGTTTCTCCAAAACTCCTCTTTTTCTGACCATGGCTCACCATGGTCCATTTATTTCAACAACTCATACCACTCCATTTGGTATAGCTGTGTAACACTATCATCATTTCAGTTTCTTTTAAACTTAAAAGCTTTTCCAAAAACTTGCACATGGTCTAGGACAGCCTCCCAACTGTCCATATCCGAGGACTCGGCTATTCAAATAGTTTTACACTCTGCAGAGGTAGCACGCTTTTCCCACATCCATCCGGCAACTCATCGTGTCTGCCACGTCTCGCCATACAAGGTGTATGCGAAGTAAGCCGCCGACCATAGCCTGTCCTTTGCTCATGCTAGTATAGGACCCTGCCGCTACGAAACTTCCGTCAACACTCAGGCTAATCCCCCAACAGGAACCCCCAAGTGCGAGGACTCGTAGTTCTGCCCGGCGAGCGAACCCTTCAATCCTCCCACCAACGTGTTAGGACCCAGGTCAGGGGTAGGTCACCAAACCATCCCCTCATGGAACGAGGTCATCCTCGTTGTTGAGGCATCCCATACTAATATGAGCAAATTATATGACTACGCCCTTTCCCATATGTGGGTAGATGTGGTCGCACAGGGTAAGATTGGTCGTCATAGTACTAGGACACAATGTGCATTTTTCATAAACATCACCATTCCCCATTTCTCCACTTCAACACCGACATCTCGGTATTCCATCACCACACAAGTATTTCCAAGGAGTTTTGAGTAAACAACATTTATTTTCCCATCCTATAATTTTATATCAACTATCTTATACTTCTACATAGGTGGCAAAATAGTTTTCATGTACTTGTAAAAAAAGGTTTTCAAAATCATTGGTACTTTTGAATAACTCATGTGACAAAATAGATGTATATAAATGCAAGCTCAGTGAAGTAGCTTGCCTTGCTCGGCAAAGTTCTCGGGTTCTGGTGCTTGATGATCAAAGTATTCCCCCTCCTCGTAGACTCCGGCAACGTTCTCGTCTAAACGTCAAACAAGCAATACAAACAATTACTAAACTACTCAAGCAAGCATCACAACATATCAATCATAAACATCACAAATAGCTACTGCACACATCAAACCATACAAATTGGTTTCAAAATAATTGAATTAAACATCATTTATTTATGTTCAAAAATATGGCAGAAACTTGTGGAACATGTTTAATTGCACAACTTGAGTTCTGTTGGTCACAAAAATACAAACTAAATTTCTATGGAAAGCTACTGATGTGTAGAAGACAACACAATTTGATTTGGATCAATTGGGGTTACCAAACTCCCTACACAAATGTTTGAATCCAGTAACTTAATAATCAAGTTTTAGCTACCAATTAAGTTCTGTTGCTCCTAGAATTAAATCCTTTTAGGGGTAACTAAACATGAACAAATGTGATCTAAAAAAATTGGTCCTAAATCATTTGGGTTAACCATTAAACATATTTAAATGTTTTAGTGCAGAAGGGTGTTCAAACTTCAACTTCATACTAAACCATTAATAATGCACAAATAATTCTACCAAAATTAGGGAAGCTAATACATGGCAGTACTAAGCTAGCAAAATTGGTTTGGAATTATTTGGACTAACAGAGTATTAGAAACAAACAAGTTTAGAATTTAAACCTTCTGTAGTATTTTTAATAATACTTTTTATCTATTTAATTAAATGACATAAGACCACTTGGGTTTGTTAAACAATTTCAAACGCCTTCCATAACAATTGAGTTTGATTTATTTGGATTCCTAAATCTCGAGATATTGAATTTCAAAGTTGGATCCAGTACTGACTTTAACAGAGAAGTTTAAATTCGAATTTAATTGTTCTCTGGATAATGTTGAAAGCTATGACAGGTGGGGCCTACATGTCAGCGACACAGTGCGCGGGTGGAAATTAATAAAATCCTGACGAGCGGGGCCCGCCCGTCAGTCTCTCTCTCTCTTTCTTTTAACCGAAGCGGTACGCGTCCGTTGGATCGAGATCCAACGGCCCACGATCAAAGGCAACGGCGGCGACCTAATATCGGCGGCGCTGCCGCGCCGGCGACGGCGAGGTGGATGAATCTCTCACCTAGAGGGCTCGGGAGGTCACGGCGATGATGCAGATCGACGGCGGTGGCGTGGGGGAAGCTCCTGGCTGAGTTGCACTTGCTGGGATGGACTGGTTCGTCGGCGGCGAGCTCCGGAACTTCCTCGGGTACGGGCAGCAACTCCGGCGAGGCTTCACGGCGCGTCTGTGCACGAATAAGATGGCAAAAAGGGCTTGGGTGAGTGCGGGGAGAGAAAGCAACACGGTGCAGGGGTTGGGGAAGGAAATGGGGCAGCCAAACGGCGTGGCCGCGGTCGCCTTCTACCTCGGACACGGCGAGGTCGTGGGCAGCGTGCACGCCCTCCTGGCGGTGCACAGAGGGGAGTGGAGTGGGTGTGGTGCGGTGTGGTGTCTGTGGCGAGGCGTGGGGGTGGTTAAATAGGGTAGGGGCCGGCGCATCATGGACGGAGCGCACGGACAGCGTCCATGGCGCCTCCGGCGGGAGATTTCCCGATTCCTCGGCGACGCGTGCAAGCCGCTCAAGGAAGAGGGGTCTGGGGGGTCCGGGAGCGAGCTGGGGGCAGCTATGGCGACGAGTGCGTGTCGAGGATCAGCGGGTGAGGCGAATTTGGCCGGCGCCATCCGAGCTCTCCACGGCGAGCAACGGGGGACAGGGATCTCGTTGGGGCGAGAGAGGTGCTCGAGCGTGAGCAGAGGGTGCAGAGGCAACGAGCGTGGACGAACGCGAGCAAGGGGGGCCCTGGGGGGCCTGGGAACGGCGACGACGACCATGGCGACACGGCGACGGTGACGGGGAGCTAGGGGTAGGAGACGACGGCATTTTTGCCAAAACCCCCCTGGCTCTTCTTCTTTCTATTTTCTTTCATTTGTTTTTCAAACCAGAAGCTTTTCTCGAATTTAATTAGGGCACTAAATCTATTTATAAAAATTCAAGAAAATTTGTGAAGCCTTCCCATGGCATGCAGAAGCTTCACAAAAATTGGCTTTACAAAATAAAATGCTTTGAATCATTTTTGTTCATAGGGTTTTTAATTATGGAATTTTGTTTTATTTCCAATTGAATTTTACTTTTGAATTTTAAAACTAATTCAAAATATTGTTTGAGAGAGAAAAGTAGTAAGGATAAAATGGGAGTGTTTACATTACCACTCCACTGAATTTTATTGTGAAGGAAAACAATTTCTCACTTGGAGAATTTTATGTGACACTTGTCACATTATTTTCTTGCTTTGCTTTTTATTTTATTTCTCTTCTTTTCTTCATGTCTTTATTTAGAGCAAGCAACACACATTTAGCAAGAACTAAATAGCACAAGCAACAAGGATCAATTACCAGAAGCAACAATTTGCAAACAACACATAATAATCAACAAAAGTTTTTGTTGGCTCTCATTTTTGGAATAATAATACTGATAATATTTTTGGGATGTTACAACGAGCTCCCTCTAATTTCTCACTATGGTATGCAATGGGTCTACCATTTTGCATAAGCACTCCTCCAATGCCCAATCCACTTGCATCACATTCAATCTCAAATGTCTTGGAAAAATCCGGAAGGGCAAGGAGTGGTGCTTCGGTTAACAACCGTTTGAGCTCATTAAAGACAAAATCATGTGCATGACCCCAAATGAAAGGTACATTTTTCTTCGTAAGTTCATGAAGAGGGCATGCAATTGTGGAAAAGTCTTTGATGAATCATCGATAAAATCAGGCAAAACCAAGAAAGCTTCGCAACTCGGCAATGGTCATGGGAAAAGGCCAATTCCGAATTGTTTTAATCTTTGCATCGTCAACTTCAACTCCATTGGAAGAAACAACAAAACCCAAGAAAACAAGCTTGTTGGTAGCAAATGTGCACTCGGAAAGATTGGCATAAAGCTTTTCGTTGCGAAGAACCCACAAAACTTGAGCAACATGAGAGGTGTGCTCTTCCAAAGATTTGATACAGATAAGGATATCATCGAAGTATACCACAACAAACTTTCCAATGAAAGTTCTTAGCACATGATTCATAAGACGCATAAAAGTAGAAGGCGCATTGGATAGACCAAATGGCATAACAAGCCATTCATAAAGACCAAGCTTTGTTTTAAATGCGGTCTTCCATTCATCACCTTCACACATCCTTATTTGGTGGTATCCACTTTTAAGATCAATTTTGGAAAATATGGAGGAATCACAAAGTTCATCAAGCATGTCGTCAAGTCGAGGGATAGGGTGGCGATACCTCACCGTGATGGTGTTGATGGGGCGACAATCCATGCATAGTCGAAGAGTGTTGTCGTGCTTGGGTACTAGGATGACGGGCACGACGCACGGACTCAAACTCTCCCGGATGTGTCCCATGGCAAGGAGTTCTTGTATTTGCCGCTCAATCTCCTTGGTCTCCTCGGGGTTGGTGCGGTATGGGGCGCGGTTCAGTAGCGGTGCGCCGGGGACAAGGTCGATGCGATGCTCGATGCCACGTAGAGGAGGTAGTCCCGGTGGCACTTCTTGAGGGAAGACATCTTCAAAGTCCTTCAAAAGAGACATCAAAGGAGGATGAAGATTTGTGAAAGTGTTAGTCATAGAAACTTCACCCTTGCATATGAGCACATAGTGAACGGTGGATGGGTCCTCTCTCAAATCCCTCATCTCTCATTTGGTGGCAAATAGGGTCAATTTTGGTGGGGTTCTCTTTGAGGTGTCACTCTCATATGGCTTGTGGCTCTCACTCACTTTATGATGGGTCTCTCGCTCACCACTCATCTCACTTGACGAACGATATTGTGGTGCCCGTGCAATAGTCTTGGCATTGTCGGCAATGACTTGACTTGGTGTCATGGGATGAAGGACGAAGTTATTGTCGTTGCTCTTGAAGCTATAGTAATTGGTCCTTCCATCATGCATAGCACCCTTATCATATTGCCATGGACGTCCAAGAAGCAAGTGACAAATGGACATAGGCACAACATCACATTCAATGGTATATTCATAGGCTCCAATCTTGAAAGACACTTGCACCATGTGTTGAATCTTGACGGATCCGGAATCACTCAACCATTGCACATGGTATGGGTGTGGGTGCTTCTTGAACTTCAAGTTGAGCTTATCACAAAGTTCTTTACTAGCTAAGTTGTGGCAACTTCCACCATCTATTATGACCTTGATGGACTTTCCATTGATTCCCGCTCTTGTTTGAAACAAGTTGCATCTTTGGTCTTCTTCAACTTGTACATTGGTGGTCAAGGTTCTTGCCACAACCAATGAAGGGTTGTTGTCACCATCACAATATATCTCATTTGATTCTTCTTGAACACTTTGCATTGTGGCAACTTGGTTCAAAGCATGGTACTTGATACGTCTCAAACGTATCTATAATTTTTGATGTTCCATGCATGTTTTATACCTATTGCTACATGTTTTATATACACTTCATAGAATTTTTATGCATTTTCTGGGACTAACCTATTAACAAGATGCCACAGTGCCAGTTCCTATTTTATGTTGTTTTTCCGTTTCAGAAAAGCTAGTCGGGAAATATTCTCGGAATTGGACGAAAATCAACAGGCGTCAGTTTTTCACCGACACGAAGACCAAGTCCAAAGGGCGCACGAAGAAGCGACCCAGGGCGGCCACACCACCCCTAGGCGCGGCAGGCATGCCCGACGCGCCTAGGTATGGGGTGGGCCCCTTGGGTGCCTCCAGCCGCCGCCCTTTCGCCTATATATTGCCTCCGTCCAGAAAACCCTAAATACCCGACCATTATTCCATGAAAAGTTCCGTCGCCGCCGCCTTCGCAAACCCTATTTCGGGAGAGTTCTGAAGCTCTTCTCGGCACCCTGCCGGAGGGGAGATCATCACCGGAGGGCTCTACATCAACATGCCTGCCTCCGAAGTGATGTGTGAGTAGTTCATCCTTGGACTACGGGTCCATAGCAGTAGCTAGATGGTCATCTCTCCACTTTGTCCTATCATGTTTAGATCTTGTGAGCTGCCTATCATGATCAAGATCATCTTATTGTAATGCTACATGTTGTGTTTGCTGGGATCCGATGAATAGTGATGTTATGATCAAATTGTTTATCAATCTATCTACTGTTTTATTTATGTTCTAGCATGCTCTCCGTTGCTAGTAGATGCTTTGGCCATGAATCCAAGAGGGAGTATTTATGCTCGATAGTGAGTTCATGCCTCCAGTAATCTGGGTTTGAGCGACAGAAACGACTAAGGTTGTGGATGTGCTGCTGCCACTCTGGATAAAATAACTAATGCTTAGCTTAAGGGTACTGTTGTTAAGTCTAATGCGTATGTTTACATTACACACTTTGCTTAATGCAATTATCCGTTGCTTGCAACTTAATACTGACGGGAGACACGGATGTTATCCTGGAAGTGGATTATTTAGGCATGGATGCAGCTGGTAAGCGGTCCATGTATTATGTTGTAATGCCCAATAAATACTACAATAAACATTCTTGTCATATACTGCATTGTCATGCGTTTGCTATTTGTCAATTGCCCAGCTGTAATTTGTTTACCCAACATGCATGCTATCTTTTATGGAGAGACACCCCAAGTGAATTGTGGACCTCGGTCCATTCTTTTACACTGATAAAAACACCGTCTGCAATCATTTGTTCGCTCTTACTTTCTGCACTTATTATTATTCTCCACACTATATGTATAATCCTTTGTATTCAGCAAGCCAGGAAGATTGACAACCTTCCTGTTTCGTTGGGCAAAGTAGTTTTATTGTGTTGTGTGCAGGTCCACGACAACTTCCATATTTTCTAGCGCTGTTAGGAGACTTCCTCTTCAACGCGCTATATTTTCTGGAGCAGTTGTCAACCTTCTGAAGCACTTTTGACTCCTACTGGTTCGATAACCTTGGCAGAATTACAAGGGAAAATTGCTGCTACACTACATTATACCTTCCTCTTGGGGTCTCCCAACGAACGTGTGTTTTCACGTCATCAAGCACATTTTCTGGCGCCGTTGTCGGGGAGTCAAGAGGCTACAGCATGGGGAGTCTCACACTTCCAATCTCATTACTTTGTTTTTGTCTTGCTGAGTTTATTTTATTTTATCTTGTTTGCTTTTAAATATAAAAAACACAAAAAAATCAGTATTTAGTTTATTTCGGTTGTCTTGTTTTGCTCTTTGTTTTAATCATCATGTCTAGCTCTACTCGTTATGTTTTAACTCCTGAAGTTGAAGTTCGTTCCTTTAAGCAACAAGGTGGAGAAAGTTTAAAAAATGCTTGGTATAGAATTAGTGATGCTCATCGAAAATATTCCACTACTATCCTTCTTAGGAAGTTTTATGTTGGTATCACTAGTTGGTACAGGTATGTTTTAGACACTTTAACTGGAGGTAATTTTCTTGGCACTCCAGCGTTGGAGGCAAATAATATCATAGAAAGTTTGGTTGGAACCCCACCTATTAATGACATTAAAATTGAAATTACTCTCGAAGATGTTATGAAAAAATTGGAGTCTATAGGGAAAAATTTGCCAAACATGGATAAGATTAATGGAGTAGAGAAGTTGCTTTATAGTACTAGTAAATTTGATGAATCTTTGGGAAATATGAATAAAAGGATTACTGTTTTAGAAACTAGTACTATCAAGGATAATCAAACCTTTAGGATTGGTAAATTAGAGGAAGCTATTGATACTTTAAGTGCTACTTTTTCTTCCATTAATCCCAAAAGACAAGAGGTTCCAGTAAGTAAAGAACAAAGATTTATGTATGTGCCAAAAGTATCCAAACCGAAATCTATACCTCTTGATGTGTCTGAATCTGAGAAAGTTTTTCGTGAACTTGCTAGTGAGTCATGCATTGGTAACACATGATTATTTAAATTTTCTTCCCAAGAATTCAATAACAAAAGGTTTTTGAAAAACCCTCTTATGACAAGCTGCACTTTGGAAGAAGCCTTTGACGATTTGGATGTTTCCAACCTTAATAATACTTGATTCCTGCTTTGTGCCTAGCTAAAAGGCGTTAAAGAGAAGCGCTTATGGGAGACAACCCTTTTTTTTACTTCCTGATATTTTCTTTTGTTGGATCAAGGAGTTTGTTTAATTCTGTAACAATTCCTTTGTATATTTTATTTTTCGTTTTGTTATGCCAAGAAAAGCCTCTAATAGCAAGATAGTGCTAGAATTTGGTTTGCTGCGCAGGAACAGATTTATGTTCTTCACTGTACGCAAATCCAAAAAATCACGGAACGTTATCTTGATCTGCAATTTTTTGTGCAGAAGCCTGAGCTATATACCTATCTTTCGTTAGTTCAGCGTTTTTTGATTTGAGAGATGTAAGTGCATCGAAAAAATTCGTCTTTACGGACTGTTCTGATTTTGACACATTCTGTCTTTGTTTTGCATTCTTTCTTTTACAAGTGTTAAGTGAAATTCTTTAAAGGTGGAAGAGCTTCACATAAGTCTAGTAAACAGTAGCTAATTCTTAAAATGATGTTTATGATGTGTCTTTACAGAACCATATGAGCTTATGTTTAATGCACTAACCCGCTAATGAAGTTTATGCTGAGTTCTGTGTGAAGGAAGTTTTCAAGTATTAGAACAGAAGGATGATGAAATAAGATCAAGAAGAGTGAAGAGATTAAGCTTGGGAGGCTTCCCTGGACCTCCCCAACATATTTCAAGAAGACTCAAGCGCCTAAGCTTGGGGATGCCAAGACATCCCCTTCTTCATCAATAAATTATCAGGTCATCTCTAGTGAGACTATATTTTTATTTCTTCACGTTTTAAGTGCTGTTCTTGGAGCGTCTGTGTGTTTTTATTTTCAGTTTGTTTATGTTTTATTCTCTGGTCATAACTAGTTGGAACCTAGCACTCTTGTTTGGGAGAGGGAAGCGCTCCGCTTTTTCATTAGAATACTCATGTTCTTCACTTATACTTGTTGAGTATTCTTGTCTAGCGTTGTTATGCTTTTAGCTCTTGTTTTTCATGTATCTCTTGTTCAGAGCTATTAATTCTTTTGAAGAAAGTACTCTCTTGCTTCAATTATATTTGTTTGGAGAGTTGTTTAAATAAGTTGATTGGTGTTTGGTTGGAACAGAAAATGCTATGCATGTGGTAATGGTATAAAGAAAAATGCTTACATAGTCTTGTAGATCATCTGTCTTGAGTAACTTGATACTTGTCAATTGTTTTGAGTTATCAAGTAAGTAATGTTTAAACTTGTGTATCATCTATACTACTATTAAAAGAGCAAACTTGTGTTGATACATTAAATCTGTGCCGTTCAATATTTGATCAACGTACCAGATCGCTCCGATGTTTGACAACTCAACGCACCTTTTCGTTTTTGTTGCAATTACGGGAATTGCCACCGCTAAAATAAACACCTCAACTGAGTCGCCGGCCGTTTGCTCTGCCATTTACCCCGCGCTTCCGCCGGCCGCGTGGTGACAGACAGACGACGGTCGCGAGCATGTACTGTACAACCGACTGGCGCAGCCCTTTGTCTAGCTGGCCGGCGCTGCCCTCTGCCTAGCGTGGAGCGTCACTGAGACTAGGAGACGATGGGGATTGTGGAGTAGTGGAACTCCCCGTGGCAATCAGGCGGACTTGCCGATCATCAAGTCACCGGAGGACGCCGAGGAGTACCTGGCCTTGTCTATCTCGGGTGAGGCCGGCCCCCGCAGTGTAGCAGGTTGTGATGATCCGACTAGAGGAATTCAACCAGCTGCTAATCTTCAGGACGGCCGCACGGTCGACGCGACATGGACTGCCGGCAGAGATGCATATGATGCAGAGGATGTGGTTCCCATGCCGCCACTGTTCCATAGCTAGCTTGGTCAAGGAGGCAGTGAAACGAGTTTGATATTTTACTAACTGCATGCTTGACAGCTGTCTTATTGCCAAGGTAAATGCTTAGAAATTTTGTGAATTGGACTACCCTCTGAATGCTTATGTTCTTGGTGACGCACTGTGATCAGTACACCGTGAGATATACAAGGGTGATTTGATATATGGGCAGCATGGCCATCTGCTGATTTCATTTGGTATTCTCTGTTTCCAATCAAGATTGGTTAAGAAGTTGAGTAGTTAGGGGAAGAAATGTAAAGGAAGGAATTAGAATAGTTGAGCAATGCTTATTACTGATCATGCCAATGAAGATTTATCCTACTTATTTAATTCAAGTAGAATAGCTTAAGTATTAGATTTAATTCTATCTTTGTACGAAATTATTAAAAAGATGCCATGTTGACACTTGACATGCTGGATAATTTCGAAAAAATCATCTAGCGTGTAGACTAGCAATGGTAATTGTGCAATTTACAAAGAACACGGACGGGGTTATGAAATTCCATAACAGTGAATGTAATAGACTTTTTTTGTTAAAAATATATGTTTAATATTTTCTGCTAATTAGGACGAGCATTTTTTTATTACACGTACATGCCAACTAGTGTAAGTAAAGGCTCATTAGTGAAGAACTACCGTAAAGCTTGTAGTTATTCGATTTGTCATATTTGCTAGTTCCAAAGTCTAGATATTTTATGGTTAAAAGGAAGTTTTCGTTAACAAGGAAGACAGTGTGGAGTCTTATAATTTTTCTTATATGTTCATCATATGATTCTTTTTGTACCGGTTGACGTTATGTGTTTGCTTAAATAAGCTTGCTAGGCTAAACTCTGTACTAAGCAGGAATGCTACTTGTGCATCCAAAACCTTGAGCCAAAATCCATGCCATCTGTGTCCACCATACCTACCTATATGTGGTATTTTCCTGCCACTCCAAGTAAATTTGTAATGTGCTACCTTCAACTATTCAAAATTGTTACTACTCCTTTTTGTGTCCCTGTTTACCAGCTCATGAGGAAGTGGTAGATGGTCTTTATTACACTTGTCAAACAGACTTTACGCCAGACTAGCAGCTTACATCTGCTTACCTATAATTTTGCAAAAAGAGCTGGCAAAGGGGTGCCCAGTCCCAATAAAAGATGATTTACAACTTTAACCGCTAATTCTCTTCACATTTTGTTCCTGAGCAATCAGTCAAACATCTGCATGTGTAAACCAAAGAGAAAGAGGGATGATTGGCTTGCTGCAGAAATAACGTTCCTCATGGGAGCTGCTCTTGTAAAGTCTAGTTGGCAGGGGTAATACTGTATTGTCTATTACCATTCGTTAACCATTAGCACACACACCTCTCAAAAAAATATTTTTACTCTCTATATGATTTCAAAAACTAAAAAGCTCTAACACATAATATAATCCCTGCTTCCCTCTGCGAGGGCCTATCTTTTACTTTTATGTTGAGTCATTTTTCCTACTCCTTTCTATTCTCCACAAGCAAACACTAGTGTCAACTTTGGTACAAGAATTGTTATATGTTAGCATATTAGACTAATTATGCTACTTTGTGTTGACAATATTCATGAGATAAATATGTTGAAAGTTGAAGCAAATGCTGAAACTTAAATCTTCCTTTGTGTTGGTCAAACACTTTTGATCCCAAAATGTTGCTTGGTGAGCTAACTCTTATGCAAATTCTTATAGCTCCATGTCTCCAAAGTACTATCCATGAAAAGTTTTTACTTGTATGATGCATTTTGTTTGCTCCTTATTTACTTTGCAGCAACTACAGATAATTGACTTGGATCACTTCATTCAGTTCATGTGCTTTACATTACTATTTGATCGAGATTGTGCTGGTAGCATGTCACTACAAAAATTATACTATTATTATCGTTTACCTACTCGAGGATGAGTAGGAACTAAGCTTGGGGATGCTGATACGTCTCAAACGTATCTATATTTTATGCTGTATTTCCGTTTCAGAAAAGCTAGTCGGGAAATATTCTCGGAATTGAACAAAAATCAACAGGCGTCAGTTTTTCACCGACACGAAGACCAGATCCGAAGGGTGCACGAAGAAGCGACCCAGGGCGGCCACACCACCCCTAGGCGCGGCAGGCATGCCCGGCGCGCCTAGGTATGGGGTGGGCCCCTCGGGTGCCTCCAACCGCCGCCCTTTTGCCTATATATTGCCACCGTCGCGAAAACCCTAAATACCCGATCATTATTCCACGAAAAGTTCCATCGCCGCCGTCGTCACAAACCCTAGTTCGGGAGGGTTCTGAAGCTCTTCCCGTCACCCTGCCGGAGGGGAGATCATCACCGGAGGGCTCTACATCGCCATGCCTGCCTCCGGAGTGATGCGTGAGTAGTTCATCCTTGGACTACGGGTCCATAGCAGTAGCTAGATGGTCGTCTCTCCACTTTATGCTATCATGTTTAGATCTTGTGAGTTACCTATCATGATCAAGATCATCTTATTGTAATGCTACATGTTGTGTTTGCTAGGATCTGATGAATAGTGATGTTATGATCAAATTGTTTATCAATCTATCTACTGTTTTATTTATGTTCTAGCATGCTCTCCGTTGCTAGTAGATGCTTTGGCCAAGTAGATGCTTGTGAATCCAAGAGGGAGTATTTATGCTCGATAGTGGGTTCATGCCTCCAGTAATCTGGGTTTGAGCGACAGAAATGACTAAGGTTGTGGATGTGCTACTGCCACTCTGGATAAAATAACTAATGCTTAGCTTAAGGGTACTGTTGTTAAGTCTAATGCGTATGTTTACATTACACACTTTGCTTAATGCAATTATCCGTTGCTTGCAACTTAATACTGACGGGAGACATGGATGTTATCCTGGAAGTGGATTATTTAGGCATGGATGCAGCTGGTAAGCTGTCCATGTATTATGTTGTAATGCCCAATAAATACTACAATAAACATTCTTGTCATATACTGCATTGTCATGCGTTTGCTATTTGTCAATTGCCCAGCTGTAATTTGTTTACCCAACATGCATGCTATCTTTTATGGGGAGACACCGCTTGTCAACTGTGGACCTCGGTCCATTCTTTTACACTGATAAAAACACCGTCTGCAATCATCTGTTCGCTCTTACTTTCTGCACTTATTATTATTCTCCACACTATACGTTTAATCCTTTGTATTTAGCAAGCCAGGAAGATTGACAACCTTCCTGTTTCGTTGGGGCAAAGTAGTTTTATTGTGTTGCGTGCAGGTCCACGACAACTTCCATATTTTCTGGCACTGTTAAGAGACTTCCTCTTCAAAAAGCTATATTTTCTGGAGCAATTGTCAACCTTCTGAAGCACTTTTGACTCCTACTGGTTCGATAACCTTGGTAGAATTATAGGGAAAAATTGCTGCAGCACTACATCATACCTTCCTCTTGGGGTCTCCCAACGAACATATGTTTTCACGTCATCCGTACACCTCTTCACTCATAGATTCATATTTTCCCGTGTCATTGACAATCATGACTTTCTTGTTTGTACACTCAAAGGATTTGTGTCCTTGTCCTCCACACTTGTAGCATTTCAAGAGTCGTGTGCCGGACGAATATCCTTGAGGCGTGTTGCTTGAAGGAGGCACTTTCTTGAAAGGTTGAGGTGCTTGGGTCGTGGATGTAGAAACTCTTGGAGGACCTTTTGTGTTGGCTTGAGGAGGAGCTTGTGTCATTGTAGGCGTGAATGATGAATGCTTGTTGGCGAAGAATGCTTTTGTCTTGATGTATTTGAGCTCTTCAAGCACATGACGCTCGGCCTTTGTTGCTTGATGGACTAGCTCAACCAAGGTGGCATATGGTTGGAATTCCACAATCTTCTTGATGGGGTAGTGATGTAGGCCGGGTCACCTCCATCACCATGTCAAGCACTCCAACACATTACAAGTCACAATGGACCTCAAAAGTGAACTCCTTCCACTATGTGATTCACTATATGTCACCTTTGGACGGTATACTATTTGACCATTGTTCCCATTGCATGGCTAGGTTTGTCACGATGAGGACAAGACCACGGGAAGATGGATAAGGTGCAAGAGGAATGAGATCCGACAAAACGGTGGCTTGGAAGAGGAGAAGGAAGAGAAGCCACAGCTCTAGGCGCCGGTACTACCGACCTGCACGCCGGTACTACCGCCCTACATCCGGTACCACCGGAGCAACTACCGCTGAAGACCAGAAGCTCCTGGAGTCGGCCGGTACTACCGACAGTTTGGCCGGTACTACCGGACCTTAAACGCCGGTACTACCGGCCCTGCGCGTGCCTGTGTGCAGATCTGGGCTTTGACCCATGTATCCCCTTTCCCTTTGCCCTTTGGGCCTAGACTATATATTGGAGTTCCCCTCCACCTAGAGAGAGGAGAGTCTATGATGAGAGAGAGTTGAGCATAGGCTCCTTACCCACCCCTTTGTGGTGTTGCCTCCCCTTGTGGAGAAGATCCCGTTGTGGATTCAAGGCCTCCCCTTATGGAGAAGATCCCTCTTGTGGATTCAAGACCTCTACATGTAGTTGTGACTACTTGCCAATCTTTCATCTTCGGGTGACTATTGGATCGGTTGGGTTGACCGTTTGGAGAAACAACCACTCAAGATCTGTCCTTGTATCTAGTACTTGCCAATCTCTCCCTTTGGGATTCTATTGGACCGACTTGGACCGACCGGTGAGGGAAACGTGTCCTTGTATCGTGTTTGTGGTCTTGTGTTCTTCGTGTTCTTGCGTTTGTTCGTCCACATCCGCCGTCAATCCGTGAAGATCGGGCCAACCTAGAGGTCCTAACCTTCATCATATGGTATCAGAGCAAAGGTTGCCATGGATTTGACTTTGTTTCCCCCACAAATCTCCTAAATTTTTCTTTGATTTTGAGAAATTCGAAAATTTCCACAAAAAATAGCCTCAAATTGCTTTTGTTTGATTCAGAGATTCTTGTGCGTTTTGGTAGGTTTTGATCCATAGATCTATTGCTAAACTTGTTGATCTACCTTCCTGTGCGTTCCCATGGCCCAATTCCATTGATTTCCCCTCCGATTCGATCTTTTTCGGTGCGTTTTCCCGCTAAAATCGCGTATTTTCGCGTTCTCGGGCACGAATTGCGACCATGCCCGGTACTACCGGCCAAATAGCTCGGTACTACCGACCGGATACAAAGAGCAGGCGCAAATGTAGTGAAGGGCCAGTACTACCGACCATTTCAGCCCGGTACTACCGACCAGAACCAGAAACAGCAATTTCTGCACATGGTTTTGGCCATATCTTTTGACTCCGGGCTCCGGTTTTGGTGTTCTTTAGCTCGTTTTGAAGCTGCGGATAAGCTTTACGTCACCACTGCAATAGCTCCATCATACACCACTACTAAAATCCGTGGGCAAGCACGAAGCTTCTACAACAAAGGGTGAAGAACGTCGACGAAAGGTATAACATCGCCAATCTTTACCCCTTGCCATTCCTTTGTGAGCCACACTATATCTTTGCGATTACCATGTCCTATTGAGGCTAGGTCATTGATGATTGCTTGGGCTTTGCACATTTGTATCGTGTAGTTTCCGAGCAACAATTGCATGCGCTAGTTGTCATATATCATATATCTTGTTGGCATAAAAAGGAAGTGGGTGTGCAAAAGAAAAAAGAATCAAAAGAGAAAAGAGAAAAGAAGCAAAAAGAGCCAATAAGAAAAGGAAGAAACACCACTTGCCATATCTCTTGTAGGAAGCGCGCAAGCTCGATGAACATCTTGTAGGTGGTACTTTTTGTGCAAATCTTGTAGCCCACCAAATAAATTACAATCGAGCTAGTGGCTCTCCTTGTACTTGTGCAACACGAGCTCATAGTATTCGCTAGAATCATATGGTTCTTTAGCTCACTTCTTGGTTGCATGAGTCCCATTTATCTATCCTTGTGTGTGTTTCCTTGAGCTACATTCCTATCTTTGAGATTGACTTGTTTTTGCTTTGTGATTATCGTGGTTCTCTACTTGCCTTTACAATATCTTGGTTTATGGTTGGTTCAATTTGTTTTACACCTTCCATACCTCCCTATCCACTTTTAAGCCGTGTGTGTTTTGGAGTCTGCTTTGGATACTTGAACACAAGCACTTTACTTTGTGATTGTTTCTCTTTGGTTGTCCACGACGTCCAATACTATCTACAAAGGTGAGAGGTTGTGCTCTAGTTCCTTTCCACTCCACATATATACACTTGACTTATGAGTTAACATGTCTAGGAAGAGCGAATAGAACTATGGAGGCCAAGATGATAACGAGTACACGATGAGTCACATGGACTATGATGCCTCATGCATTGAGGACATGGGGGACTTCTACATCGACAATGAGCCCCATGACATGATGGAGCATCACCAAGACTTCCGCTACCACTACTCCGACTCCGACTACACAAGCGTCAACGACATGGAGCGGTACCACGATTTCGACAAACCTTCATCATATGGTATCGACTCCGACTACTCAAGCATCCAAGACATGGAGCGGTACAAAGACTCCAACTACACAAGCTCCAACGACAATGAGGTGCAAATTTCCTCATATGCCTCAACATATGGTACCGACTTCGACTACAACGACATGGTGGAGCGCCACTACTTCCCCTACAATTCCAATGACATGGTGGGAAACGTCTACGACTACCACTCTTCATGCATGTGCGACGACATCGACTACACCTTCGACAACATGCAAGAGGAGAAGAACCCCATCACCACCGTGTTCAAGGGCGGCATCACCAAGCGTCATGGCACAACCTACCATGGTTCAATCTCAAGATGGAACAACAAGAAGACCACCATGAGTCCATCCTATGAAGCTCCATCTACTTCAAGAAGGCGCCATGACAAGGACATCGCCAAGAGCGCCAAGCTATGACACTCTACATCGACAACAAGACGGCGTCCCAAGAAGTGCATCGACAAGGCTAAGCCAAGCCAAGGCCCATCTAGCTCAAGAAGGCGCCACATCTAGCTCCTTTGCATGGTGATGAAGAGCAAGAGTCGAGGACGACTCTTTTTAAAGGGGGGAGATGATGTAGGCCGGGTCACCTCCATCATCATGTCAAGCACTCCAACACATTACAAGTCACAATGGACCTCAAAGGTGAACTCCTTCCACTATGTGATTCACCATATGTCACCTTTGGACGGTATACTATTTGACCATTGTTCCCATTGCATGGCTAGGTTTGTCACGATGAGTACAAGACTACGGGAAGATGGACAAGGTGCAAGAGGAATGATGTCCGACAAGACGGTGGCTTGGAAGAGGAGAAGGAAGAGAAGCCGCAGCTCCAGGCGCCGGTACTACCGACCTGCACGCCAGTACTACCGCCGCCCTACATCCGGTACCACCGGAGCAACTACCGCTGAAGACCAGAAGCTCCTGGAGTCGACCGGTACTACCGGCAATTTGGCCGGTACTACCGGACCTTAAACGCCGGTACTACCGGCCCTGCGCGTGCCTGTGTGCAGATCTGGGCTTTGACCCATGTATCCCCTTTCCCTTTGCCCTTTGGGCCTAGACTATATATAGGAGTTTCCCTCCACCTAGAGAGAGGAGAGTCTATGATGAGAGAGAGTTGAGCATAGGTTCCTTACCCACCCCTTTATGGTGTTGCCTCCCCTTGTGGAGAAGATCCCGTTGTGGATTCAAGGCCTCCCCTTGTGGAGAAGATCTCTCTTGTGGATTCAAGACCTCTACATGTAGTTGTGACTACTTGCCAATCTTTCATCTTCGGGTGACTCTATTGGATCGGTTGGGTTGACCGTTTGGAGAAACAACCACTCAAGATCTCTCCTTGTATCTACTACTTGCCAATCTCTCCCTTTGGGATTCTATTGGACCGACCGGTGAGGGAAACGTGTCCTTGTATCGTGTTTGTTTTCTTGTGTTCTTCGTGTTCTTGCGTGTGTTCGTCCACATCCGCCGTCAATCCGTGAAGATCGGGCCAACCTAGAGGTCCTAACCTTCATCAGGTAGTTTATGCCATTTATGAAGCGGGCCATGGATTGCTCCTCTGATTCCTCAATATTGCCTCTCGTCATGGAAATTTCCATCTCCTTATAGTACTCATCAACCGATTTCAACCCTTACTTCAACTCTTGCAACTTCTTGTACAAATCTCTAGTGTAGTGAGTTGGCACAAAGCGCTTTTACATTGCTTCTTTCATCTCAACCCAAGTGTTGATTGGTTGTTGGCGATTGTCCAACCTTGTCTCTTGAAGTTGTTCCCACCACAAGATAGCATAATCTTCAAAATCCATTGAAGCTAGAGCAACCATCTTGTTGTCGGAATAGCGGCGAACTCGGAAGATCTTGTCAACCTTGAGTGCCCATGAAAGATAAGCTTCCGGGTCACTTGTTCCATAGAACTTTGGCATATCAAAGCGAAGGTTGTTCAAGTTGTCATCTTCGTCGCGGCGGTTTGGAGGTGGGAATGCACGTCCACGTCTCCTTCGATTAAGTCCATCACCAAGATGTTGGCTCGGCTCACTATCACTTGATTCGGTGTGGTGGTGGTGGTGACGATCATGTGGATGTTCTTGACGAGGACGAGGCTCATGGCGATGATGATGCTCATGTTGTGGAATTGGGTGCTCTTCATGGTTCCCATGTTCACGATTGTGGTGGCGCGTCCTTGGAGGATAGCGGTGTCGACGGCCTTGGTCACCATAGTCATTGGCACCCGAACACCATTGTCATTTGCCAATGGGTCTCGACGATATCGATTTTAGGTGGTGGTGATGGTGTTCTTTCACGGCGTCCACCATTTGGGCGATGTTGCTCTTGATGCGCATTGCCATAGTGCGCTCGAGGAGAAGGTGGATGTTCCACGTCATGGCGATGTCGATCATGTTCGTCGCGCCTTGGTATTTCTTGGCACCTTGTTGCGGTTCTTCTTGATGAGGACTCAAAGGTGGCAGCGGGGACGGGTATGGCCGGGGATAACTCCGCCGTCCCCGCCCCGACCCCCGCTACTATCGGGGAGAAACGCCCCCCATCCCCGACAACATCGGGTACCCGGCCCCCATCGGGGACTCCATGGGGACCTTCAGGCGGACGTTGAGGCAGGCAAATACAGGAGGATGTCGGCGAAGGGAAGATGCAGACGATTCTGTGGGGCGGGAGGACGCCGGCCGCCGGCGACGAGCAGATGCTAGAGGACGCCAGCGAGACAGCGACGGGCTGATGCAGGAGAACGCCGGACAAGATCCTCCTTGCGCCAGTGAGGAGCGCCGGCCGCCGCCGCTGATGTGAATCGGCTGGCTCCCTGCTGCACGACCAGAGATTGGGATTTGACGGGGATAGCTGATGGGGATGCGCCGGCGGCTACTGCCTGTGCGAGTTGTGTAGACGAGAGTCACGATTTGGGGCAGAGAAAGAGAGGAGCGGTTCGAATCGTGGGCTCGTGCTCTCCTGGCGGCTGGGAATGACGGAAACAGTGGAGCGGGTGCGGGAGATTAGGGTTGTTTTGGTCTTCGTTTGACTGACAAGTGGGATCCCGGGTACCCATGGAGGCCCCACAGGCAGACTTTGACCCCCATCCCCGCCCCGCCAGCATATCGGGTACCCGCCGCGCTAGCCCCACGGGTAGAATTTGTCCCCCATCACCGTATGTTAGCGGGTATATCCCCGCGGATACCCGCCCCCACGGGGAAAATTGCCACCTTGAATGTGGACCATGATGCGCTTGCCTTTGTTGTGTCGACCTTGAGGTGCTTCTTGTATGGCTTGAGCGTGACGAGTAAGAAGATCGACGTTGCGCAAGGTTGTTGAGATCTTCGGTCACATTCGCCATTTGCACATTGAAGTTTGCTTCTTGTGTTTGAAGACGGCGCTCATAGCGACCTAGCCCATCACAGACAAGGTGTCGAAGGCCGACGAACTCGTTATGTGTGACATAGCCATTGTCACCTTGAATTTCTCCATTGATATCATCATCGGAGCTTGAGCTTCCATTTGTACTTCCCCTAAACATGATCTCAAGAACAAGTGAAATGTGTGGAAATGGAGAACCAAGAGAAACTATATCCAAAGAATAGAGTTGCTTGACGAAAGAGAATCTGGTTCTAACACCCAACACACACACTTATGAAGATAGGAAGGTATGAAGTGGCAAAAGAAACAAGCAAATTCGGCGAAAAGTCAATTGTCAAAGGTAGAGAAAATCCATAATGACCAAATTACCAAAGAAACACCAACCACACAAATGATCAAGAAATGCACACAAAAACGAACGATGGGGTTGGGCGACCAAAGGGCGAGCACACGAGGATAAGCAACCTAGCGAAGACTACGTGCTCAAATGTCACATCAACACACGAAGGACGCTAGCTCAATTGCTTTTGTGTGGGCAACGGATTTGCACAAGTGTCACCCTCTCACACTCACTTCGGCAGTATAAGCTTTGTCGCAACCTACAAGGAATGATACTTGGCACTAGTCATTTCTTTTCTTTTCTCTTTTTTTGATTTTGGACGATGATTCCTTCTTCTTTTGCTAGTGCCAAGACCTCTACACGATACACACTCGCCAATACTTGAAGACAATCACTCGAGTCAACACAAGTGCAATGCCACGCAATATCAAAGAGCTAGTCCGGTAGGTCAAGGTACACAAAAGGAAGAAGGGCTCACAAAGGATTACGGTGATGGGGAGATGTCAAGTCTGCGGTGTCATTGTCGCTTGGTGTTGATGAAGTTGCTGCGGAAGCTTGTCGATGTCATAGACGTTGATCACACCAGCAAAGGACTCAAACAACAAAGAGGAAATGCCAAAACAAAAATGAGGAAAAAGAAAAATTTCTGCAAAATTCGGCCCTGGCGGTAGTACCGCTTCCTACCCGGTAGTACTGCTGCTCCAGTTCAGGCGGCAGTACCTCTGACCCTAGCGGTTGTACCGCTGGTCAATTTCCTGTTGTTCTTCTTTCGCGATTTGGGCGGAAAAGGGGCTCGAAAATTCCTCGATTTCGTGGGAAATTGGCAAAATTGAGGCTTAGGAACGCAAACAAAGGTGGAGGGGGTACTGTAACAGCCCGGAATTTCAGAACCTAAAAACCCGAATAAAATTTCCACTTTTTCTGTTGCATTGCATCATGGCATTCAAATTAATTTGCTAAACAAATAAAACAATTGGTTTGGCACCATTTTAAAAACCAAAATGCCAAACTTGCTTTAACAACTTTCCAAATCCCTGAAAGTTTCCAAACTTGCAAAATAAAAATATCTTGACATCCTATAATTGTCGAGGAAGTTCCAAAAGTTTCAACCAAAATTATTTGCAAACTATTTTGATTTGTAAAACAAATTAAATGGAGGGAACTCAATTTGTCTGCGAGCTCTCCCTATTTTATTTTCCTAACAAATGACTTTCAAATATTCTGTAAAAATTAGGGGAGCTTCATAATGTTATAAGGAGGCTACCCAAAAATTGGCATAATTTTTGGAAGAGTTTAACTGCTCCAATTAATTCAAAAACCGTGCTGGGTATTTTAATCCAGTGCAGAAAAGGACTTGTCGGTAAATAGGAAAATGCAGCCAGGGACCAGTTCGTGATGAGCAATATTTGGCCAGGGGGTTATCCGCAAGATCGCCATCGTCTCTCTCCTCCCGCGCACTGTCGCCATGCCGTGGCGCTGCCTCGCGCACGCCCGCGTCGGGGCCCTCCTCGCTGCTCTCTCTGCTAGGAGCACAAGCAGGAGCACGACGACCTCACCTGCTCCCACTCCCTCTCCCACGACTTTCCCCTCCAGTTCCTCACCCTCGCGTCTCTATCCACGAGCCGCAACCGCGCCGCCATGGCCGCCCGCATCGCCGTCGAATGAGGATCCCCCGAGCCGAGCCAGGACCGCAGGAAGCACCGCCGCGTCCTCCTCTACGTTCTGGGCGAAGGAATCGAGCTAGGAGCCCGTGAATCACCGCCGCCGTCAACTTCTCCTCCGCCATGGTCGCCAGGGCCGCGGTGCTCGTTGCCGCCGCGTGAGGAACTCCCGAGCAAATCGACGACCACCTCGAGCTCCGCCGTGGTCCGCTCCACCTCCACGCCCGAGGAATCGAGCTGGGAGGACGCGAATCGACGCCGCCGTTCGATTTCCCCTCCGACCACCACCGTAGCTCCGCCGCCCGTTCTCGTCGCCGTAGAGCCCTCCCCTACCTCGCCGTCGGCACCAACACGTTCGTGGTGAGCTCGCCGTCCCGTGAACCTCTCCATGTCCTCCCCCTTGCCCTCTCTCGCCGTAGCCATGCCGAAGTCCGTCGCCGACGCACCGTCGACGAAGCTCTCCGTGCTCTCTCGCGGTCCGGCCGTGGCATCGGCTTAGCCGGGCTACAAACCGGCCGTCTCGGGCCCATAGCCGGCCCAGGAGCCGGCCCAGACCGGGCTGCTGGCCGGTTGGCTCTGTTACGAGGCCGGCCTGCCAGCCGGCCCAACCGGGCTGGAGGCCGGCTAAACAGTTTCTTTTTTTTTCCCTGGTTGTTTCTCTATTTCTCCCTCGTAGTGTATGAACCCCCCCTCTCGCGACTAGGGTTATCGAACTACGATGATTCCAACATGTCCATCTTCTCCCTCGAGTCGAGTAACTAATATATTTTGTCGTTGGAACTTAATTAATCAAAATTAAATAATTAAAAGGAGAAATTAGACATTTAATAACTTTTGATCGGGGCCTCCGAAAAATGTGTTCCTTATACCAAAATGCTCAGAAAAACATGAGTGATCCAGAATCATCATCATCATGCATATTTGCTCACAATTACAATAATGTACTCTAGTAGTATTAAATCACTAAGATAAATATGGATTGTGCCAAATTATTGCCAAATAATTTGGGACCGCTCATTTAAATTGTTGATCATGTCTAAGACCTCTTAAGTGCATTAAAATGTCATATCATCATCTTTGTATGCATTGCACAATGCCATGTGTTGATTGTTGTTTCTTTTCCGGTGTTGTTGTGCTTCGGTAGATCGAGGAGTTGCGGTGCAACCACAATTCTTCGACGATTCTTGCTACTCCGCTCAACAAGGCAAGCGTAATCCCCCCTCTGAGCATATCTTATCCTATTTTCCGCAATTATTTTCTCCACTATAATATTGCATGCGGTTCTAAATGTCTTTTGCCTGGATTAGAGTATCCTACTAGTTGCATTAGAATCCTGTTGACATTACCTGTATCCTTCCTATTTAACCACAGGTTTGAAGTGTTGGCCCGAGATAATTATACTTGCTATGTATATGCTTAGCCATGCTTAGTTTAATGCCTAGTGGTACTATGGTGGTACATGCTGGAAACAGGTGTTGACTTGTGACCGCGATGATGATGGTGGAGAATTGTGGTGATGGATAATAAAATGCTAAAAGGTGGGGATGAGAGGCCACATGGGATGTGGTGGGTTGTCTCGTTCTCGCCGCCTAGGTGCGAGTTCTGCACATCCGGAACCAAGACTGAGCGTGCAACCATGCGTGAGGCCTATGCATTCGCAGTGCAGGAACCCTCATAGACTAAATAACTCGAGCGGGGCTAGCCAGGGTCCTCTAGTTCGGGCTTCCATTTGCGCGTGCGTGATGATGGTGGTATGGACTGTGATGAGGATGGTGTGTTTAGGAAAATGAGTGGCCACGGGACAGGGGATTGGAGGAGTCACCAAACCTGTTCCGTCCTCACTGATGATCCTGGAAAGTCCTTAACGAGGGAGAAGTCGACACCGCTCCCACCCAGCCGGCTTTCCAAGGAAGAGAGCTAATGATCAGGTAATGGGCCGGACGGTACGCGTGGCGAAGGAGCTGGGGCCTTTCGGGACTCCGGGGACTTCAACTTTGTACACCCCTGCAGGGATAAATCTTTTCGAAAAGCCGTGTCCGCGGTTATGGACGACTTGGGAATGGACGATGATCATAGAATAACTTTAACGGAATGATTAAAACTTGGGTACTAGAGGTACCACTCACGATTGTAAGGTGAGCTTCCTCGAGGGTGATTCGGGGAGGTGCCTTTGATGAACAGGTACAATGATGGTGATGATGGTTGGTGATGAGATGGTGATCTCAAGAAAAGAGTTACTTCTTACCCCTCTTCTAAAATATTCTGATTAGTCGATGCCATGGATTTATTGTTTATTCCAAATAAAATCAGCTTTATGCAAAACAGCCATAAAACCTTTGAAAGCCAATCATGGAGCATATATTAGCTCTTAATCTTGCGAGTTCGTCGAACTCAACGTCTTTGCTTTGTTTCAGGAACGTCGACGAGTAGTCTGGGGTTCCCAGGTGGCAGCTTGGGACATCTCGGAATAGCTGGCGCTGTGATGTTATCTGTAGGCCTCTTAGGCCATATTCTGGTTCTTGTTGTTTAGAACAACGCCCTTCGCTTCCGCTTGATGTATTGTTGGGTCGGTGACCCCTGTTTGTATCCTTTGCTATCTTTCTCTATTATAAGAGTTGCTTATAATGTTTTGTGTCGTAGAGTCTGTGAAGTGCCAGTTGTTCCACAAGTCTTGATCTTACTATTATGCTTTGATAGTTGTGCCTGTGTTGAGGCATCAATCGGGGTGTTGCGTTGTCTGGAGTGAGGTGTACCCAGCAACGCCTGCCAAAGGTTTTGGCCGGGGATTGGTAAACCCGTAACCTCCGGTTGTATCGCTTAACCGGTGACACAGCATCAATGTATAGCAGTCGGGTCGGGGCGCCACAAGTTGGTATCAGAGCAGGACTGCCTGTAGGAAACCCTTTCTACTGGTCGACGTTGAGTCTAGTGTTTGTGAAAATTATTTTTAACCTAAAAATGATTTGAGAAAACCATCTTAGGACTCTTTTTACTCCTTACCTGGTTACCTTCTAATCTCGGAGCAATCTTACCTCGATTTGAGTTAAAAGTTTTCACTTCTCATCTATTACTTCAAAATGATTAGGATAACCCCGAGGGTGGAACCCAAGCCTACGTGAGATGTCTACCTTGTGTGTGTTCTGTGCCCACTCTTGCCCCCGCCGCGCCACCATCCGATGTTAACTCAGCTGTTGAACCCTTGTTATCTGTATCTAATCGAATCGTTTGTTCCTTTCTTCGGGTGTTAGCCCAAGGACTTGAACATAAGGTCCCGGATTGTGCCAACTAGGGTGTGTTAAGTTGATTACTTAACTCTCGCTAGTAGCACATGATGCTGATCTTCAACCCAAGTCTTTTCCGTGATCTGTGTGGTAAATGGTCGAGTATTGATTTACCGCACCTCCTCTGGTTATGTAACTTCCACTTTTCTCCAGCCTTGCTCTAGGTTCTATCTTGGAACCATCGGGGTTACCGCCAGGATTCTCCTAGCGATTCTCCCATCTATGGTCATGATTCCGCTGCATCCCTCCTTGTTGGGCATGGTTATCATAATTGAGTAATAACCGGTGCATCTCCAACCTCTGAGGTTTTCCCTGAACATGTTTGTTACTTTTGCTCTTCTTTCCGACCCGTGTCTTCCGTTTGACCATCATGTACTCGTCGTGCATTGGTGTGCTCCGATGCAAG
Organism: Poa pratensis; assembly: GCA_947311845.1. Taxonomy (NCBI): domain Eukaryota; kingdom Viridiplantae; phylum Streptophyta; class Magnoliopsida; order Poales; family Poaceae; genus Poa; species Poa pratensis. The sequence goes on from CAMZMU010000065.1 coordinate 47,710,814, forward strand.
TCGCTCTCTTGATCCGTCAAGACTTCCCGCTTCGTCTTGTCAGGAGAAACAAACTCCCGTATCTTGTTCACTTCTCAGACCATGTCAAAGTATCGTAATCTTCAGAATGAGGGCCTTGTTTAGCTTTTATTCTGCCCCACCTTAGAGTGTCACACTCTTGCATATCAAAGTATTGTGATAAGTAATCATGATCCTCTTGATGAAGTGATGCTCTTACACTTAATTGCTCTCCGTCCTCCGAGTGACTTGCTACTCCAGAATGATAAGACGTGAGCAATGATGTGACCATCGGATATTCCTAGCAGTTTTTACTGTGCGGAAATCCAAAGACCTCCCGTGTCCTCCTTAGCATGATTGGTTAGCCGGTCAATAAGCTGAGTTTGACAGTGCTACCAAGTCTGTTGGCTTTGATGCCCTTCCTCGGTCAAAGAGCTAGGTTCACGCCGAAGCTCCCAAAACCATCTCCTTGTGCCCCGAACGGCCTGATCCTCTCTCGAACTCAAGATCCACCGCTATGTTGTGATATCCTGTAGATGGATCGTGATATTCTGTTGTTCCTTCCATAAGTAGCGCCAGGTTGTCGCCTGCCCAAGCTTAACCTCACGGACAACTCCCTTCTCCAAGAAAAATCGAGCTTATGAGTAAGCTGGTTCTCTGCACTACTCCTTCCTCCAAGAATTCGTGTTGGATGTCCTGAAGTATTCTCTATCTGTTATAGTTCTTTCTCAAGGGGATGTCTAGCCTGTTCATGTTGAAACAAGGTGGTATCTCTTCTTTGGATATGCTACCCTCCAAATCTGTTGATTGAATCGAGCTATCGTCAAATCAAACTCCGACCGACCTACGGGAATGTGTTAATCTGAGCAATGTCTATGCAGTTCATGTGACATATAAGTCGGCCATCTTGGAGTAACGAGATAAGTTGGTTGTTGAGTCCATCAACTACCTCTTATTTTCGTCCATGTTTGCGGAGATTTATATGGAATAGCGGGCGTGGCATTGTAAACTTGTTAGCACTATCTCATGTCGTCACAAGCATGTGTTCTCGAAGTTAGAAATGACTTTCTCTGGTCCACGTGTAAATGCTGAAAGATGTCGCCGTGGATCTGAGTAAATTGACTTGTCTCCTCGGGATCATCCCAACTCAATCCTGTGTGTGCAAATATCCTTGGTATGGTACGTTGTCACCTCCCTTCCTTGAGAAATGTCATCTATGCCTCCAAGCCACTAGTGGGACTGTCCCAGAAGGAAAAGGATTACAGGAAATTGCACCTACATTTTCCATTCTTTGATGTTTCCCAATAATGGCTCATCTGTGCCTCATTGCAAGAAATTCATGTAGGTGCAGATGTCTTCTGACAAGCTGCTCATACGTGGGTTCTGCAATCTCGTTCCTCCTTTGGAGTTAGACATTTTAAATCTAGCTCTTGGGGTTCTAGCACCCGTAATCCGTTGTTATCCTTTGTAAAGACTTCCTATTCAATTCTGGGGCGTCTGAAGTATCTCTACACCTAACCCGATCTGAATCGCAATCAGAAACGACGGTTGGTGATCCTCAAGAAGCTTGTCTTCGATGTCTGGAGCATCAAGAATTTCTCCCTATCTACCATTCGCGGAGTTTCTAAAGTTTTCACGGTCTATCTTCTCGACCTTCTCCAGTTATAGAAAATGCTCCTCCGTGAGGAAAGTTCTACTCAAGCGGTTTGGGTAGAAGTCGCCTCTTCATCTGTTCGAATTCTGTTTCAACACTCTGCCTCAGAAACTTAATGCCTTGTGCAAAGTTCATATTTCGAGTCCTTTGAGAAAAACGTTATCTACCATTTTGGAAACCTCTTATCACTCTTCTGTTACCTCCATGTGTCTCCTAGTCATCACATCAAGTGTTGATTAAAGCCTCGCCCTAAGTTCTACTAGGAGGTACTCGGTCGTTGCAACTTCACCAAGATCCATTTCCCCGGTGAAGTTTCCTTCTTTTCCGATGGTGTGCGTTGATAGTGATCTCGAAGCAAGCCGATGAAGATCTTCATGATGCCCTTCGTCAACCTCCTCAAGAAAGAAGCCACCTGAAGCAAGAAAGTTGGGTAGTACCGTTGTAGCCCTTTTCCCTCTTTCCTACTCTAAGAATCTCGGGACGAGATTCCTGTAAGGAGGGTAGAGTTGTAACAGCCCGGAATTTCAGAACCTAAAAACCCGAATAAAATTTCCACTTTTTCTGTTGCATTGCATCATGGCATTCAAATTAATTTGCTAAACAAATAAAACAATTGGTTTGGCACCATTTTAAAAACCAAAATGCCAAACTTGCTTTAACAACTTTCCAAATCCCTGAAAGTTTCCAAACTTGCAAAATAAAAATATCTTGACATCCTATAATTGTCGAGGAAGTTCCAAAAGTTTCAACCAAAATTATTTGCAAACTATTTTGATTTGTAAAACAAATTAAATGGAGGGAACTCAATTTGTCTGCGAGCTCTCCCTATTTTATTTTCCTAACAAATGACTTTCAAATATTCTGTAAAAATTAGGGAGCTTCATAATGTTATAAGGAGGCTACCCAAAAATTGGCATAATTTTTGGAAGAGTTTAACTGCTCCAATTAATTCAAAAACCGTGCTGGGTATTTTAATCCAGTGCAGAAAAGGACTTGTCGGTAAATAGGAAAATGCAGCCAGGGACCAGTTCGTGATGAGCAATATTTGGCCAGGGGGTTATCCGCAAGATCGCCATCGTCTCTCTCCTCCCGCGCACTGTCGCCATGCCGTGGCGCTGCCTCGCGCACGCCCGCGTCGGGGCCCTCCTCGCTGCTCTCTCTGCTAGGAGCACAAGCAGGAGCACGACGACCTCACCTGCTCCCACTCCCTCTCCCACGACTTTCCCCTCCAGTTCCTCACCCTCGCGTCTCTATCCACGAGCCGCAACCGCGCCGCCATGGCCGCCCGCATCGCCGTCGAATGAGGATCCCCCGAGCCGAGCCAGGACCGCAGGAAGCACCGCCGCGTCCTCCTCTACGTTCTGGGCGAAGGAATCGAGCTAGGAGCCCGTGAATCACCGCCGCCGTCAACTTCTCCTCCGCCATGGTCGCCAGGGCCGCGGTGCTCGTTGCCGCCGCGTGAGGAACTCCCGAGCAAATCGACGACCACCTCGAGCTCCGCCGTGGTCCGCTCCACCTCCACGCCCGAGGAATCGAGCTGGGAGGACGCGAATCGACGCCGCCGTTCGATTTCCCCTCCGACCACCACCGTAGCTCCGCCGCCCGTTCTCGTCGCCGTCGAGCCCTCCCCTACCTCGCCGTCGGCACCAACACGTTCGTGGTGAGCTCGCCGTCCCGTGAACCTCTCCATGTCCTCCCCCTTGCCCTCTCTCGCCGTAGCCATGCCGAAGTCCGTCGCCGACGCACCGTCGACGAAGCTCTCCGTGCTCTCTCGCGGTTCGGCCGTGGCATCGGCTTAGCCGGGCTACAAACCGGCCGTCTCGGGCCCATAGCCGGCCCAGGAGCCGGCCCAGACCGGGCTGCTGGCCGGTTGGCTCTGTTACGAGGCCGGCCTGCCAGCCGGCCCAACCGGGCTGGAGGCCGGCTAAACAGTTTCTTTTTTTTTCCCTGGTTGTTTCTCTATTTCTCCCTCGTAGTGTATGAACCCCCCCTCTCGCGACTAGGGTTATCGAACTACGATGATTCCAACATGTCCATCTTCTCCCTCGAGTCGAGTAACTAATATATTTTGTCGTTGGAACTTAATTAATCAAAATTAAATAATTAAAAGGAGAAATTAGACATTTAATAACTTTTGATCGGGGCCTCCGAAAAATGTGTTCCTTATACCAAAATGCTCAGAAAAACATGAGTGATCCAGAATCATCATCATCATGCATATTTGCTCACAATTACAATAATGTACTCTAGTAGTATTAAATCACTAAGATAAATATGGATTGTGCCAAATTATTGCCAAATAATTTGGGACCGCTCATTTAAATTGTTGATCATGTCTAAGACCTCTTAAGTGCATTAAAATGTCATATCATCATCTTTGTATGCATTGCACAATGCCATGTGTTGATTGTTGTTTCTTTTCCGGTGTTGTTGTGCTTCGGTAGATCGAGGAGTTGCGGTGCAACCACAATTCTTCGACGATTCTTGCTACTCCGCTCAACAAGGCAAGCGTAATCCCCCCTCTGAGCATATCTTATCCTATTTTCCGCAATTATTTTCTCCACTATAATATTGCATGCGGTTCTAAATGTCTTTTGCCTGGATTAGAGTATCCTACTAGTTGCATTAGAATCCTGTTGACATTACCTGTATCCTTCCTATTTAACCACAGGTTTGAAGTGTTGGCCCGAGATAATTATACTTGCTATGTATATGCTTAGCCATGCTTAGTTTAATGCCTAGTGGTACTATGGTGGTACATGCTGGAAACAGGTGTTGACTTGTGACCGCGATGATGATGGTGGAGAATTGTGGTGATGGATAATAAAATGCTAAAAGGTGGGGATGAGAGGCCACATGGGATGTGGTGGGTTGTCTCGTTCTCGCCGCCTAGGTGCGAGTTCTGCACATCCGGAACCAAGACTGAGCGTGCAACCATGCGTGAGGCCTATGCATTCGCAGTGCAGGAACCCTCATAGACTAAATAACTCGAGCGGGGCTAGCCAGGGTCCTCTAGTTCGGGCTTCCATTTGCGCGTGCGTGATGATGGTGGTATGGACTGTGATGAGGATGGTGTGTTTAGGAAAATGAGTGGCCACGGGACAGGGGATTGGAGGAGTCACCAAACCTGTTCCGTCCTCACTGATGATCCTGGAAAGTCCTTAACGAGGGAGAAGTCGACACCGCTCCCACCCAGCCGGCTTTCCAAGGAAGAGAGCTAATGATCAGGTAATGGGCCGGACGGTACGCGTGGCGAAGGAGCTGGGGCCTTTCGGGACTCCGGGGACTTCAACTTTGTACACCCCTGCAGGGATAAATCTTTTCGAAAAGCCGTGTCCGCGGTTATGGACGACTTGGGAATGGACGATGATCATAGAATAACTTTAACGGAATGATTAAAACTTGGGTACTAGAGGTACCACTCACGATTGTAAGGTGAGCTTCCTCGAGGGTGATTCGGGAGGTGCCTTTGATGAACAGGTACAATGATGGTGATGATGGTTGGTGATGAGATGGTGATCTCAAGAAAAGAGTTACTTCTTACCCCTCTTCTAAAATATTCTGATTAGTCGATGCCATGGATTTATTGTTTATTCCAAATAAAATCAGCTTTATGCAAAACAGCCATAAAACCTTTGAAAGCCAATCATGGAGCATATATTAGCTCTTAATCTTGCGAGTTCGTCGAACTCAACGTCTTTGCTTTGTTTCAGGAACGTCGACGAGTAGTCTGGGGTTCCCAGGTGGCAGCTTGGGACATCTCGGAATAGCTGGCGCTGTGATGTTATCTGTAGGCCTCTTAGGCCATATTCTGGTTCTTGTTGTTTAGAACAACGCCCTTCGCTTCCGCTTGATGTATTGTTGGGTCGGTGACCCCTGTTTGTATCCTTTGCTATCTTTCTCTATTATAAGAGTTGCTTATAATGTTTTGTGTCGTAGAGTCTGTGAAGTGCCAGTTGTTCCACAAGTCTTGATCTTACTATTATGCTTTGATAGTTGTGCCTGTGTTGAGGCATCAATCGGGGTGTTGCGTTGTCTGGAGTGAGGTGTACCCAGCAACGCCTGCCAAAGGTTTTGGCCGGGGATTGGTAAACCCGTAACCTCCGGTTGTATCGCTTAACCGGTGACACAGCATCAATGTATAGCAGTCGGGCCGGGGCGCCACAGGTACTAAAGCAACAGATCCGTGGATCAAAACTACCAAAAACGCAACAAATCGACCGAATCGGCTCGAATCCAAGATGGCTATTTTTGGTGGAAATTTTCGAATTTCTCAAAATCAAAGAAAAATTGGGTGATTTTGGTGAAACCAAAGGGTAAATCCGTGGCAACGGTGGCTCTTGATACCATATGATGTGGGTTGGTCCCGATCTTCACGGATTTGGGGGAAGATTTTGCGAAGAACACGAAGAACACACAAAGAATACAAAAGGGGAAAAGGCACAAATATGGTAACTAGCAAAGCAACATGGACAAAATCAACCGGTAACCAATCCCAAGGGTAGCCCCCGATTCTCAATCTCCAAGCAATCTTACTCTTAGGATTGTTTATCTCAACGGTCAATCCAACCGATCCAATAGAGTCACCCAAATATGAAAGATTGGCATGGAATCTCAATTACAAAAAGAGGTCTTTGAATCCGCTAGAGGGATCTTCTCCACAAGGGAGGCCTTGATTCATCTCCACAAGGAGAGGCCTTGATTCATCTCTATAGGAGGCAACACCAACATGGGTGGAAAAGGAGCAAAGCTCAACTCAAGTCTAATCTCTGTCTAACCTAACCCTAGGAAGAGAAAGAGGTATTTATAGTCTAGTGGACGAAAGGGGTAGGTGGGGGAGGTTTACATGGGCTTCAGCCCGAAATGCTGGAGTGTGCAGCGGTAGTACCGTTGCAACGCTCGGAATTAAAATGCATCTTGCTGGCGGAAGTACGTGGTAGACACCCGGCAAGTACCGTTGAGACATCAGAGGACATTTTGGAGTTGACGGTAGCTCGGGCGGTTGTCCCAGCGGTAGTACCGGACCTGGGCTCAGCGGTAGTACCGCTGGGTGGCGGCGGTAGTACTGCTGCCTGGGGTTTCGGCGGCTTCAGCTGGAGCTCCAGGTGCGTGGCGGTAGTACCGATCCTGCGGGCGGTAGTACCGCTGATCTGCTGTCTCCTCAACATCATCATCCTCTTGGCTCGTCCCTTGGCCATCTTCAACACTTCCTTGGAGATCTTCATGAAGGTTGTTCCTGAGTATGCACAAGCTATCCGAATGAAGTAGCAAACCATTCAAGTGAGTGTCGAGATCACACATGGATAGGAGCGAATTCACCTTATCATGGATAGCTTTGACTCTTGCTCTTGTCATTGGACCGCTTGCTGTAGGAGCCGTAGGTTGGGCTAAATCACCTAGGATCATACTTTCACTAGTGGTTACTCCCAACAATTGTAACACAGTTAAACACAACAATAAAACTTCCTCTTCAATATGCAACCTAGATGCTACTCGAGACTGTTCTTCTGTTGGATAAGAAATACCATTCTACTACGTAGGGCTACAAAAGCACACCTTAAAGTTTGTATTTCAAGTCTAGGGACACCCCCACTCTGTCACTATGAGCACCCCGAGATAGTACTAAACAAGAGAGGCGTTTTACTATTCATGGTGGTAGCTACACACCATAGCATTATACGGCGATGTAAGCCATATATACCCGTTTTAGCTTGATATTCCAGTAGAGAACGGATTTTTGGTGTACAAAACTGGTTTCAGAATTTTGGAAAAAATATTTTTTGGTTGTCATTTTTTAGGGTTGACTTTTTTCGTTGACTTTTAAAAATAATCATAACAACCGGGATATGATTTGAAAAAATTTCAAAATACTTTTGGATAATCCTATCAACTCTAATGTTGAGATCCCCCCACCTCCATTGAGTATTCTCTTTTTTTCCGTGACATATACGATTCGGTCAAACTAAGGTGTGTAGGTACCCATGCGAACAGCGAGCTGCACGAGTGTCCGCCATGGTGCAGAGGTCGATGAAGGTTGAAGACGCGCCTCAGCACCCTACCTGGCGCGCCAATTGTCGGAGAATGACTCCCACGAAACAGGGATAGTCAAGCTCACGAAGAGAGTTCGTGTAAGGGGCTGAACACGTTGGTCAAACAACCCTCAACCTGCACGGCGACGGTGCTCATCGAGCAAGTGGAGGGACATCACGACAGAGATGAACACCAGCCCATACCCAGGTTCGCGGCCCTCGTGTGGAGGTAACACCGCTACTCCTGCTTGTCTGTATTGCACTACTTGTAGAGGTTACAGTACAATGAGCTTGCCGAGGGCTCTCTTTTGGCAATGGTGTGCACAAGGAAGGGAAGCTATGGTCTTCTTCTTCCTTGCGCGTAAGTGGCTATGCTGGAATGAGAATGCGATCCTTTGCTACGGTGCTGCTCGTCCTCCTTTTATAGGCGCCCCGTGCTCCCTCCCTGCGCTTGCACTATGGTAGGGCTGTCACGTGGCGCAGAAGGTAGAGCGTGGTGCACCGCAGCCCGGTTGTCCATGGACGCGGTCCATGGGCGAAAAGCTGACTCCTGTAGCAGAGTAACCACCGTCCATGCAGGACGGCCAGCTGGGGCCGCAGAGGAACGTGGGGGTGCCCACGATGACGTTGGCCGTGGAGTGTAGCGCCGGCCGGTCCCCTTATCACCAAAGAGGAAACCCTTGTAGTCCGGTGCGGATGGCACAGCTTTGTTGACCCCTTTAATCACCAAAATGGCAACTGCGGCGTCGTCGTCACCGCGCGCAGGGGCGCGCGTCACTCTGCGGCCGCTGCAGAGCCCATGTGCGCTCTGCAGAGGTTGCTTTGCAGCGAAGCGATCTCCACGAGGGCTTGGGTGCCCTGTAGAGAATTCGGCGTTGACCTCTCTCCAGGGGAGATTTCCTTGAAGAGGGGGCAGCAGTGGAGAGGGCCTCCGCAGGCCTCTGCTGCCTCAAAAGCCCTCGCGAGGCAATCCGCCTCGAGGCTCTCCAAGCCGTAGGCTTGGTCCTTAGCGAAAATTGCCATCAAGTGTCGAGGGCCGTAGAGGACAGGCCCAGCACACCCTGGATTTCACTGGGCCGACAGTAGCCCCCGGGCCCATGATGGGCACGATGTAGTCCAATGGACGCAGGCGAATCGTCATGGGCCCAAAGTGTCCGGCCGGCCTGAGACACGTGTAGGGCAGTTACGCCGCGACGACACGTTCTCCTCGGAGATGATGGGCGTAGTGGGGGGACCCACCACGTCTCGGTAACTGCTCTGAGGGGAATAAAGCCTGCAGCGCCGGTTCAGGCAGCAGTTACTGCATCATTTGCGCGCCCGTCTCCTCGCTCTTGACGCCTGCGCTCCTGTGCTCCGGCGCTCTTCCCCTTCGCAATCCTGCGGCAATGGCGCCCAAGAAAGCCTCCGCGGCCTCGAAAGGCAAGGCCGTGGTGCAGGGCGGCGAACCTGCCGCGGCGCAGCAGGTCGGCGACTTCGAGCCGGCTCTGACCGGCTTCCGCTTCAAGAAGAAAGCGCAGCTGGAGAAGGTGCGTCACATGGCGGCTTCAGCGACCAACGAGCACGGCGCTACGGTGCTTAAGACGGCGGACAACTCCTTCGGCGACTTCTACCCCATCTTCATGCACACCCTATTCGCCGGGCTCGTGCCTCCTTTCTCCGATTTCTTCCTGGCGGTTCTGGAGCGCTACCAGATCCAGGTCCTTCATCTCCATCCTAACTCCATCCTTGTCCTCGCCATCTTCGCCTACCTCTGCGAGGCATACATCGGCATTCCACCCTCGGTGGACCTCTTCCGCAGCTTCTATGCGCTCCGGTTCACGGCGAACAAGGAGCGGTCAGGGTGCGTGTCCTTCCGCATCACCGAGGGCATGAAGGGCACGTACATCCCCATCGCGCGGAACGGCGAGAACATTGTGACCAATGTGACGAAGAAGGTGGAGGACTTCCGCAAGCGCTGGTTCCTCATGAAGTTCGGCAGCCGGAGCGCCTTCTTCGACCTGCCCGAGGCGCCTCCGACGAAGAGGGCGAGCTGGTCTTCTAAGGCGCTCAAGGGAGCCGCGCTCGGCCCCGTGATGAGGCGCTTGAAGGACCTCCGCGAGGCAGGCCTCACCGGGCAGATGGTGGCCAAGGACTTCGTGAAGCGCCGCATTGCTCCGCTCCAGAGGCACGCGGACGCAATGTGGCTATCTCCAACCAGAGGGACAAAATGCGCCTGAGCGCAACCCTCTTCACGCAGCAGGAGGTGCGCACCATCATGGAGACACTCTTCACGGCTCCAGATATCCCCAAGCCCGGCGATAAGGCGGTCCCGCTCCACAGGATTGATCTTGGGCGCCGCGTCTCGCTCGTGCAGACGATGCCGAAGTTCGACCGGTGGGGCCTGGTGCCCAAGGGACATGCGGGGCCTCGCGAGGATCCTGAGTCTGCGGCGCAGGGGGCGCCAGCTGAGGGCGACGAGGAGACGACGGTAACGCCTGTGGAATCCGACGCAGGCGCAACCGGCGCCTCGGGAGGCTCTGCCTCTTCAGCGGAGAACTCGAGCACCTCGAAGAGCGCGGCGCCTGAGTTGAGACCCACGAGGCCTCCTCAGGCAGCAGCGGCCAGTTCGTGGTCGCTCCCTCGCAGCGTGCCGAGGGGCAAGAGGAGAGCGACGATGACGGAGCTTCATCAGGCCACTGCGAGCCCCGCTCCAAGGCCATTCATGACCGGGCCGCCGGGAGCCCAGCGGGCATCTCCCTCAAGAGGAAAGCCGAGGCTGCTCTCGAGGGGTCCGGCGCCGGAGCCGCACCACCGAGGCCGTGGCGGTCGTCAAACACGGTGTGGGTCGATTCCCGCGCCAAGACATCTGGGTAAGAACCGACTCCCTTTTCTGTTTGAGCTTGTTCTTGCGTAGGCTTCTGAGGAGTTTTTGAGTTTTGCCTCTCCAGGGGCCCCGAGGTGCCGAAAAGGCGGAGACTTCGGAGGCTTGGAGAGATCCCCAGCGCTGCAGCGGCGCCTGCAGCGTGTACAGTCGACGAGGTGCCTCCCGAGGGCACTGCTTCATCTCCTGAGGCTGCGGCACCGCCTCCTGAGGCAGAGGAGCACTGCGAGGAGAAGGAGGGGGAGGCAGAGGTGACGACGCCTCCACCTATGCGGCCTGACGTCTCCCCCATGCGGCCGGAGGGGACGCCGGAGGTGGATGCGGCGAGGTTCACGCCGCCGGCGAAGGAGCGTGCCGCGGTGACAGGGGCGTCCGCGGGACGCGCTGACGTCGAAATGGAGGAGGCCGCCGCGTCATCGCCCCCACCGAGCACGAAACTTGGAGAGGCCACAGCGGACTCTGAGGCCGCTGGGGAGGCGGCCTCAGCTGAGAAGGCCAACCCTGTCCCTGGAGAGGAGAGCGCTCCCCAGGGGCAGAAGAATGACGGGTTGATGGGAAGGTGCCCCGAACCCCAGGAGGCCTCCAGCGCGGGAGGCGAGGGGGGTTCTCATCAAAGCCCCCTGAAGGCCCCTTGTGTGGACGAAGAGGGGGCTCGCACCAGAGCCCCCAGGCGCGCCTTGAGGCCACTCGGAGCCCAAGGCTGGACGCTCCGGAATCCTCGGCAGGCGCCGGCGTTTCCAGGCCCTCCGGCGAGCCATGGGCCTTAGTTCTGCGGGGGCGGCGCCCCATTGCAGCTCGCCGTGGGGCTGTCCTCCGCTCGGCGAGGGAAATTCTCGACGGGCTTGAGGCCCAGCTTGCTGAGGAGGATCGCTCCAGGGCGGAGGAGGACGCCGAGCTTGCGCGGGGCTGGGCTTGTCTTCATGAGACCGTGGAGAACTGCCGCCGGAAGAACGAAGCTGCCCAGGCGCAACGCGAGGCAGCGCTGCGCTCGCTGAGGAGATCCGCATCAGCGTGGTCCGCGAGGTCGAGGAGACCCTTGCGGACCTGGGTGCTAGGCGCGAGGCTCTCGAGGCAGAGACCGAGGCCAAACACCAGGAGCTGGCGGCGCGCGAAGCGGCGGTCTCCGCCAAGCACAAAGAGCTTCTAGATCGCGAGGCGGGGATCGTTGCCGAGTCGGAGAATGTGCGACAGAGTTTGGAGAAATTCCGTGAGAGCTTGAGCATTCGCGAAGACTTGATCGTGCAGCGCGGAGTTGAGCTCGACGCCCGCGAGACCGAGGCGCGCAAACGCGAGGAACAGGTTGAGCAGATCGAGAAGGATCAATCCGCGCAGCGGGAGCACCTGGAAGCCCGCGAGAACAAGGTCACCAAGACGAGGAGTTCTACCAGAAGCGCCTTGTGCAGACCAACGAGAACCTTCGCAAAAAGGAGGAGAAGATGGCGGAGGAGTCTGCGACGAAGGAGAAGCTCTTTCGCGACAGCTGCAGAAAGACTTCGCGGAGAAACCAAGAAGCAAGAGGATCGCTTCACGAAGAGACGCAACGAGCTTGAGGCTCGCGTCAAGGACCTTGAGGCCCAGAAGAAGCGATTCGACTCTCGCCTCCAGGCTGCCGCGGAGGCTCGGCGCGCGCGGAGCAGAACTTTGCCTCTTTGATGGCTGACATGAAGGAGTTGACCGCTCAGGTGGGCCCTGTCGTGGAGCGTGCTGAAGAGGCTGAGCATCGCGTGCAGGCGGCACAGGTCTTGACGCAGCAGCGGGAGCGCATGTTCCAATCCTTGGTGACCCGGGGGAACCTCTCGCGGGGCAGCTAGGAGTGGATGCCCCTGTTGTTCCCGTCATGGGAACGCTGACGCCGCCACATACTCGCCTACTTCGATCAGCTCTTCTCCGCGCTCGAGGGCCCTGTGGCGGAACTTGGCGATGTTGTTGATGAGGAGTGCCGCAAGCTCTTGACCGTGGCGATCGATCGCGTCTTCGCCAACCTCCAGCGCCTTCACCCCGGCTTCGACTACGAGTCAGTGACCGAGCCCATCGAGGGAGACCAGCCTGGGAGCTCTCCAACTTGGTTCGAGAAGAAGTCAACGATTACGTCGACCGCTTCAAGAGGGTTGAGGCGGAGCAGGCCGCTGAGGAGGATGAAGGCGCCGAAGAAGAAAGGCTGAAGAGGACGGCGATGGTGAACCCTCTGCCTAGGCCACTCCTGCAACAAGATGCGCTTGACGCGCAATACTTTGTTTTAAGACTTGTTTTAATTCATGCTGGCTTGTAAGATACTTTGATCGTATGCAAACATGTGTGTGTGTGCCCCTCGAAGGGCCTTTTATCCCTGTTCCATGTCTTTCTTCGCTCTACGTCGTCAGGACCCATCTCTTTGCGCTATGACACCGCCGCTGCGGTATGCCGGAGCGTGACTCGGCAAGGCCGGGGGGTGTTTAAGGCTTGGAGAGGTAAGGGCTCTCGAGTCGCGGTGCTCGAGGGCTCCCCTTTGACGCACAAGCAGTCCATGGAGTGTGAGAGAGAAAAAACCGCTCGAGGGACGACAGGTGCTCGTGAGAGGGAGAAAAACTCTGAGGGGCGCGAGCGCTAGACTTAGCTTGGCGAGACTTTGGCCTCGTAGAGGGCGTTGGCTTCCCTGATGGGGCGTTGCCCTGATGGTGCGCTCCCTCTAGGGGTCGGAGCGTGACTTCTCGACCTTGGGGAGGACTCTTGTTCCCTGTATTGGTTAGAGAGGCAAACCCAAAGCAGGCACATGGTAGTAAACACTCATGCGCGCTTATAGGCTTCCTCATGGTATCTCGCGAGGAGAGTAAGTACCAAGGTCCTTTGGTGAGGTGGCGTGTTTTGGGAGCAAGCCCATGGGCCAGAGCTCTTTGGGAGGTAACAGGCGTGAGAGCGTGCTCACGTGCTAGAGCTCGGATCCTTTGGATTTTGCGGTGCTGTTGGGGTGCTCTTGAGGCACAGTCACCGTACTCAGCCCCCGCTCGCGAGGTGCGCATGGGGAAGAATATGAGCGCGAAATGAACTAAGATGATGAAAAGTAAAACTCACCACCAAAATATTACATAGCGGCGCCTCAGCGCAATGTTTCATTGAGAAACGAATTGGTTCATTACACTTGGTGTGACCAAGATAAAGTTTTCCATGTCGAGGCATGGGGACCACATTCAGTGGCTGAGACTCTTCACGGCCTGCGGCGGCACGTAATCAGGAGAGCTCAGAGGGGCTGGCCCTCGGGAGGAGAAGCTTTTGTGAAGCTTGGAGGTGAAGTTGTGTGCTTCCCTCTAGAGACAAAAAATGTCTGGCGTGACTATGATCACGGGTAGAACTTGCGTAGATGCGCGATGTTCCATGGATTCTTGACCGGAATGCCGTCCTCCGTTTCGAGGCGTACCGCGCCAGGCCTGGCGATGTGTGAGACCCTGTAGGGGCCTTCCCACATTGGCGAGAGCTTGTGGAGACCTTCCCTGGAGAGGATTCTCCTGAGGACGAGGTCGCCTGTCTCGAGAGTGCGCGGACGTATGTGGCGGCTGTGGTAGCGTCGCAGGTCTTGCTGGTACTTGGCTGCCCTGAGGGCGGCACGGCGGCGCAACCCGTCAAGGAGCAGCAGGTCGTCGCTGTGGAGGTCTGCTTGATCGTCCTCGTTGAAGGCAAGGACCCGTGCGGATCCATGCTTGATCTCTGTGGGGAGGACTGCTTCAGCTCCATACACGAGCAAATGGCGTCTCACCAGTGGGCTTCGTGGGGTTCGTGCGGATGGACCAGAGCACGGACGGGAGTTCGTCTATCCAGCCCTTGCCGTAGCCCTTCAGGCGATTGAAGCTTCTTGTCTTGAGGCCCTTGAGGACCTCAGCATTTGCTCGCTCGGCTTGGCCGTTGCTCTGTGGGTGAGCCACCGAGGCGAAACAGAGCTTGGTGCCGAGGCTCCTCAGGAGTTGGGTCTGTCCACTCGGCGACGAAATCTGCCAGCGCTCTCCCTTTTATGACTCTTGTGGTGTCGAAGCGCAAGTTGAATGGTTGCAGCTCAATGTTCCATCCTGCGACGCGGTCAGTAGCGTTGGGGTTGCGCAGGATCTGCTCCAGGGGAAGGACGTGACCACCGTGATGGGGTGGCCCTGGAAGTAGTGGCGCAGCTTCCTAGAGGCGATGAGTAGCGCGAGGAGGAGCTTCTGCTACACTGGGTACCGCTCGCGAGCATCTCGTAGTACAGTACTGACGAAGTAGACTGGATGCTCGACGAGGGTCGTTGACGGCGCGGCAGCGTCGGCTCCCTCAAGAGGCTCCTCAGGACCTTTGGCGAGGTTTGCCTGAGGAGGAGCCTCGACAGGGGTGCTTGTGGTGGACTCGACTTGAGGCTGTGGGTCTGGCACTGGGCCTGGAGAGGCCGTTCCCTCGTCGGGAGGTTCTGGACTTGGTGTGGCAGCGCTTTTCTTGGGGAGAATTGGCTCTTCTCTTTCCACCACCAGGACGGCGCTTGCAGTTTGTGGAGTGGCTGCTAGGTACAGCTTCAGATGCTCGTCCGCCCTGGGGGCTACCATAACTGGTGAGCTAGCCAAGTATTTCTTCAAGTCCTCAAATGCTTTGTCGGCCTCTGGAGTCCACTTGAAGGTGCCGGATTTCTTCATGATCTTGAAAAATGGCAAGGCTCTCGCCGAACTTGGAGATGAAGCGGCCTAAGCTGGCCATGCACCCTGCTAGGCGCTGCATGTCCTTGAGGCGACGAGGTGGCTGCATGTCTTCTATGGCCTTGATCTTGTCAGGGTTTGCTTCTATGCCGCGGTGGGACACGAGGAACCGAGGAGCTTGCCTGAAGGCACCCCGAAGACGCACTTGGCGGGGTTCAACTTGATGTTCACCTTGCGCAGGCTGGCAAAGGTTTCCTCGAGATCCTTCAAGAGAGTGTCTCCCTCGCGAGACTTGACCACGATGTCGTCGACATAAGCTTCTGCATTTCTTCCCATCTGAGCCCCCAAGGCGATCCTCATGAGCCTCTGGAAGGTGGCGCCGGCGTTTTTCAGGCCAAAGGGCATGCAAGTGTAGCAATACACACCACAAGGGGTGAGAAATGCTGTTTTCTCCTCGTCTTCCTTGGCCATTTTGATCTGGTGGTAGCCTGAGAAGGCATCCAGGAAACAGAGGAGATCACAGCCGGCGGTGGAGTCCACAATCTGGTCTATCCTTGGCATAGGGTATGGATCCTTGGGGCAGGCCTTGTTTACGTCTGTGTAGTCGATGCAAAGCCGGCCTCCTCCATTGGGTTTTGGGACAACCACACCGTTGGAGAGCCAAGTGGGGTGGGCAACTTCTCGAATGATGTCTGCTGCTTTCAGCTTCTCTACTTCTTTGATGATGAACGCTTGCTTCTCGGGGCTTGTTTCCGCGCTTTTTGCTTTACAGGGCGTGCGTCTGGACACACGGCTAAGTGGTGCTCGATCACCTCCCTTGGTACACCGGACATTTCTGACGGAGTCCATGCGAACATGTCAGAATTCGCCCGAAGGAAGGCGACGAGCGCGCTTTCCTATTTGGGAGGCAGGCCAGCGCCTATGGTGACGCTAGCCCCCGAGCCCTCAGCCCCGAGCCGCTGGTGCTCAGCGACACCTTCTTTGTAGATGCTTGTTCTTGAGTGAACAGTTGTTTCTTCTTCTTGGGCCTCTCGAGAGGCTCCATGTCCTCGTCAGCGGGGAATGCCATGGCAGCGGCCTTGTAGGCGATCTCGACAGCGCGCGTGGCGTCCTGTACGTGACCACGTATGGTGATGGTGCCACCGCTGCCAGGGATCTTGACCATGTTGTAGGCGTGGTGCGTGATGGCCATGAACTTTGCGAGGGCGGGGTAGCCGAGGATGGCGTTGTAGGGCAGGCCAATATGCGCGACGTCGAAGTCAATTAGCTCGGTGCGGTAGTTCTCCTGCGTGCCAAAATTGACTGCGAGCCTCACTTGCCCCAGAGGCGAGATTGAGCCGCTGGTGACCCCGGTGAAGGGCCTGGAGGGCATGAGCCACTCGTAGGGCACTTGAAGCGTCTCGAAGGTCTCGACAGAGATGACGTTTAGGCCTGCACCCCCATCAATGAGCGTCTTGCCGACGGCGATGTTGTTGATGGTGGGGGTGCACACCAACGGGAGGGTGCCCACAGTCTTTGTAGACTTGGGGTGGTCTTTGGCGTCGAAGGCGATGGTGTACTGGGACCACTTGAGGGGCGGGACGTCTCGACCCTGGGAAGCGCTGCGTTGAGCTCGCGAGCGAACTGCTTGAACTGGTTGTTCGACTTGGGCGCCTGGGATCCGCCGAGGATGCATGCCATGGCACCCTTGGGGGCCTGGTAGCCTCCAGGCTCTTCGTCGGGCAGGTTGTTGTTTTTCTCGGCGTCATTCGCCTGAGTTCCCTGAGGTCTCTGGAAGATGCCCTTGCGTCCACCTTTGCGGTAACCACGGCCTCTGCCGCGGCCACCGCTGCCTTCTTCTTGCTCACGCTTCTTGCTCAACTGCTTGAGGTCATAGCAGTTCTCCGTCGCATGTCCGCGCCTGTTGTGGTAGATGCAGAACGGGCGGTTGTCCACCTTTTTCTCGCCAGCCTCTGGAGAGTCCTCGCGAACATGCTTGGCGTCGGGTTCAGCTGCCAGGACTGCGGTAGGCTTGCGCTTTATCTCGTCACGCCTCTTCTGGGTCTTGGATCCCTCGACAGTGTCGTCTGTCGAGCCCACCTTGACGAAGAGGAGCCCTTCCTCTGCCTTGGCGCATTTGTCTGCGATGTCGAAGAGCTTCACCACGGAGGAGAGGGTGTCATGGATGCCGAGCTTCTCAAGCATCCTATGGTTGGTGACGCCCTCTCTGAAGGCCGCAATGACATGCGAGTCCGGGATGTTCGGAATCTTGTTGCGGACTTGGCTGAAGCGCTGGATGTACCTGCGGAGGGTCTCGCCAGGCTTCTGGCGCACAGCTTGCAGGTCGTTGTAGGTGAGGGCGCGCTCGTACGTGCCCTTGAAGTTCGCAACGAACTGCTGGCAGAGCTCCTCCCACGAGTCAATGGAGTCCTCGGGAAGGTTCAGGAGCCACGACAAGGCGGAATCCTTGAGGGCATGGGAGAACCAGTTGGCCATGACCTTGTCGTCTCCCCCCGCAGCTTGGATGGAGGTGGTGTAGAGCTGCAAGAACTCGATGGGTTTGTTCGTGCCGTCGTAGCCTTTGGGTAGGTCAGGCCTGAACTTCTGTGGCCAGACAACGCGCCGCAGGTTGCGGGTGAAGGCCGCGCAACCTGTGGCGTACGAGGCGATGCCACCCTGAAGAGCACGGCGGTTCTGTCGCCCTGCCTGGCCGATTTCCTCGACGATGCGCTTCTGGAGGTCCTTCTGGCGCTCCATTTCCACCTGCGCGTCTGGAGGTGTCCGCTGCATGATTTGACAATCGCGCGGCGAAGACGCGTGGGATGCGGCCTTGTGCGTCGCGGCTGGAGGCGGACCTGGCGGAGGCGGCGGCGGAGGCGGCGGCGGAGGTGCGCCATGCGCGGTGGTTCCAGCGCGTCCGGAGTTGTGGTGCACCAGAGAGCGCGACGCCGCAGCCAGTTGTCGTGCGCCTCGGCGGTGGGGCGGTAGCGAAAGAGCTCCGCGGCCATGAGCAACGCGGTGTTCGGGCTGGGCGCTGGACGCCCAAGAGTGGAGGCGCTCTGGCGCAGGGACGGATGCGAGGACTCAGCGTCCTCGCCGTGCCCGTGGTCGACGTCATCGTCGAAGCGGTCGTCGTGGTGGCCGTCGTCGTCCTCAGGGTGCTCCACACGCGGTTCCGCGGTGCTGCGCCCCGTGGCGCGGCTGGCACGGGGACGGCCGCGAAGGTTGGTGGCGTTGGCAGCGGGCTCGGTGGTAGCCTGCCTGATGCCCGCCGGGTGGCGCGAGCTGCACGAGTGTCCGCCATGGTGCAGAGGTCGATGAAGGTTGAAGACGCGCCTCAGCACCCTACCTGGCGCGCCAATTGTCGGAGAATGACTCCCACGAAACAGGGATAGTCAAGCTCACGAAGAGAGTTCGTGTAAGGGGCTGAACACGTTGGTCAAACAACCCTCAACCTGCACGGCGACGGTGCTCATCGAGCAAGTGGAGGGACATCACGACAGAGATGAACACCAGCCCGTTCCCAGGTTCGCGGCCCTCGTGTGGAGGTAACACCGCTACTCCTGCTTGTCTGTATTGCACTACTTGTAGAGGTTACAGTACAATGAGCTTGCCGAGGGCTCTCTTTTGGCAATGGTGTGCACAAGGAAGGGAAGCTATGGTCTTCTTCTTCCTTGCGCGTAAGTGGCTATGCTGGAATGAGAATGCGATCCTTTGCTACGGTGCTGCTCGTCCTCCTTTTATAGGCGCCCCGTGCTCCCTCCCTGCGCTTGCACTATGGTAGGGCTGTCACGTGGCGCAGAAGGTAGAGCGCGGTGCACCGCAGCCCGGTTGTCCATGGACGCGGTCCATGGGCGAAAAGCTGACTCCTGTAGCAGAGTAACCACCGTCCATGCAGGACGGCCAGCTGGGGCCGCAGAGGAGCGTGGGGGTGCCCACGATGACGTTGGCCGTGGAGTGTAGCGCCGGCCGGTCCCCTTATCACCAAAGAGGAAACCCTTGTAGTCCGGTGCGGATGGCACAGCTTTGTTGACCCCTTTAATCACCAAAATGGCAACTGCGGCGTCGTCGTCACCGCGCGCAGGGGCGCGCGTCACTCTGCGGCCGCTGCAGAGCCCATGTGCGCTCTGCAGAGGTTGCTTTGCAGCGAAGCGATCTCCACGAGGGTTTGGGTGCCCTGTAGAGAATTCGGCGTTGACCTCTCTCCAGGGGAGATTTCCTTGAAGAGGGGGCAGCAGTGGAGAGGGCCTCCACAGGCCTCTGCTGCCTCAAAAGCCCTCGCGAGGCAATCCGCCTCGTGAGGCTCTCCAAGCCGTAGGCTCGGTCCTTAGCGGAAACTTGCTACCAAGTGTCGAGGGCCGTAGAGGACAGGCCCAGCACACCCTGGATTTTACTGGGCCGACAAACGGCGATGAAGATGGCTCCGGGGGCAATTCCCCGTCCCGGCAGGGTGCCGAAACAGGAACTTCTGTGATGTAGGGAAGGTCCCGATGTTCACGGATTGACGGCGAATTTGGGCGAACTCACGAAAGAACACACGAAGAACGCCAAGAACACAAGAACACAAACACGATACAAGGACACGTTTCCCTCACCGGTCGGTCCAAGCCGGTCCAATAGAATCACCAAAAGGGAGAGATTGGCAAGTAGTAGATACAAGGAGAGGTCTTGAGGGGTTGTTTCTCCAAATGGTCAACCCAACCGATCCAAATAGAGTCACCCGAAGATGAAAGATTGGCAAGTAGTCACAACTACAAGTAGAGGTCTTGAATCCACAGGTGGGATCTTCTCCACAAGAGGAGGCCTTGAATCCAGAAGGGGATCTTCTCCACAAGGTTAGGCAACACCACAAAGGGGTGGGTAAGGAGCCTATGCTCAACTCTCTCTCATCATAGACTCTCCTTTCTAAAGGAGGAGGAGGACGCCTATATATAGTCTAGACCCAAAGGGGTAGGTGGGAAAGGGATACATGGGTCAAAAGCCCTGAAACTGCACGCAGGCAGCGGTAGTACCGCTGGGTGCTGGCGGTAGTACCGCCCCTGGCAAGGTGGTGGTAGTACCGATGCTCCAGCGGTAGTACCGTTGTACGCGCTCGAATATATTTGAAGCTCTTGTCCAACGGTAGTACGTGGTCGGTACCGGTCAAGTAACGTTGGCAGTCCAGAGAGCATTTGGCGCGGTGCGGTAGTAGTGGCGGTACCTGTAGCGGTAGTACCGCTCCTGGACTCGGCGGTAGTACCGCTAGGCAGGGGCGGTAGTACCGCTGCTGAAGCTGCGGCTCTTCTTCCTTCTCCTCTTCCAAACCATCGTCTTGTCTGGCTTGGTTCCTCTTGCACCTTGTCCATCTTCCCGTGGTCTTGTACCCGTGGTGACACACCTAGCAATGCAATGGGAAGAATGGTCAAGTAGTATAACGTCCAAAGGTGACATATAGTGAATCACATAGTGGAAGGAGTTCACCTTTGAGGACCATTGTGACTTGTGATGTATTGGAGTGCTTGACATGGTAATGGACGTGACCTGGGCTACATCATTCTGTCCCCCGAATTAGGGTTTTTGGTGGCGGCGGAGCTCGGGTGTGTTTCTGGAGAAATACTTCGGTGGTCGTCGGTTTTAGGTCAGGAGGGTCTTTAAAGGCGAAGAGGCGACGTGAGGCGACGACCAGGTGGAGGAGGCGGCCTTGGGGCGCGGCCCAAGCCCTGGCCACGCTCAGAGCCCGTGTGGGGGCTGTGGTGGCCGTTTTTGGCAATGCCCTAGTCCACGACGATCAGCGGTAAATTTCCAAAAACTTTTGCGACTAGACTTTTTTTCCATTTGGCGTCGTCTTCGGGTCGCTCCGGGGACATCTTTTGAAGCTGTCTGGTGGGAACAGATTTCAGTAAATCAGAGTCCTCCTCCAACAAGGCTCCTTTTGTGTTCTTGTCAATTTCCAAGTAATTTCTACACATCAAAGTGTAAAACAAGAACATGATGCACATTTGCAACTATTAATAGGTTAGTCCAATAAATGCATAAAATGATATAAAACTATAACAGAAACATGTGGCATTTGATATAAAACAAGCATGGAACATAAAAATTATAGATACGTTTGAGACGTATCAGCATCTCCAAGCTTAGTTCCTACTCGTCCTCGAGTAGGTAAACGATAACAAAGATAATTTTGAAGTGACATGCTACCAACACAATCTTGATCAAATAGTAATGTACAACATGTGAACTGAGATCAAATCATTCAAAGTAAATGTCTATAATTGATATTAATCAAACAATGATAAAGCAAGATACTTAAACAAATTAGAACCTTTCATGGATGATGCTTTGGAGACATGAAGCCGTACAAGATGCATTAAAGATGATTTAAGTATTCAGAGTAGAAGTTCTATCCTTCTATTCAAGCATCAAATAATTTTTCACAACATAGAAATGATCCAATCAAGTAAAAATAAACATGAACGTCATGAATCAACTGTTTCGAAGTTTTACTCAACCGTGAGCGTACGCATTTGGTATTGGCACCAGGATGTTATGGCAAAAATAACATTAATGGGGGTTTGGAAGGCCAATGGAAGAAAGTCTCACAAAGCTAAAAGTGATCATTAGACAAGAGCAAGTCTTATAATCGAAGCTATGCAAGGAGTAGTGATTGTCATGCAACGGATGCACATAGAGCTATAAGTGTATGAAATCTCTCCAATGGAACTAGTGAGGGGGTGCATCTAACTCGGTTGCTCACGAAAATCTAGAGCAGTTTTGAGGAGGCTCATCATTGGAATATACAACCCAAGTTTTATAATGAAAAATTCCCCACATAGTTATACTAGTAAAACATGAAAACTCTCTCAAATGAAGTATAGGTGCTACTAGCACAAGTATGATAACTCTGAAACTCAGGTACTAAACATAAGCACAAGTGTGAAATAAAGGATAGTAATGTTGCCCCCTCTCTCTTTCTTTATATTTTTTCTCTTTTTTTATTTTTTTTGCTTTCAATGACCTCCATGGCTCTTTCACTTTCTCTTCCTCACAGGTAGGGGCAACATCCTAGTTGAAAACACACTTTTTGTACAAATAAACTCATAATAAACAAAACATGATGTATAAAACTGAATGTGTCTGCCAGTGTAGCACGATGTGCAATGATATAACATAACATGGGTAAAACCACACATCAGCTGTAGCAATATATATAACAATGATGAATGACAACAAGTCAAGTAGTGTAAAATGTAAGTTGCATGGCAATTTATCTCGGAACAACTATGAAAAGTCTGTGATAGGTAGGTATGGTGGTTGTTTTGAGGAAGATGTACAGGCTTATGTGTAGGGGAACAAGAGGAAGTTCTCCCATGGGGTTTGGATGTACTGGCGAAGTATGCACCAACTCTCAATGTGAGAAGAGGGTAATGCTCAACACCGAGAGGCTAGCAAAATTTGGATGGTGGAAGTGCCAAAACCGTAGCTCAACATTAGTCAAAAAGAACTCACAAGCTTATTGCAAACAACTAGCAGGTTCAACATTAAGAGCATGATCAAAATTTACTCCAAGGAGGGCCGTTCACGGCGGCACAAGTACCCCGTTAGATCCCTCGACCTTAGCACACAACTATGTTATTACGAATTACTTTATGACAGGAACATCTATCGAGACCAACTACACCTTCAACAATTAGTAGAGTTTGTAGTACGGAACAAGCTTTAACGGCAACAACCACTAATTAGTTTTAACTTAAGTAACCAGCAAGCATTAACATCTAATTATTTAATACCTACAAAGAATCAAGTTATCAAAGTTCAATGATCTACAAGAATATGCAAGTTTTTCATTATACCACTACCACATGCATAACTTTTTCTGTTCCAACCAAACACCAATCAACTTATTTGAACCACTCTCCAAACAAATATAAGTGAAGCAAGAGAGTAATTTCTACAAAAGAAACTAATGGCTATGAACAAGATATAGATGAAAAACAAGAGCTAGAAGCTAACAGAGCAAAAACAGAATACTCAACAGGTGTGTCGCAACAGTGGAACATGGGGTTCCCCTAGTACTGCCAAAGTGGGTCCACCCCATGTGGGCCCAAGATGAAGATGGACAAGACCAAGACTCAAGTCAAGCTGGCGGGTTCACCGTCAAGACACGCATGGCCTACGTCGACTAAGGGCTCCGGTCCTGGGGACCTTCCGGGTCCCCGAACCAAGCAAGAAGGCCAGGAAGGACCCGAGAGCCCGAGTTCCCGGCAGGAGGCCAGGCTCCCTCTCGGGTACTTCCCACGTCCCTGTGGATAAGCACTCCACCTCACCGCGGAAGACTTGGGAAGCAAGGCGAAGGCAGCGCGGGCGGGAAGCACGTCCCGTGGTGGTGTCAGCTCCTGTCCACCCCAAGGCGGACGCTCCCACCTAACCCAAAGGAGACGCTAGGCTGAGGAGAGGCCACGTCTCCCCTAAACTAGATGAGGAGGGTCCTTCACCCCGAAGGTCCCTCACGCCCCTCACGTGACCCTGTGGCAACCCCTTAGCCTATAAAAGGAGGACCAAGGCACGGAGGAGGGGGAGGTCGAAGCAAGGACGAACACAAGCTAGAACCAGAGCAAGACTAGACTAGGGCTGCGAAGGTAGAGAGGAAGGTGATCTCCTCCGGGTCAGGATCTGTCCTTCTTCTACCTCCAGCCAAAACCCTTCCGGGTACCCTGTCCGGGAGGTTCCATTGTAAGCCACACTATGAAGAACCCATCAATCCAGACATGCAGGAGTAGGGCTTTTAGCCTCCGGGCGGCCTGAACCTGGGTAGCTCCTTGTGTCCCTTTGGTTGCATGCTTTGATCGTGGAGAGGAGAGCTTGATCTAGACTCCGCCCAAGAAGACGATTCTCAGCCTCCTTCGCGCCCCGTGCCGAACCTAAAAGGGGGTATCCTATACTCCCGGTGTCCGTGCAACGAGACACGACATCTGGCGCGCCAGGTAGGGGGCGCAAGCGCTGGTTTCATCTTCATCAAGTTCATCGGCAAGTTCTTCGTCAAGCATGCCTCCGAGGAAGAAGGGAGATCCTGCGGCGTCCAAGCCGGTCTCTCCCTCACGCACTCAAGCTTCAGCTGAACGTCGTGCTGCTGGCGCACGGCGGAGCGTCTCTCCGTCCCCGCCTCCCATGGAGAGGGTGGCGCCGGACGAAGTGGACGGTCGCGACAAGGACAACGGCCCTGGCGGAGCGGCGGCTCCAAAGGGCGCCACCATGCCTCCTCCTCGCTCGGGGAGAAGAGCGTCTGCAACGGCACCGGCAAGGAGCCCACCGCTGGAGGAGGGAACCACGGCGTTCGCCCCAGCGGGGATCCACGAGCATCCAAGAGCAAGACCTCCGCGCACTCGCCTTCGGACGTGCAAGCTCGCCATGATGCTCTAGTCGCTGCCAAGGCCCTGATGCAGTTCCCTCCAAGCAGCGGCGATCCCAAGGTCTACCAAGAATGGAGGACTCGCGTCGAGAGGCTCCTCGACTTCGCCGATGGTGGTCCGTGGGTCGAACCCACTCAAGCTCCCACCGTCGACAATCCCGGAGCAGCACAAGACAAGACACGTGATCCGCGAGGCCAGCCTCGTGGTGAACGTCAAGCCAAGACGGCGCCTCCTCGCACCGCGCCACCGATGGCTGATCGGCTAAACCGCGATCACGGCGAGGCCATCTCCATCGGGTCGTCTACCTCGCGCAACCCAGATCTTCGTGACGAGCTCAACAGCCGTCAGAACGAGGATATGCGCACCCGCATCGAGCGTCGCCGAGAACGTCACCGCCGGGAAGATCGGGGCATCGACCTCGCCGAAGGCTGCCTCGCCCTCGCTCCCGAGTTCCGCCACTTCAACTGGCCCAAGAAATTCAAGATCGACGTTCTCCGCTACGACGGCACCACGAACCCCCGGGACTTTCTGCAGATCTACTCTCTTGCTGCGATGGTTGCCGGGGCCGACGAGGTCATGATGGCCAACTGGTTCCCTTGGCCCTGAAGGGAGATGCCCAGACTTGGCTTCTCAACCTTCCCAAGTGCTCCATCCGTTCCTGGCGGGCACTGAAGGAGCAGTTTCTGGGGGCTTTCCAAGGCGGGTACGAGCGCCCGGGGGCTCCCAGTGATCTCCACGACTTCAAGCAGCTGCCGGGTGAAACTCTCCGCAAGTTCATCCAGCGCTTCACCCAGAAGATGAACACCATCCCGTGCATCAAGGAGGAGTTGGTGATCCAGTCCTTCCACGCCAACGTCCGCAACCCCAAGATGCGCGAGAAGCTGAGCATCCATCGCGTCGAGTCTGCTCGTAAGCTCTGGGAGCTTGCAGATCGGTGCGCTCGAGCTGAAGAAGGAGCCAAGTTCCCCGGGGAGGATGAACCCGAGGACAAGGTCGCTCCAGCCAAGAACAAGAAGCGGGACCCTGGACCCGACAAGCGGATCTTCGTCACCGAGCCTCTTCCGAAGAAGACCAAGCCCGCGCCGACTTCCGAGGAAGAAGGTGAAGGTGATCCCTGGTGCCACATCCATCCAGAAGGCAACCACTTGCTCAAGGACTGCCGCATGCTCAAGAACCTCGCCATCCGGGAGCAACGCCGAGCTGATGGGGTCAGTCAAGACGGTTGCTACAACTGCGGCACTGCCGGGCACATCGCTCGTGACTGTCCCACGGGTCGCCAAGGCGGAGGCGGCCGTGGATGGAACCGAGGCGGTGGCCGCGGGGGCCGTGGAGGAGGACGCGGCGGTCAAGGTGGTCGCGGGTACACACTCCGGAGGCCCCCACGGCGGCAACGGGGAAGCTCCGGCTCCCCAAGGAGGCAACGGCGGCAAGTATCAAGAAGTCACTGGAGTTGTCGGGTGCATCCACGGAGGGTCTTCTCTGCCTCCCTCCAACGGCGCCTGCAAGAGACTTGTCCGGGAGCTGAACGCGGTTGCTTCTGCTCCGTCCAAGCCCCTGGACTGGTCTAGCCAAGTCATCACCTTCGACCCAGAAGACCACCCTGCAAACACTGCCGGGGTCGGGACCCTGCCGCTGATCGTGTCGCCCGTCATCCACAACTACAAGGTCACCAAGATGCTGGTCGACGGAGGCTCCAGCCTCAACTTGCTGACGGCGAAGGTCCTGGCTATCCTTCAAATCCCCTGTCTCGCCTGCAAGACACCGGGTGTTCCAAGGCGTGAACGGAAGTGTTACTCGACCCCTCGGGAAGATCACCCTTCCGGTCACCTTCGGCGACTCCAAGAACTTCCGCACCGAGGAAATCGTCTTCGACATCGCCGACACTCCGCTACCGTACAACGGCATACTTGGCAGACCTGCTCTGGCCAAGTTCATGGCCGTCTCCCACTTCGCCTACAACATGCTGAAGATTCCGGCGCCGTGGGGTGTGATCAAGGTCAAGGCCGACATCGACGATGCTATCTACTGCGTTCACCAGCTGAACCAGACGGTGGCAACCACGGCGGATATCCCTCAAGGTGTACAGGAGGATGATGATGGGGCTCTCCCCGGGGGCGAAGGGCACCCCGGGGGCTCCACATCTACTCCCCCAAGAAGGCGCCATTCCATGGCGATCCGCAGCTGACCAAGAAGGTGGCGCTAACCAGCGACGGAGTTCGCTCCATCACCATCGGCGCCCGCCTCACCGACAAATAGGAAAGCGCGCTCGTCGCCTTCCTTCGGGAAAACTCTGACGTCTTCGCGTGGGAGGCGTCAGGTTTACCCGGCGTTCCAAGGGAGGTGATCGAGCACAAACTGGCGGTCAATCCGGGGGCTCGCCCCGTGAAGCAGGTTCTCCGGAACCAAAGCAAGGAAAAGCTGGAATTCATCATCGCCGAGGTGGACAAGTTGATAGAAGCTGGTGTCATCCGGTCGGTTCCCCACCCAAGCTGGGTGGCCAACCCCGTGGTGGTACCGAAACCCATGACCTTCAAGTGGAGACTCTGCATCGACTTCACAGACCTGAATAAGGCCTGTCCCAAGGACCCTTTCCCCCTGCCGCGGATCGACATGATCGTGGATTCCACGGCCGGGTGCGAGCTGCTGTGTTTCTTGGACGCCTTCTCCGGGTACCACCAGATCATGATGTCACTCGAGGACCAAGAGAAGACGGCCTTCATCACTCCCAAGGGCTGCTACTGCTACACCCGGATGCCTTTTGGCCTCCGGAACGCCGGCGCTACCTTCCAGCGCGCAATGCAAGCATGCCTTGGGTCACAGCTGGGCCGCAACGTTGAAGCGTACATCGACGACATCGTGGTCAAGACCCGGTACAAGGACTCCCTCATCCAAGACCTGCACGAGACCTTCGAGAACCTCCGCCGGGTCAACTTCAAGCTCAACCCCGACAAGTGCGTGTTCGGGGTCCCCTCCGGCAAGCTGCTGGGTTTCCTGGTCTCTCACCGAGGGATCGAGGCGAATCCGGACAAAATCAAGGCAATCGAGCGCATGGAGGCGCCCCGGCGGGTCAAGGACGTACAGCGCCTCAACGGGTGCATCACTGCACTCGGGCGCTTCATCTCAAGGCTTGGGGAGCGGGCCTTACCGTTCTTCAGGCTGCTCAAGAATCAGGCCCCGTGGAGTGGACCTCCGAGGCCGAGGAAGCCCTGCAGTCCCTTAAGCGCTACCTCGCCTCGCCACCAATCCTCGTGGCACCAGAAGAGAAGGAGCCCCTACTACTGTACATTGCTGCCACCAACCAGGTGATCAGCGCTGTGCTTGTGGTAGAGCGTGACGCTCCTCCGAAGAAGTCAAGCAAGATCAAGGGCAAGCGACCCGGGAACTCTCTCCGGGACAACCGTGCAAGAAAAGGCTGCCGGGTGACCAGGGGTCTCACGATCCTGACGTCACTGCAACCTCACCAGCGCGGGAGCCCGTCGGGAATGGAGAATCTCCCTCCGACGAGACTTCGCCGGGGGCTACCTCGTCCCCACCCCAAGACGTCGACGTGGAGGAAGCCGAGCCCTCTCAGGACTCGGCGACCCGCAAGGTGCAGCACCCGGTCTACTTCGTCAGCGCAGTGCTGCGCGACGCCCGGGAGCGGTACCCCATGATGCAGAAGCTGCTGCTGGCAATCCTCATTGCCTCCCGCAAGATGAGGCCGTACTTCCAAAGCCATCCCATCACGGTGGTGTCCAAGTACAACCTAAGAAGCCCCCTGGAGAACCCACTTGCCACTGGTCGCATATCATGGTGGGCCATGGAGCTTCAAGGTTTCGGTCTCAAGTTCGAGCACACGGACAACATCAAGAGTCAGGCGCTGGCGGATTTCACGGCCGAGTGGACCGAGACGGCGTTCGACGACCCGGAAGAGGAAACCTGCCTCCCCGGGAAGGAAGATCCTAGCGCCTGGACCATGCACTTCGACGGCTCCTACACCAAGGGGAAAGGAGGTGCTGGGGTTGTCCTAACCTCACCAACCGGGGACCGGCTGAAGTACGTCGTCCAGATGCACTACCAAGGGAACATCTCCAACAACACGGCGGAGTACGAGGGCCTGCTCGCAGGACTTCGTGCTGCCGTCGGCCTCGGCATCAACAAGATCGTCGTCAAGGGTGACTCTCAGTTAGTCATCAAACAAGTGAACAAGGAGTACGCGTGCCCTCAGATGGCACCATACGTTGAAGAGGTCTGGAAGCTGCAGCGGCGCTTCGACAACTTCCGGGCTGTGTACGTCCCACGGGGAGAAAACACGGCCGCGGATGAGCTATCGCAGGTGGCGTCCAAGCAAGAACCAGTGCCTCCCGGGATCTACATCGAGGTCCTCAGGCGACCTTCGATCCCACCCGAGAGGCTCGCGACAAGATCTGCGCCGGGGGCTGGCGACCCTTCTACCTCGACAACACGGGTAGCCAGCCCAGAAGCTCAAGACCCGGCAGCCCCTCCAGGAGGAAGCTATGCTTTCTTTCCGTCGGATGGTGCTACCGGTGGAAGGAACCCACCCACCCTGGGCCCGGGACATCGTCAAGTACATCATGGAGCACGCCCTCCCGGAGGACGATCACGACGCCGAGCGGGTGGCTCGTCAAGCCAAGCTCTACGTCATGATCGACGGCGAGCTCTACCGGCGACGGGACAACGGAGTCAAGCTCCGCTGCATCCCTCAAGAACAAGGCCAAGTACTGCTACGGGACATCCACGGGCACATGTTCAAGTCATGTGGCATCAAGATCACTGGCGGGTAAAGTTTTTCGTCACGGGTTCTACTGGCCAACAGTCCTCAGTGATGCGGAGCAGCTAGTCAAGACCTGTGAAGCCTGCCAGTACTATGCGAAGAACATACATCAGCCGGCGCAAGCTCTGCAGCCAATTCCAATCTCCTGGCCGTTCGCGGTCTGGGGGCTGGACATCGTGGGAAGATACCGAAGTCTGTCGGGGGCCATGAATACCTTTTCGTGGCCATCGACAAGTTCACAAAGTGGGTGGAAGTGATGCCAGTACCAAGACAGACAGCTCAAGCAGCCATCAAGTTCATTGAAGGGATCGTGTACCGCTTCGGAGTACCCAACAGAATCATAACGGACAATGGCTCTCAGTTCACAAGCCGATCCTTCCTCAACTTCTGTGAAGAGCTGGGAATCAAGGTGTGTTTTGCCTCGGTGTCCTACCCAAGGTGCAATGGGCAAGTGGAGCGAGCCAATGCGGAGGTCCTAAAGGGTTTGAAGACCAAGGCCTTTGACAAGTTAGAAGACAAGGGCAAGAACTGGATTGAGCATCTACCAAGTGTCTTGTGGTCCCTCAGAACCACACCAAGCAGAGCCACTCAAGAAACACCATTCTTCCTTGTCTATGGAGCAGAAGCCGTCTTGCCAACAGAGCTCAGGCATGGATCCCCCCGGGTACTTGCCTATGATGAAGACGCACAAGCTGAGAGGAGGATTGATGACATCAACTTCCTGGAAGAGGTGCGGTGCCGAGCTTCCTTACGATCTGCTCGATACCAGCAAGGGCTCCGCCGCTATCATGATCGCCATATCCGTTCACGGGTACTGGAACCCGGAGACCTGGTTCTCCGCAAGAAGCAGAAGCTTGATAACATGAACAAGCTGTCTCCAAGTGGGAAGGACCTTATCGGGTGACGCATACCCTGAGACCCGGAGCTGTTTATCTGGAGGACGAGAAAGGCAGGCCGGAGGGCAACGCCTGGAACATCGAGAATCTCCGGAAATTCTACCCCTGAATACGAACATGAATCGCAGATAGTTCGAGTCAACTAAGCACGCCCAAGGGGCTAGTGTTCTGTATAAGGGTGTAAGAATCGTCGCCAAGGAATAAAAGATAAGTTTTTCAATTCCGTGAGCCTCTCTTGTTGTCGTGAAGTGTGTTATCCGTAACAACCCCCAAGCAGGGGGCTGACATGGTGCCGGTGGCTGACAGGTCGAGCGCGAGTAGCCTATCAGTAGGCGCTGCCACCTGATCGTGCCGTACTGCCGCGGTAAGAAGTGGAACGGGCAGTGCTGTGTTTTCCTACTGAATCCGGATGAAATACTTTCACGGCATGTAAGGGAGGGTCCATTCTTTTCCTACTGAAAGTGTGTTATGTGTAGCGCCTCTCCCGGGACAGGAATGGATGCTGAAGAGCGGCTCAGGAGCTGGGTACCCGGGAAGGACAGAGTAGATCAAGGGCACGGCAAAAACCAGCTAAGTCTTTGCATGTGCATCTTGCATTCTAGGCATAATATCTCGCTCGGAGTCAATATACCACCAACCTGCGCATGCTTGACAGTTGATGAGAACCTTTGCGGGGGTAATGCGTCCTCCCCGACGAACGGTCAGATTTCCCTTCTGGCCTAGTACCCGTGGCTGTGGAGTGGACTCCCGGAAGGCATAGTGCTCTTAGGGGTACGGCTACCGGTGCAGGCGGTTAGAGTACTTGTCACCTAAGAGATCTCCTCAGAAAACTTGACGGCGCGTTAGTGCAAGGGGAGGTTTGGGAAATGACCCCGGGAGTTGAGCCCTAGAATTGCATTCATCTGAACTTACATTCTGAATTTACAATTCTGAATTTACAATTCTGAATTACATTCAGTCGAAGCTTTCCCTGGATAGATATCTAGCCTATACTACTAAGGCCAGCTCAGGGCTCCTGGCTGTGCAGCTCTGTCTTCTGTTTTATTGCCTGCCGGGTGCACTCTTTTCTTCCGGGGACGCCTGGGTGAAAAGATAACACGCGTGCAGAATCTTGTCAGGCGCGTCGGAGAGCTCGACCCCCTTCTGCCGACCAAGGCGCTCCAGGGCCAAAGAGACGGAAGATCCCATCCGCCAGTTCTCCTACGGACTGACTCTCGGCCTGCAAAAGTCCAGGTCAAGATCGAGGTCATCCAAGAAGAAAAGGCGGAAAGATGGAGAAGAGCAAACAGTGAACCTGCTCAATGGCCTCGAGCTCAGCCACAACCAAGGACAGCTCCGAAATACCGGCAGTCCTTTCCTTCAGGATGGACCACAGGTGCGTCCTCCTCACTGCCCTAATCCTTGCCTCTTCTTGGGCAACAGGACCAGAGACGGCCGCCAGGCGAGCAACGTTCTGGGCAGCAGAAGAACGGGACGCAACCTCGCCGTCAGTGGCTCGGGCTCCAGCTTCGCTGGGTGCCTCCGCCGCTCCTCGAAAGACGGACTCCGCCGTCGACACATCAGAAAAGGCCCTCTCTGCTTCGCCGGACATTGTTCTGCGGGACG
Source organism: Poa pratensis (assembly GCA_947311845.1). Lineage (NCBI taxonomy): Eukaryota > Viridiplantae > Streptophyta > Magnoliopsida > Poales > Poaceae > Poa > Poa pratensis. The sequence goes on from CAMZMU010000065.1 coordinate 47,742,619, forward strand.
CGGGGAGGCAAAGGAAGAAGAGGAGCGGAGCAAGGCGAGAAGATGTGGCAAAGGGGTTGGAGTCTGGATGGTCTTTTATAGGCCTCCCACACTCCACCTACCCCTTGACGCCACGGCTGCTGCAGTAATGGGAGCGCGTTTTGCAAAAAACTCGTTCTCATTCACACGGACGCGACACGAAGACAAGGAGGAAAACAAGATCTTCTTCATTTACAAGGACTACAAGGGGGCGATCTTTTTTACAACAAAAAGGTTGGCTCCCGCCGAGCAAGGAGCACCGCCGTACAATGGAAGACGCTACTTCCAGAAATACGTCATCAAGGCCGCCAAGGAGGAGGTCAACGAGATCTCCATGGCGCCTGTCCGAAGCTCCACGCCTTCAGGAAGACGAGCTCCCCTCGACCTTGATGTCAGATGAGTTTTCCTCATCTTCATCCTCGTCGTAGGAGCTCGAACTGCCGCTGCTGCTCTCCATGCAGCACTCCACGCGTCCGCCATCGACACCGAAGATCTTCACGGAGAGCGTTGCATCTCCGTCGTACCGGAACACCAAGCACTGCCCCTGGACAGGCGGCGGGCACAGGAGAACGACTTCCACCCCGGACCCAGAAGCATGGCGCCTTCAGCGGTGCGCTCCGCCATGGCCCAGGAGGGGCCATTGGGGCAGCCTTCCACTTGCAGCCAGAAGCCGGAGGGTCAGATGTCCTCCGTCGCCATCGCGAAGGAATCCGGCAGGAGAAGCCGGCTGCGAGGCCTGCGGTTCAGATCCACGACGAACTCGAACGGCGCGAAGCTGGTATGGACCATGCTCCTAGGAGGGGGAGCAGCGGTGTCGCGGCCTCCACGGCCGCCGCGACCGCGAATCCCATGACCTCGCGGAACAGCTCGACCACGAGTGGAGGGGCCACTCTCCGCAGCAGCTGAAGAAGTACGAGGGCGCCCAACTCCTCTCCTCGCTCTCGCGATTGGCGCTGACAGCTTGTGGGGAGGCCTGGAGTTGGACTGAGGAAGAAGATGAACCAAAAAGCCAGGGGTGCGCCTCGCTTTTATAGCCACGGCAGGGCCTCTGTCAAGCGTCTCCTCGGTTCTTCCGTTATTGGGGATCGAGGGGGCCCACAGTTATTCCCCCGAGCGGAGTAACTCCAAGACCTTCAAGGCCATCAATGAAGCAGAGCAAGGAAGACCAGGTGCCCGGGGACCCACTTTGACCTATCTTTAGGCCATGGCCCCGGCAGCTGGAGCAAGAGCCGCCGGGACCATGCCCGAGGGCTACTGTCGCAACAGTGGAACATGGGGTTCCCCTAGTACTGCCGAAGTGGGTCCACCCCATGTGGGCCCAATATGAAGATGGACAAGACCAAGACTCAAGTCAAGCTGGCGGGTTCACCGTCAAGACACGCATGGCCTACGTCGACTAAGGGCTCCGGTCCTAGGGACCTTCCTGAAAGGGCATGGCGCCCCCATGTGTGGTTTTGGTAATTAATGACAATCCCTATGGACTAATGGTTGCATTGAGTTTTACTTGTAGTGTTTGTCCATAGACCATGCTTGAACTCCATATGTTGGATTCAAGGTTGATGCCATGAATATATTGATATAATGAAGTATTTGGCATCAAGATCATCGAGTTGAGCATATTGCAAGTATGTCTTGAAGAAAAGAATTATGTGATCATTCATGGTTATTTTCAAGACATCATCTATTGAAAAGAGAAGAAAAGATACAAGGTTGATCAAGTATTGATCAACACACAAAGCTACAAGATGTACCAAGTGGGATCATGTATCTCTTGGTATGGTAAGCAATTGTCCATATAGCTTTGTGAACTAACCCATGGTATGTGTGTAGCATTTCTATGTGTGGTTAGGTATCTTTCTATGGGCTTGCATCAAATGAAGATTTCATATGGCCCATGATCGATGACGTCAAGTGGTGATCGTCATCAATGTTGAGAAGCGCAAGTTCAAGAGGAGCATCTCGAAGAAATCCTAGGCTTGAAGCTTGCCACCCATTTAGAGATAATGTTCATGTGAAGATGTGCCTAAGAGAGGCTCTCCCATAGTGGAGTATGGGGGAGCAATGTTTGAGTCTTCACCAAGCGAAGCGCAATCAAGAAAGGTGATCCACTTGAAGAGATCAAGATCGACGTCATCTAGCTCAAGTGGAATGCGCAAGGCAAAGGTATGATAGGGTTTCTATTTTACCGGTCTCGTGGTACTAGCTGGGAGACCGGGTTATAGGATAGATACCGTACTATCAAGAGGGGCTCTCGATTGATCTTTAGCGTATCAGTTTGAGAGAGCTCAAACCTTTGCATACTTGCCTTCATCATCTTTCTTGGCTCTTATTTGGATTTTCTCCTTGTTGGGTTTTGGTGCTTGTTGTGATCTTCATGACAAGCCCAAGTTCTCCGAAAACGGATTTCGTATGGAAAACTTGTTGCGTTTTCAGGCTGGAAATATTATCGGTCCACCTTCGAGATAGGGTCCACACCTTCGAGATAGGTAGGAATGCTATTGTCGCTACCTTTCCAACCTCGTTGGTTTCATCTCGTTTGGAGCTTCCTTGCAAAAGTTATTGCGGTTCTCTTTTTCTGGTTCTGCAGTTTCTTCTTAGGCCGGTAGTACCGACCCTTGCCCGGTACTACCGGGTGACCCCTTGCGGAACTACCGCGGCCAGTACCGGGCCCAGTACCGCATCTCCGGATGGCTCTCTGCCTCTCGAAGTTTTTACCCGATAGTTGCCCCGGTAGTGGCGCGGTACTACCGGGAAGGGAGCACTACCGGGCCAGGTGGTCCGGTACTACCGTTGCGCGCCGAGTCAGGGAGCGCTGACTGGTCTTCGTTCTTCCTCGAGTCAACGCGGCTCGGTAGTACCGGGATCGGCCCGGTACTACCGCTGCAGCCTTTTTCGTCTGCAACGGGCAGATTTTTTAGAGGACCTTTTTAAGGGGGTTTCTTCCCCAACGGTTCTCTTATCTCTTGAGCTCGCTTTTCCCCTCTCTCTCATCCATTGTTGACCTTTGGAAAAGCTAGCCTTCCTCTCAATCCCTCCATGATTCTTGCATATCTTTGAGGGAATTTGAGAGGAGATCAAGATCTACATATTCATCCAATCCATTCCTCCTCTAAGTGAGGGGAACTTAGTAGATCGTGATCTTGAAGTTCCATTTGTTGAGTTCTTCCTTGTTCTTCCTCTCTTCTCCCCCACAAGCATTAGTTGCTTTTGGTGGGATTTGGGAGTGAAAGATTTGACCACTTCTAGTGGTCTTGCCTTCTTGCATCGGTTGCATCGGTTTGAGTTCTCCACGGTGATACGTGGAAATCGAAGTTGAGAAGCTTGTTACTCTTGGGTACTTGGGGTGCCCTAGAGCTTGTCCTCTTGGGTACTTGGGGTGCCCTAGACGGTCCTTGTTGATCTCGGAGTTTTGGTGGCTCGCGGGATAGTTGGGAGCCTCCAATTAAGTTGTGGAGTCACGCCCCAACCTTGTGATTCTTGTGGCTTTGGGAGCCGCGGGAATTCGGTGAGAGCCTCCAATTAAGTTGTGGAGTGTGCCTCATCCTTGTACGGGTTCGGTGACCACCCTCAAGTGTCCCATAGTGGTTCGTGGCACTCCGCATTGGTGGAGGCACGAAGGAGATTACGGTGTGCCATTTGACGGCTATTCGGGGATCACTTTGTGACTCCGCACCGCTCCAACGGAGACGTAGCTTCCATTGGGAAGTGAACTTCGGGATAAATCATCGTCTCCAAGTGCCTCGGTATTTCTATACCCGAGCTTGTTACTTATGCTATTTACTTTGTGATAGCCATCGAGCTTGAAGTAATATATCTTGCTATCACATATTTGCTTATCTTGTTTAGCATAAGTTGTTGGTGCACATAGGTTAACCTAGCTTGTTTAGGTTTCGTGCTTGATAAATTAAACGCTAGTTTTATTCCGCATTTATTCAAGCCTAAACCGCAAAGAATTTTAATCGCCTATTCACCCCCCCCCCTCTAGGCGACATCCGTGTCCTTTCACTTCCGGGTCCCCGAACCAAGCAAGAAGGCCAGGAAGGACCCGAGAGCCCGAGTTCCCGGCAGGAGGCCAGGCTCCCTCTCGGGTACTTCCCCACGTCCCTGTGGATAAGCACTCCACCTCACCGCGGAAGACTTGGGAAGCAAGGCGAAGGCAACGCGGGCGGGGAGCACGTCCCGTGGTGGTGTCAGCTCCTGTCCACCCCAAGGAGGACGCTCCCACCTAACCCAAAGGAGACGCTAGGCTGAGGAGAGGCCACGTCTCCTCCTAAACTAGATGAGGAGGGTCCTTCACCCCGAAGGTCCCTCACGCCCCTCACGTGACCCTGTGGCAACCCCTTAGCCTATAAAAGGAGGACCAATGCACGGAGGAGGGGGAGGTCGAAGCAAGGACGAACATAAGCTAGAACCAGAGCAAGTCTAGACTAGGGTTGCGAAGGTATAGAGGAAGGTGATCTCCTTCGGGTCAGGATCTGTCCTTCTTCTACCTCCAGCCAAAACCCTTCTGGGTACCCTGTCTGGGAGGTTCCATTGTAAGCCACACTATGAATAACCCATCAATCCAGACATGCAGGAGTAGGGCTTTTAGCCTCCGGGCGGCCTGAACCTGGGTAGCTCCTTGTGTCCCTTTGGTTGCATGCTTTGATCGTGGAGAGGAGAGCTTGATCTAGACTCCACCCAAGAAGACGATTCTCAGCCTCCTTCGCGCCCCGTGCCGAACCTAAAAGGGGGTATCCTATACTCCCGGTGTCCGTGCAACGAGACACGACAAGGTGTATAAGTGAAGAACAAGAGTATTCTACAAAAAAGTAGAGCGTGTCTCTCTCCCAAATAAGAATGATGTTATCAAGCATTGTAATGAAAAGCAAACAAAACTAAAACAAACTGAAAACAAAAACACACAAGACGCTCCAAGAATAGCACATAATATGTGAATCAATAAAAATATAGTCTCACTAGAGATGACCTGATAATTTGTTGATGAAGAAGGGGATGCCTTGGGCATCCCCAAGCTTAGATGCTTGTGACTTGTTGAAAATTGCAGAGGGGTGCCATGGGCATCCCCAAGCTTCAGCTTTTGTCCCATCTTAATATTCTTTCATCATCCTCTCTCTTGACACCTGAAAACTTGAAAAACCCAGCTATCACTCCTATTAGACGGCTAACTCCCAACTCCCGATACATTCTTTAGAGTCGACCAAAGGACTCGTTGGTTTGGACATAGTTTCTTTGTCCTTGTGTTTCTGTTTTGCTCTCCCCCTTTTTTTCACTTAGTTTAGTTTTTTTGAATTTAAAGACTTTTCTATTTAACCATGCACAACATTATCGCTGGATAAAAGAGTAGCAATACAATTGGGAGCATCAGGATTCCAGTACAAGTCCGGAGACTCAGAAATTGTGCCCTGCTTTGCAAGCTCATGGGCGACATTATTACAAGTGCGACGACAGAAAGCAAACTGAAAAGAGTCGAAATTCAGAATACAAAGGCTTCTACCTTCCTTCACCAGCACACCAATTTCAGACTTGTCGTAGTCGCTGCTTGTTAGCGCAAGCACCAGGTTGGAAGCGTCAGACTAAAAAATGACTCGATTCGCTCCGATCCCATCCGCTCCCTCGGTAGCAGCAAGGCAAGCCACACTTTCAGAATGCAAGGGATTCCTCAAGTGCACCGAGTTACCTGCTCCAGCCGCAATAAAATTGCCCGCCTGATCTCGGATAACATAACCCCAGCCTCCCAGCCCAGACTTAGCATCAAAAGAACCATCAAAGTTGATTTTCACATAGTTGTTAGGAGGCTTTGTCCACTGATGGAAGTCCGGTGGTTTGACGGGCTTGTCAGGTTTACGGAAGGAAGAGAAGTCCGCCAGAAGCTTCTCCACTCGATGGCACACGTCTTGAGGGCTGGAGCTGCCTTCCCCAGTGTTGGCTTTGTTTCTTACGTTCCACCACTCCCACATGAAGGTGACAACTTTGATTTGGATCTCGTCGGAGGATTTCCATAGCTCCTGAAGAAGGCTATTGGCCGAATTACAAAGCGACAGAGTGTCGTGCAGCTCACCCAAGCCCAGACTGCTCCAACATTCTCTAGCTTTTTTGCATTTGAGAAAAACATGCCCACCATCTTCATTGAATCTGTTGCATACTGGGCATCTAGTATCCAGCTCAACCCCAAGTTTATGAATTTTCATGCGATTTGCTAGGCTATTGTGAGACAACCTCCAAACAAACATCTTCACCTTAGAAGTAACCTTCAGCTGCCAAATATGATTCGAATCAAAGGAATAGGAAGGCACATCCGAAGAAGAGTTGGAGCTGGCAGCGTCCAGACCGGACCTCCTATCTCTCAGCATTACCCCCACTTTATAAGCAGACTTGACAGAAAAAGGCCCCTTGAATGGAAATGCCAAGCGAGATTATCCTCCATTCCGTCGCAGATACTAATGGGAAGAATGGCCATTGCATCTTCCGGTTGAAAAAGATCCCTGATTAAAACTGTGTCCCAGCCACCAGTCAGAGGACTCAACAAGTCAGCCACCAAAGTGGCAGGGCAATTTGCTTGCAAGGACCTAGGTCTTCGAGTATCACCTGCCGGGAGCCAAGGATCCTCCCAAATCTTGATATTTGTCCCGTCCCCAACACGCCAGATGAGGCCCTCTTTCAGAAGAGACACCCCCTTTAAGATGCTGCGCCAAGTGTACGATATGCCCGGCAAGGCCACCGCCTCCAAAATGTTGCCATTGGGAAAGTACTTCGCCCGAAGAACCCTGCCACAGAGAGAGTCAGGGTCTTGCAGCAGTCTCCAACCTTGACGGGCCAACATAGCAAGATTGAAGATGTGGAGATCCCTAAACCCAAGCCCGCCCTCAGCTTTCAGTTTGGAGAGACATTGCCAACTTAACCAGTGATGTCGATCATCATCCTGGTTGTTCCACCAGTACCTACAAACCATAGAACTGATATCGTTGCAAAAATATTTTGTAATATCAAAGCAAGGCATAGCATATAAAGGAGTATCCTGGACCACTGCCTTGATGAGAATTTCCTTTCCTGCCCTCGATAAAAATTTCTCCTTCCAGCCCTGAATTTTCTTCCAAATCCTTTCCTTCAGATATCCAAAAGCCTTGGTTTTTTATCTGCCAAGATTAATTGGTAGGCCCAGATAGCGGTCAGTGAAAGCCTCGTGTTGAATATGAAGGAGGGACATAAACTTCCTCTTGGCCACCTTTGAAGTACACTTGCTAAACAGAATGGCAGACTTCTCCTTGTTAACCATTTGCCCAGAGACATCTTCATAGAGGGCAAGAATATCAAGGAGCTTCCTAGCACTAGATTCATTGGCCTTGAGAAAAATCAGAGAGTCATCAGCAAAAAGAGATGGTTAATGCGAGGAGCCGAGGGGCAAACCTGCACCCCCTGCAAAGAACCATCTTCCTCAGTCTTCCGGAACAGCGTCGAGAGCCCCTCAGCACAGAGGATGAACAGATAAGGAGACAATGGACAACCCTGACGCAAACCACGCTGACGGACAATTACCTCAATGAGGGAGTTGTTTACTTTCACTCTATAAGTAACCGAAGAGACACAGTTCATAACCAGCGCACGAAGCCCGGATTGAAACCCATTTTAAGCATTAAGTTCTTCAAGAAAGACCATTCGACGCGATTAAAAGCCTTGCTCATGTCAAGTTTGACAGCAACCAGTCCATCTCTGCCACCTTTTCGCTGATGCATGAAATGGGTGGTCTCATACGCAATGAGGATGTTGTCAGTGATTAGTCTCCCAGCAACGAAGGCACTTTGATTCTGGGAAATAATATCATCAAGAACCACTTTCAGCCGACAAGCAACCACGTTCGAGACAATTTTGAAAACCGAGTTACATAGACTAATGGGTCTGAGATCTTTGAGCCGGTCCGGATTTTTTACTTTAGGAATCAAGACGATGACAGTCTCATTCCAGCCTGAAGGACTTCTGGCTGCACTTTCTCACCAACAAGGAGCCAAAAGCGTTTGAAGAAAATAGTCGGCATGCCGTCAGGCCCAGGAGCTTTAAGATCACCCATTGAATTCAGAGCCTGTTTAATTTCCTCAGCAGTAAAAGGCTTCCCCAGGAAGGAAACCATATCAGAGGTAACCACACTGGGAACAGCAGTGAGGAGCTCAGCCTCCCTAGTGCCAGCGCTGGAAGAGAAAATATCCTTATAGAAGTTTGAGATAAAGGAGCTCAACTGTTCTTCGCCCTTCACCTCACCACCATCATCTGATTTCAAAGCTGTCAAAGTGTTCACTCTCCTCCTTTCAGAGGCACATGCATGAAAAAAAACTGGTGTTTCTATCCCCATCCTTCAACCAATGCGCCTTTGCTCTTTGTTTCTAGTTAATGTTTTTTTTTATCTTGGAGCCGATCAAGCTTGTATCGCAGCATATGCTCAAGAGAGACCTGCTCCTGAGAGATGGCCTTCTTCCTGCACTGATTTATCTCTTTCTTCACCTTTTTGATGCGGTTCTGCAAATCACCAAGAACCTCCTTGCTCCAGGTATGCAATTCAGCCCCAACTTTCTTGATAGCATCAGCAACCTCCACATTGCCCGACAGCATGGCAAGGTGCCACGCATTGTGCACAATCTCATCGCATTGTTCCTCCTCTAGCCATCTTGCCACAAACTTTGGCTGACATTTCACCCTAGTAAAGTTGTGACTGCGGCACTCAGGCTCCATGACCACAATAACAGGACGATGGTCACAGTGCCTGGGATCCCCGTTGATTGCCTTATAGGCAGGAAAGTGGGTGCGCCAAGCCAAATTTGCAACAGCCCTATCAAGACACTCCTTGATATAAGTATCCGCACGGTGACTGCGATTCCGCCACGTGTAGGGGTCTCCCACAAAACCCAGATCTTCCAACTCACAAAAATCCAGAGCATTTCTGAACTTGTCCATGCAAGCCTGGCTTTTCTCCTTGCCAACTTGCTTTTCACTAGCAAAAAGGACCTCATTGAAGTCACCGAAGCACATCCATGGCAGGCTAGATCGCCCATGGAGAATGCGAAGTAACTTCCAAGTTTTTTCTTTCTCACCCGATTTTGGCTCACCGTAGATGCCCGTGAGCCTCTAGACGAAACCATCATCCCCAGTGACGTCAGCGTCGATGTGATAACGCGACATCCCAGGATGAACATTCACCTTAACATCTTTTTTCCAGAAGAGGGCAAGACCTCCGCCGCGACCCTCACAATTCTTCACAACCATATTTGGCATTCCCAACTGCACCTTTAAACGGCTCAATCCCTCCCTGTCCAGCTTGGTTTCGGACAGGAAAAGAATGTCAGGATCCTCAGCCTTCTGTAGTTCCAGAAGACCGTCCACTGCTGGGGAATTCCCAAGTCCCCGACAGTTTTGAGCGATGGCCTTCATTGCTTGCTGCAGGGCTGGAAACGCAGCCCCGTGTCAATGTTTGTGGACTCCTAATCGTGCTTGTGCTTCTTGATTTGCTCCTTCGCCGAAGAAAAATCCAGTGGTCCTGGTTCAAAAGTAGTGTTGGCCCCCTTCCCCCGGACACCACGAGAGCAAGGTCCAGCCCAGGATCAATTGTCGCCTCTTTTGCATCGACAACCACCTTTGAACCCAAAACAAACTCAGGATTCCTCTTACGAACTGGCTTTGATTCAGAACTGGGACCAGCAGAGAAGAGGTTCTTTGCAATTTTCGAGACTTTGGTCCTCGCAGGAATAGGATCCTTGGCCTTGGCAGGGGGAGAAGAGACTTCGTGCTCAACAGGGACAACAGCGATGCCATCATCAGGTTCTTCAGGAGTCCAGCTGGAAGCCGAGGTCGCAAAGGAGTTCCTGCGCCCACTCCCCCGATCCGTGGAGTCGTTGTTCCAAGAATCAGAAGCAACCGCCTGCCCAAAAGATTGGAGTTTCCTTCTGCGCAACTCCGGCGCCCGCAGATTCCTGTCAAAAGGCAGTTTCCAGCAGCGTCTCTATCCGCCGGCTCTTTGCATTCAAGATCACCATGCCCTAGCAGGCCACAACTGTGACAAAAGAAAGGCAGTTTTTCATATTACAGATCAAAACGAAGGTCATCCGGGCCTCTCCTGACAGCCACCCAGCGGCGCATGGGTTGATCAATTGGAATGGCTACCCTGGCCCGCAGAAAGGAGCCCGAGGCATCCCCAGAATCATCAACATCAACCTTGCGAAACTTGTCAATCAACTTCGCTATCTTCAAACCCTTTTTGTCATTCATCCATTCGAAAGGTAAGTTCAGAATCCTGAACCAAATATGCATAGCATCAAACTTAATATCAGAAGGTCTCAGCCGAGGATCAAAGTCCTGAAGAACAACCGCATGCCTGCCCACCATCCAAGGGGCTCCCTCCCGAGCCCTGTCTCTATCAGCCAGATTTGCAAAATCAGCAATAAAAACATTCTCGTAGACTGTCTTGATCTTGAGACCCCTAGGATTGCCCCAGGCCGGCCTCATAGCTGCCTTAATCGATTGGGAATGTGTTATGGAAGGGGAAAGCACCTTCCCAAAAAGCGACCATTTCGCCGGCACCGCCGGTTGATCATCCTCACCGTCACTCATTTCCACGATCTCAGTGACATCAGCTAGCAGATTGAGACGCCCCAACATTGAATCGACGCCTTCCTCCCCGCCCTGAGCCAAAGCTCTGGCCGAGCCAACTTGCTTGCTAGAGTTCTGCATCTACAAATCCAACCACAGATCGCTCCGTAAGTTGAGAGGGATAAAGGGTACCACGACCGGTCGCAACCTGAGGGGTAAAAAGCAGCAACTCACCGGAGAGGCGAGGCAAAGGGGGATCCGATCTGGGTTCCGGGGAGGACACCGCAGGGGAAGAGGCGGACTTGCTGCTCAGGGGCCCGAGACCATGTATGGGGCGGCCGCACACGGGAACGGTGCGGCCGGAGGCTGGTGGCTGGATGGGGCGGCGGCTCACGCGGGGAGGAAGGCGGCCGCAGCTATCGCCGCCACAGTCCCGAGAGCTTTTTACCACTAGGTGTCTAATTCACTTAGTTTAGTTGGAATGGAAAGAAAACTTCCTTCAGCCTTTTTGTTGCCTGGTTCGGTCTCTCTGAGTGGAATAAGTGGGTCCTTCTTCTTTTTCCTGACTGATGAAGGTCGAAAATCTCATAAACTTCATTAGAGGGTTAGTAATCAAAACATTTAATCCACCTTGTTTCTGTAAGTACACATTGCAAGAACTCATTCTAACATTTTCAACTGTATACCAGGGCTTTGTAGCACCTTTCCACAAAAAGAAACCACAAATAAAGCTTGTATAAGAGGCAATGCAAAATAAAGACAGAATTTGTAAAAAACAGAACAGCCAGTAAAGATGAAAATTTTCGAGGACCTTAGGTTGCTAAAATCAGAAAACTTAAAACTAATGAAAGGTAGAAAAACCTAGATGCTTGCTGTCAAAAAATTGCATAACCATATCACGTTCTGTGATTTTTTGGATTTTCGTACAGTAAAGAGCAGAAATCTATTTCTGGACAGCAAACTCAAAAATTTAACTTCCGCTCATTAGAGGCTACTCTTGGCACAAGAAACCAAAACAAAACAGAAAGTAAAAATAAAATGGGTTGTCTCCCATAAGTGATTTTCTTTAATGCCTTTTAGCTAGGCATAGTAATTTTAAGATGCTCACATAAGAGTAAGAATCGAACATATAAGCGAGCATCAAGAAGCATATATAAAGCACATTTAAATCTAACCCACTTCTTATGCATAGGAGTCTTGTAAGAAAGCAAATCAATGAAACACAAAGTGACTAGCATAGGAAGGAAAAACAAGTGCAACTTCAAAAGTTTCAACATAAAGAGAGGAGACTTAATATTATTGAGATATATGAAACCGTGTCTCCCTCTCTCATAATGACTATTAGGTCTTAGAGCAACCAGCATATAAAAGCAACACAAGAGAAAGCTCAAAACTTTCACCATGAAGAGAGGAAATTTAATAACATGAAGATTTCTATAACCATACTTCTCTCAAAATAATTTTCAGTAGCATCATGAATAGACTCAACAATATAGCTATCACATAAAGCATTCTTATCATGATCCACATGCATAGAAGTATCATTACTCTCCACATAAGTATAATCATTAGTAATAGTGGGAGTAAAACTATCACAACAATCATTGTAATCATCATAAATTGCAGGCATAGTATAATCATAATAAACTTTATCCTCAATAGTAGATGGACTGAAAATATCATATTCATCATTGTAAACATCATATATAGGAGCATATCATAATCACAATAAACTTTATCCTCGATAGTAGGTGGAACTAAAATACCACAATCATTATAATCATCATAAATTGGAGGCAAAGTATCATCAAAGCAAATTTCCTCCTCCAAAGCTAGGGGACTAAAAAGATCATATTCATCAAAACCAGCTTCCCCAAGCTTAGAGCTTTCCATGGCATTGGAAATAATGGTGTTCAAAGAATGTATGCTGATAACCTTGCTACTATCATGCAAACAAAGTTCCATAGGTTTTTTAATTTTCTCTTCAAACACTTCATGTCCTAACTCAAGATAAGTTTCATAGAGCCCTCTAATTTTTGTTGTTGTTTTCCATTAAACCTAACTAGTGAAATAAAAACAAGAAACAAAAGATAAAACTGTAGGATCTAAAAAAGATACATTCAAGCACTCACCTCCCCGACAACGGCGTCAGAAAAGAGCTTGATGTCTACTACGCGCTTCTATTCTTGTAGACAGTGTTGTGCCTCCAAGTGCAGAGGTTTGTAGGACAGCAACAAATTTCCCTTAAGTGAGTAACCCAAGGTTTATCGAACTCAGGAAGGTAGAGCTCAAAGATATCCCTCTTAAGCGATCCTGCAATTAAGATACAAGAAGTCTCTTGTGTCCCTAACACACCTAATACAATTGTCAGCTGTATAGGCGCACTAGTTCAGCGAAGAGATGATAAAATACTGGTAATAACGGTGCCATAAAATAGCTTCATTGTCGGGGTGTTAGTATAGCTTACCTAACCCCAACAACAATGATAACAGATAGTTTTTATAATGAGTAATAAAAATGGCAGCAAGCAAATTTGTAACAAAACTGAAATTAAACGGTGTTTCAATGCTTAGAAACAAGGCCTACGGATCATACTTTCTCTAGTGGTTACTCCCAACAATTGTAACATAATTGAACACAAGAATAAAACTTCCTCTTCAATATGCAACCTAGATGCTACCCGGAGACTGTTCTTCTGTTGGATAAGAAACACCATTCAACTACGTAGGGCTACAAAAGCACACCTTAAAGTTTGTATTCAAAGTCTAGGGTCACCCCACGCTGTCACTATGAGCACCCAAGGATAGAACTAAACAAACACCACAATTTCATAGTGACATCCAACACAAAGAACAACTCATGGTAAATATCCCTCTAATTATTATCCATAGAGTCACACACGACACGCACACTGTCAACTTCGCACCGTGGGACAAAGGTGACTCCGGAAATTATAATAAATAAAACCAATTGAGTAGCATATCCATAACATAATGAAGGGGAAACATCTACGAATTCAACTAGATTACAATGCTCATGATCACATAAAGATCACACCATGGGAGAGAGAGAGAGATAAACCATGCACATAGCTACATCAAGAGCCCTCAGCCCCGATGAAGGACTACTCCCGGTGCATCATGGGAGGCAGCAACGGGGATGAAGATGGCTCTGGGAGCAATTCCCCGTCCCGGCAGGGTGCCGAAACAGGAACTTCTGTCACCCGAATTAGGGTTTTTGGTGGCGACGGAGCTCGGGTGTGTTTCTGGAGAAATCCTTCGGTGGCTGTCGGTTTTAGGCCAGGAGGGTCTTTATAGGCGAAGAGGCGACGCGAGGCGACGACCAGGTGGAGGAGGCGGACCTTGGGGCGTGGACCAAGCCCTGGCCGCACCCAGAGCCCATGTGGGGGCTATGGTGCCCGTTTTGGACAATGCACTAGTCCACGACGATTAGCGGAAAAATTCCAAAAAAAAACTTTTGGGATTAGACTTTTTCCATTTGACGTCGTCTTCGGGTCGCATCGGGGTCTTCTTTAAAAGCTGTCTGGTGGGGTCAGATTTCAGGAAATCAGAGTCCTCCTCCAACAAGCCTCCTTTTGTGTTCTTGTCAATTTTCAAGTAATTTCTACACATCAAAGTGTAAAACAATAACATTGTGCACTTTTGCAACTATTAATAGGTTAGTCCAATAAATACATAAAATGATATAAAACTATACCAGAAACATGTGACATTCGATATAAAACAAGTATGGAACATCAAAAATTATAGATACGTCTGAGACGTATCAAATCTTTTCGATGTTACAACATCTCCAGGAGCTTACACAAAAAAAAAGCCTTATAAAAAACTACTTTTTATGGGTATTGTGCTCCAAGAGCTAACCCATAAGTGATCCTAGACCCATATTTTTATGCCATGACCCAAATTTTCACTCCAAATTGGTATATATGGGTATTCCCAGCAAATGGCCCAAATGGATTGGCATAAGGGCCACGTCAGCCAAAAACATAGCGGGAAGGTAACTGTCGTCTCCGGCCGACGCGACCCTCATTGTCGCCGCGTGTACGCTCGCCAGCAAACATACATCGCACCTCCCTCGACCTCGCCGTGCCTCCACCGACCGTCTCCGTGGCAGCGCGCGTCCACATTCATCAGAAATCGAGCCGGAGTGGGTGGAGGTCGTCGCCGCCATCTACGCTAACCGGCGAGCGTCCGTGGCGCCTCCACCGACCTCGCTCTGGCCACACACGTGCCTGCCGCCACTCAACGCCGCCCACCATCGCGCCATTATCACCGCCACCGGAAGGAGCTGCCAGCTCGCCAGGAGGCCGCGTCGTGCATCATCGCCCGTTAGGAGGCCGCGTCGTGGTGTAAGCTCTTAGACATGAACTTTTTTGGTTACCCAAATCTTTTATCATTTATACCATACCCACTTTACTTGCTTAAAATATGGGTAAGCTATTGGAGATGCTCGAGGAAAAGTGTGTGCAATTCGTTTAAAAAAAGTGCGCAAGAACAGCTGGAGCCGGATAGCTCAAAAGCCGGGAAAGACGTCCGGAAAGACCCAGCCCCGAAGCGGCAACCTGTGGAAATCACTAGAAAAAGGGTTCCCTTTGCGAAGGGAACCCAGCAGACCATCTTGTAGTGACAAGTGTCGCCTTCTCCTTCGTGCGGTACCAACAGTTGCATGCATGTTCGCCAAGTGTCACAACCAAATTGAAAGTGGGGAGTAGGAGAGAGAAAGGGACACCGAAGGTGGGAGAGCAGTTTTTGCCTTTTATTTTACAAAATCGAAACTTCAAAACGAAATATCTTGTGAACCGTTTATCCGAATTACGAACCGTTTTCACTTTTGAGCTCCTCGCGTCGAGATCTTCAAAACTAGATCTCATGTTCATAGGTTTCGACGAACTTTTTTTTTGTACTCCCGGTTATGTATAGTTTGTACATCCTATTTTTGTTATTTTTTACAACCATTTCTGTGTAGTTCGTACTTTTTGTGCTGTGTACTTTTGTATGATGAGAGAGAAGAGATTGTGAGGATTGAGGGCAGCTTTTTCCCTTTTATTTTTCTAAACCGAATTTTTGAAATGAAATATCTCGAGAACCGTTTATCCAAATTACGAACCGTTTTCATTTTTGAGCTTTTCGCGTCGAGATCAAAACTAGATCCTATGTTTATAGGTTTCGCCGAACTTTTTTTTTTACTCCCAGTTATGCATAGTTGTATAACCTGTGTCTGTGTAGTTGTACAACCTGTGTCTGTATAAACTGTGTCCGCGTAGTTGTACAACATGTGCATTTATAGTTGTACAACCCATGTCTGTACAACATGTGTTATGTAGTTGTACAATCTGTGTCTGTACAATATGTGTTTATCTAGTTGTACAATACGTGTTTGTTTAGTTGTACAATATGTTTCTGTACAAACTGTGTCTGTCTAGTTGTACAACATGTGTCTGTACAAACTGTGTCTGTATAGTTATACAACATGTGTCTTTTTTAGTTATACAACTTGTATCTCAGCTTTTTAAATTCTTTACAGATCGGATGAAAAAAAATCACGAAAGCGCATGCATCTATACATTGCATTGCCTTAGGCTGTACATCCATTTTGTACAGAGTGAAACGATCGATCCAGCAGCTCGCGGGGCCTCGATCCATTTTGTACAGAGAGCTGCTGGCTTCGTGACTGCAGATGTACACGCGCCTAACTTTCCGTCCAGGAGTAGTCAGCGCGCGTACTGGGGGCTTCGTGCGTACGCAGCTCTCTTTGACACGGTCGTATACCAGCCTCCTTCACGTGAGCAATTTCGATTTTGCTATCTCAGTGTTTTGCCATGTGGAGCGTACGCCGCAACCTGTCGACCCACAGGTCCCATATGCGCCCGCGACGAAAGCAGCAACGGCCCAAAGGCCTAAGTGGCCCACGAGCTTCCTCGCGGGCTCACGGACGGCCTGCCCACCTGGCGCTCCCGATATGACGTCGCCAGGCGAGCCCTCCTTCCCTTCCACAGTCGGCGGCGTGCACCACTTTCTCTCCTCTTGCCACTCGCAGCTCCCGACACCTCACCGCTTTGCTCGCCGCGCGGAGGGCGAGTCCGGCCGCGCCCAAGCCGCTGCCGCTCGGGACCTCGTCTCGTCGAGGCGGACATCCTCGCGCCATCCGTCCTCCATTCCGGGCGCCGCTCCAGGATTCCGACTCCAGCTCTAGCCGCGGAGTTACCCTCACCACCGGTACAATCTCTACTCTACATACTACAGAACTTTTCCGTGCTTGTTCTTTGACATGGCCTCCAATGGCGGAGACCTAAGCTGGCAAGAACCCTAAACCCCGGCCGGCTCTGCAGTTTCGCCAATTCGCTGGCAGCAAGAAGCACTGCTCTATTTTTTGTTTTTGTTTTTAAGAAGCACTGCTCTCTTCCTTTTTCCGCTGATTCAGAATTCCCCTTCCTAATTTGTGTAGGGGCGCTCAGGGGCAAACCGTGCTGACATGGCGGTTCAGTAGAATGGCGCATTTGGGGGGCGCAGGCTGCAACCGGTGTGGTCTGTGGTCAAGTGGATCCGCGCCAGTTATCGTCGTCACCACGTCAATGATGCAGCACTCTTCAAGGGTTAGAGCGCACGCGGTGCATTTGGATTCCCCGCCTAGGACCGAGCAGAGAAATGGCGGCGATCTAGTGGTGATGAGGCCTTACCAGCGGCCACGGTCAGGGAATGCGGGCACCGGGGTAGTGATGCATCCAGGCCGAAGAATGCGGGATGATTTGGTGGACCGTGCACCGCCTGCAAATGACAGAGCGCCTGCGGACATTGAGAAGGCCATGTTGTCCCTGCAAGCTAAGCCATGGAAGCGCTTGGGCCAGAACTCGGACGAGGGGGTGGATTTGTCAAAGGATAAAGGGATGTTGTACGCTGGCAACCTTCGCAGGTACTGCAACAATGGAAAACTCATTCAAGCCTGCTGCATTATTGATGAAATGGTGCTACATGGACAGATTCCGGATTCTAAGTGTTGTAATAGATTAATCCGTGGTCTTGTTAAAACTGGCAAGGGGAATAAAGCCAGGGAGGTTCTTGAGGTTATGGTGCTCTCAGGTGGGATTCCAGACACTATCACCTGCAACATGCTCATCGCCCAACTTTGCTGTACAGGGCAGCTGAATTCTGCAATGGACGTATTGGAGGAGATGAGGTATGCTGGTAGCTCTCCGAGTGGCATTACTTTTAACACTCTGATTAGATGCATGTGCAACCAGAGTATGTATGACAGGGCAATCGCCTTTTGGAAAGAGCAATTAAGGATAGGTTGGCCACCATATGTTATGACAAGCACCTTGCTTGTTGATCTTGTATGCAAAAATTGTGGTCCTAAGCGTGCCTTGGAAGTCTTGGAAGAACTTGCTCTGGAGGGATGTCAACCAGATGTCGTCACCTACAATGCTCTTATCAGTGCATCATGTAAAGCAGGCAGGTTGAAGGATGCAAAGATCATGTTAACTCGTCTGATTGCTGAAGGCCTTGAGCCAAATAGTACAACTTATTGCATTTTACTACATTCCCTCTGCAACAAGAAAAGGTGGGCTGAGGTTTGTGATTTAATTGCCCACATGTACCGTGCAAATTGTGAGCCTGATGTAACCGCCTACAATATTTTATCAATTACTTCTGCAAGTATGGACATCTAGATCAAGCTATCGATGTGGTAGAAAAGATGGTTAGCGATAAATGTTTCCCTGATATCGTGACGTACAACACACTTCTAAATGCCATATCCAAAGAGGGTATGGTTGAAGAAGCTCTTGCGATAGCACATTGCATCAGAGAAAATGGATGGCAGTTGGTTCAAATTACGTACAACACCCTGATCGATGCTTTAGCAAACAAGGGTGAGGTGAAGAAAGCTATGGCTCTGTTTGATGAGATGGCTAGTGATGGGATCCGTCCTGATGACATTACTTATGGTTCACTCATTATGGGCTTCTGTAAGAAAAACAGAGCTGAAGAGGCCCTGCAGCTCTTGAATCGGACGCTTGCTCTTGGCTTCCAGGTTAAAACAACTACTTTTGTCATGGTGATCCAGGCATTATGCAGAGATGGCAAAGCGGAATCTGCTGCTGAAATACTGAGAGTTATGGTATCAGAAGTTAAAAACAACAGTAATTCATTTTATCTATCTATAGTCAGAAGAGTCGCCAGATCAGGCAGGATTGAAGAAGCAGAAAGGCTGCATCGGGAGTTAGTTGACTGCAAGATCCTTTCACTAGAGTGTAATGTTCTCGAAGATACTTCGTAGTTAGGAAATATGGAACTCAGCTGAACTTAGCAAATGGTTTCTCGAAGTTGTGCATAGCGTCTCACCAAGCGAAGGTACAAGTACAAGGTCCTTTCTGTTTTATCCAGTGCCTGTTTATGTTACAAATTTTACGAATGGAGTTTCAAGTGTGAGATTGCTGCCATCCTTTTTAGTCTGTTGCAGCTAAAATTTTAAATTTACCTTATATTATGTAGACTCTCAGTTCTATATATTCTAGTGATGTTCAAAGAGTAGAGTACTCCACAGTCCTCGACCTGCTACGTCTTAGTCACCTATGTCCATAAACTCTAGAACCATGTATTTACACACCTAAACGTGTTATAAGGGGTCCAAATCTTTCTTTTTTGCGATTAGAGGTCCAAATCTGATTTGATATCTCTGACCGCTTGATATAAAAGTTGATGACTTATGCGCCCATTAAGCATAAACAAATGGGTTTAGGCTCAGTTCACTGTTGTTGTGCTGTCCTGACTTTATTTTGTAGCTGCTATGGAAAATAACTGAAACAAATCTAGTACTCTGTCTGGTAATCAGGATTAAAGTTAGATAAACTCTGTTATCCAATGACCAATGGATGTCCTCTGCATGTTCCATCTTGTATGTTTCAGAACACGATGATACATCTTTGCTGCTTGATCAAGCAAAGAACAGCTAGCTAAACACCTAATAAAAGTGGCTCGATCTAGCAAGGTTACCATACTCAAAATGATACCAGACGGAGGCTTAATCAATTCTCACTCGAAATTTCTCCTCAATATAATTTTAGAGTAAACAGTTGAATTACTGAATGATCCATAGTATGTTTAGGAGTTCGTATGGTTCCTTACTATGGTCTTTATTTTTCTTCAGGTCCTGTTATGAGATTTGATCGATGGCCCAAACTCTTTATGAAATGGTATTCTGCGACTATGCAATTATGATCCGATTGTTCAGATGTCAGAATGGCGTGTCCTTACTCTCTTCGTCACATCTTAAAGCAACACCTTCTTAGGATTCATGGTTTTATGGCTTTGGAAAGTATTCACGGATGTGCTTGGAATGCTAATCGTCACGCTGTACCTCAGAAGTCAGAAAGACAATGCATATAGTTTGCGGTAGGCCGACGGATGAGTTTTGTGTAAGATGCACTCTAACTTGACCAATTGCTAGAGAAGATCATGCGCTCCAGTCTATGGCATGGTGGAGGAATTATATTCATGTCTTTTCAGTTTTATGATAAGTTGCGGAACAAAAAATGATGAAAATGTTCCTTTTCTGTCGAAAGTATATCCTGGAAACGTATACTGAGAGGCATAAGTCCAACAAAAATTGTGGCCCATGCAGGTCTCGAACCTGCGACCTTCGCGTTATTAGCACGACGCTCTAACCAGCTGAGCTAATAGGCCACTTATATTACTTGCATTACGATAACAATTAATAATTAAATTATCATGTCACGTAAGCTCGGCTCTTGACGGCATCATCATCACTACCGACTTCAGCGAGATTTTCTTGAGCTCTAGCCCCTCTCTGCTGTGACTTCTCCATGTCTGCGTTCATCAGCCGCCAGTTGCCTTAGATCTTAGAAAAAAGAACTACGGTGATGTGCCACCCATGCATAATTGCAGATACTTGTGATAACCCGAAATTTGGCTAAATTAATTGTTTTGAGTAAAATAATATTTTGCCTCTAGCTATTTAATTTTGCATGTTCTTGCTAGATTTAAATATGCATATGCTTGATAAATAACTAGAGGATTTGATCGCCTGCTTGTTTGTGCATTTGATCGTTGGTTCAGTTAGAAGCTAGCTAGTTCTTCTAGTGGTTTGCATGTACATCGATCTGATTA
Organism: Poa pratensis; assembly: GCA_947311845.1. Taxonomy (NCBI): domain Eukaryota; kingdom Viridiplantae; phylum Streptophyta; class Magnoliopsida; order Poales; family Poaceae; genus Poa; species Poa pratensis. The sequence goes on from CAMZMU010000065.1 coordinate 47,763,357, forward strand.
CCAAGTGCTGAAGTGCATATGCTGGTGCATGGGATCCGACATGCATATATTATCTGCACCATGCATACGTGAGATCGTATGTCAGCCAGGGTCAACATGGCGTTGTGCTAGTGGATGAGTCACCTTCCAACGTGGAGTTCTGCATGGGGTCAACATATGGGTCTTTGACACGTGGGAGAGAGCTAGCCAATGAGAGCAGCTCGTTGTTTTCCTTAGCAGCGTCGAAGCAGCAAAGCAGTCGGCATATATGTTGGCATGGTGACGCCGTTGCTTGCGACCAGGATGTCGGCAGATATTTTCTGCTCAGCTCAGCGGCAAGCGGCGGGCGGCGGCCCAGATATTTTAGTTAGCTTAGCCGATCGATTCCTATGAATAGCTAGCGATAGCTCCTGCTGCTTTTGCACTCTCCTCGCCCCAACACAACGACCAGGAAGTAGAGAGAGCTAGTGAGAAAGCAGAGAGAGATTAGTGAGCTGAAGACGCCGACGACGAGAGAGTGGCAGATGGCCGGGAGAGAGCGGCTGAGCTCGCTGGTCGGAGATGGCCGGCGAGTGGAGAGGGCGGCTCCGGCTGCTCGAAGCGCTGGTGCATCGTAGAGGGCGACAACGCTGATAGGAGCTAGGCGCCGGCAAGTGGAGAGGTCGGCTGGTATACTTCCGGCCATGGTGCTGGAGCACGAGATCGTATGCCAATCGTAGAAGACAACGGTGGTGAACAAGCGGCAGCTCACTGCCATGAGATTGCCGGCGAGTGGAGGTCTGGCGCACATCTCAGGTGGTGCTATTCTTTCGGCTACGGTGCTGAGGATGAACTCATACGCCGATCGTATCTAGTATCCGGAGCGGTTGATCATACCAGATTGATCGACGAGTATTATTGTTTGATGTCTACGGCTTAGTTAATCGAGGCAAGCTTTTCCTACCACTCTCGTATATTTTGTACGATATGCTTTGTTGTTAAGATACGTGATACCCTGAGTGGTACGAGATTTGTGTTGATATATGGGGCTAATGCGTTGGTGTCGTTACGGTGATGGATCCGTAGGAGCCACCGATACGAGCCGGGCTTAGCATGTATAGTCGACATGGAAATGAACTCAATGGTTTTATAAAGAAAACTTGGTACTACGAAGGTGATCGTATTGTACCGGTCACAGTACAGGTATGGGACTGTCTGAGTTCTCTGCGAGGGGCGGCCTCTGAATGGAAAGTGTCGGTGATGGATCCGTAGGAGCGATCGACATGAGTAGGTCAGGGTGTCTGGTGTCTGAGTGGGTAAAATGGCTCTGCTTGTTTTGGAATCCTGTGCGGTTCTGGGCTAGTCTGTCGATGTCGGATTACCCCTCTTAAGAGTGTAAAAGCGTGAATATATTCACCCCTGTGATTCCCGGGTAGGGAAACCCACTTTCATGTGTGGCACCATGGTTTTTAACCTGCCTAAGAACTTAACCACACAATGATTTACTGATATTTCGAAAACCTAGTGTATTTTACAAATTATATGAAAGTGTATGAATTGTTTGCTGAGTATGACTCCTGTTATACTTACCCTTGCTATCCTTTGTTTTTAGTTGCAGTTATCAGAGTGCGTAGCAGAAGACGTGGTGATAGGATCGAGTAGGCTGGACCAGTAGGTGGGCAGGCGTTAGAGAACTTCCTTATTCTGTAAATGTAATAAATTTGTAAAATGACAATATGAGCTTCTTGAGATCCACTGTGCTGGTTTAGCCTGCTTTTGTAGCCTTGCGTGTGTATATACTTTTGGGTCTATGGGCGCGCTGTGGCTGTCATTCTACCGGGCTGGGTCTCGGGATGTCAGGGTCTCGGGACGTGACATACTGGCCTCCAAAGGAGTCAATGATATGATGAATATGATTGCCATTACCATGTTGTAATTGGCTAACGTCTGCAATTGGCTATAGTACCATGCATCAGCAGCAAGTGTACACAAAGACACGGAGAGATCCACGCGCTTGCTGATCGAGGTGAAGAACTATACTAGCTGTATGAACCAAAGTTTATGAGAGGTTTATTAAAAAAAAAATCACCAGTCTACTAATAATTATCAACACAAGTTCAAAGAAAGTTGAAAGTAACAGAAATTACAATTAGATCCTTGAACCATTTAACAACAACTACAAACATTGGATCGAGCCGAAGGTGTCTCGTCATCCTTGCCCCTCACTCATCGGAGCCATACAAAACTTGTGGTGGTAGTTTATTGTAATATTCGATACAATGATCTATTAGATCGCGTCCTTAGACACCGAGATGTAATCATATCCCACCTTAACTGGGTATGTATATTTCTAGGTTTTCATTATTTTGGATTATACATTCATAATGATACCATGAGTACTTTAGGCCGTCCACAAGATATGTTTTCGGATACCGCCATACAATTACAACCTATCTTTGCTCAATTGGTACAAAATATCCATGCTACTGCGCCTGGCGTAACAGCTTCTGGTGCAACAAGTAATCTTAACGTGGGGAGGTGGCGAGTCAGTAATCGTAGGTGGCAAAGTGGCTTTGTTAGCTATTCCATGCAAACCACCAAACAACCATTTATAATAAGAACCGTTAATCAGAAGAATTAGACCTGCAACCACGCCAACGAACATAAAAACCGATCAAAATCTAAGAAATTTAACGAACACACAACTCCACACACCCTTCACCAATAGACCCACCACGAGAACAGGGATAGAGCAGAGCAGACCTAATCCTGACGGCCGCCTCAGCACCGAGACCGACAAAGGCAAAGGCACAAGAGTGTAACTAAAACAAGAATTTGCCCAAGAAATCAACCGCCGTGAGTTTTTGTAACGCAAATCCTGCTTCTCCACGACAAAAATGGTTTCGTCTATATACAAATGCAACCGGGGATCTCCTCGTCGGGCCTTCTTGATCTAAAAAAATGAGCTAACCGGGGATCTCCTCGTTGAGCCCTCTGGATCTAAAAAAATGAGCTAACCGGGGATCTCCTCGTGGAGCCCTCTTGATCTAAAAAAAAAAAGAGCATGTCACGGCCACTAAAGCCATTGTCACGCGCTTTAACCAGCTGATTGTGGAAGAAGTGTTGCCAAACACCTCTGATCTAACACTATCAGCTCCATCCAGGCTTTGAGCGTACAGCTGGATTTGGATTTGAGCGTATGAATGGATTTGCACAGCACAACACTGCAGGTGAGAACACGTACCGCATGCACGTTATGGCAGCATCTATTGCTTGTGTTGTGACGGGCAACACGCCCAACTTGGTTTGTAAAAAACAATCATCACGCTGTCAGAAAATAAACCTAGAACTGCTCAAACCAATTGGAGGTTTGGACATATGAGCACAAATTCAACAAGTGAATCACAAATGATATGTAAACGCACAAAACAAGATGCTAATACAACAGATACCGGATTGCCAATGTAATCTACCTTTCTGTTCAGATTTATGCACCGCAAGCACAGTTACTTGTTAATGTTACAAATGACATCGCCCAGCCATGTCTTGAGGTCTACTTTCTTCCCAAAATGTACCAAGAATCGCAACAAAACGACGTAATGAACTAAACAGAAAGCAGAACCAGAAAGTTACATACCATGATCGAAGTTAATGATGGAATTGCTTGCTCGCACATTCACAAATTAACAAAGAAAATGGCAGCCAAACATTAACAGTTCAGCTCCAAAATTTGAGCACAGCAATCGAATTAACCGACATCCCCCCTTAAAGCAACAATCAGAACACGATGAGAAAAAAGGTGGGCCACGAAAGGTCCCCCACTTCAGTATCAGTTGAGGCTGCTGAGGTTGTTGCCTTGTCAGTATGCAGGAGGCCCTCACATTAACTTCCCATTCTTCCTTCCAAGCAAAATGTTTGCACAACTGGACAACCGACAATATCAAATCAGACCTGCACAGTAAAACTCATAAGTAGTCTTTGGTGTTACTGAAACTGCTGCGAGCCGGCAATGACCTCCGCTGGCTAGCCAAAACCTTTACACTTCTTCCCAACCAATGTCATCCATATCCAACCAATTAGGGTGTGAACCCTGTTAACGAAAAAAAAGGACAAATGTGGAACAGTTCAGCAAGGAAGTGCTGCAAACATATCAAGGTTTGTTTATTTTATCATAAAATAATCATGCAGCTGGCCACCATAATCAAAATACTCTGCTTGTCACAGTAAATTGCAATGTTGAGAATTAAAGCATTTTTCAGCACTAGAACATGGAGAAGTGTGTGACTAAAAGTGAGCATGAGGGATTCATGCAATCACTACATAGTTGAAAGTAGTGTGGTAACATAATGGCGAAAGGGCGTATATTAGGTTGATCCAATTTTTCCAAATCAATAGAATCAAAACTCTGTAATCTAATCAATGCTGGTAATATCATATGTCCTGGTTTTCATATTCATTTAGCTATATGCCACATGTAAGTTCATCCAAAAACACAAGATACTCACATAATTCAAAATGGAGCTTCAAGTGACTCGTCCCACACATCCCCACTTCCATTTGAAGCATCTTCACCATCCTCTTCCATCGACAGCCTAATATATTCCCTATGGGCGAACCGATCCCACTCAGTTAAAGTTGGGTTTTCACGCTCCTGCAATTAAAATGATCCAACTTTTAACTAAATAGTGGAAGTAGATTCAAACAATTTAGGGCAAGCAACGGTTACCTGGCGAATGAGGAATGGATCGCGAGTTTCAAATGCCATGAATTTGTTGAGATTGAATAGGATATTGAATATATTTCCTGAGAGTTTACACCTTTTTAAGTCCCGCAATGTAAAATAGGTCTCATTCTGCAGAAAAAAACATATTTATTAACTTTAGTTAAGGGCATACTTTGAATGCACGATTTTTTTTTAACAAAACAATGCAATTCCTCCCCATTGCCTTTGGACCTCTTTGTATTCCACTGCTCCAGACAAGAGGGGGAGGGGGAAGCATCAAAGTTATATTTAGGATGATACCTCTGGTGCAATCATATCAATCATTTGGCACAATATGTCCTCAAAAAGCACAGGTTCCTGTGCCATGCACTCCATGCGATGCAACTGCTCCTCATAGAAAAACTGCATTTCATTGGTAGTTAAAATACCATTGCCATCAAGATCAATGCACTTAAACCTGTAAAAATTGTTTGCAATGTTCCAATAAGTAAAGAAATATACATATATATGATGATTTAGTAGACATGCTACACAGATAATGTAATAAGCAAATGTCCTCTCAAGAAAATGTACTTCACAACTCAATTATACGCATGTGCACAGGTTTACCATGGGGGGTACCACCATGTCGGAAATTTGAAGCAAAATGTTTTACAGCAAATCAAATACTAATCAAAACAACATTTTCATTTAAAACAACTGTTGGGACTTGACATGGAAGTTCAATGCCTGGAACACATTCAAAGGATATAATTGTTTTACAATTAAAGCAATCCCAGGACAAGAAGCTACAGGTAATATAGAAGACATCAGACCAGAGAACACAATTACCAGTACTCAAGGCTAGGTTCAGATGATTTATCTTCCTCTGACAAAATAAAGTAAACAAAATCTTCATAACCCATCTTTCCTTCGGTTATGCTTGTGAACTTCCTTGGGACCTGAGTAGTAGTATAACAGCCAATGTAAATGCACAAATATTAACAGTAATGCAAACCAGTATCTCGGTTCTCAACATAAACTAGGAACGGACTAACCTGTGAAAAGACTCTATCAACTATTCTGTAGGTCAATGAATGATTTCCATATCTGATAAGGTTCTCTTTGTCAATCAGGAAATCATGATCTGTGTCCAGCTCCCAAAATTTGCAGTAGATCACATAAAAATGCTCATATGAGAAATATCTGCAGCAGATATGACAAAGCTTAGAAACTCATACAAAAAACATGTAAAATCTTCTTTATTTGCTACATAAAGTAGCATCACGTGAAGCTCGGAATTCCTGCGATTCACCATAACACCATAATGGAGCACATGCAAGACACAATATGTAAGGAGCTAAATCCTAATTATAATGGAAACCCTCAGTGCACTGAGAGACCTTGGGGATGCATGTAGAAATGGGCATACAATTCCATATAATGAATTACCTCAGTACTTTGTTGATGTCCTCTTCCTCATCCAGCTGCTGCATCGCAGCTACTAAATTCCCACGTTTTAGCTCTCGAAGGGTTAGATGGCCATTTCCACATCTATTTATGGAGTAAAAGATTCTGTATATTACAGTCTCCGCTGAAAAATACATTAAAACATGATTAGCGGATGAATGAGACGCAGGAACATCACTGTCATTAGTTCATAATATCCATTTCACACCACAAAATCGGTGTCATTTTCTAAAAAAAAGGAGAACGCTCTATCTGCAAGCAGCTATATTTGCTTACCGATACTCATGACTAGAGTATACGATTTCCTATGTTGCTAACAAGATTGTTTCTTCAGGGAAACAAACAAACAAACAAATAGGGGGTATTTAACCAGACATGACATCATTCCCCCAGTAATTTTTTACATTAGAATCGCTCTGGGGGTCTGGGACATTCAGTTTTCCATACCATATAAACATCTAGAGTACAGGAAGGTGAAACACTTGCTGAGTTCTTCAAATAGTCAAAAGTACAGCTTATCTTTTACTCCCTCCGTTCACAAAAGGATGTCTTAACCTAGCTCAAATTTGCATGTATCTAGACATGATTTAGTGTGTAGATACATGCAAATTTGAGCTAGGTTGAGACATCATTTTGTGAACGGAGGGAGTAGATGTTAATACATCTTCCGACACCGGCACAGAATTCCTATAGATATATATAGCTTCTAGCAAAACCAATCAGTTTAACTTTCTAATGACAAAGTGTAATGGTGCCGATCCACAATCAGGTACAGGACTTCCCTACTACAACATCAGGCACGGTTTAATTCTCATCAGGTCAATGCAAACAGAAGAATGAAGGACTCCATGCCTTATCCTTTTACATTGTTAGGCTTCATTAGTAAAAGGGTATATGTCCGAAAAATTATAGTGAATGATACTTAAATTGCATTGAAGAAACATAACAATTTGCAAATGAAAACAGTTTGCTAGGGATCAACTTTTTTCATTACATAAACTACAGGTGGCGTTTGTTTTTGATAGAACAGATGGCTCAAAATGCACATCCAATGCACAATAGACATGAAGAATACAGGTAGAAGAGCTAACAGCTACCAGGTAACTTGGATAAGGAAGTTACCGTATCTCTCTTGAAACTCAGGAGTGCCCTGTAAAAACTCTAAACCTGGGTGAGTTGCCAAGAGTTCTTTTAGTACAGGCTTAAAGTCCTCCTGTACAAATTATGGAGAATTAGTGTTCCCTTGAAAGAAAAATCTGTAATGCAGAATCATTATCTTGTCCAGTTGCAGTCATATATATGTGTACACCAAAAACAGAGGAAAGAAGAAACGCTGACCTGAGTGAGATAACTGTAACCCGGCTTTCTTAATATTTCAAATATCTGGCTAGGTGTATCCATTGTTATCTTATTGCCATTAATCCAGTACTCGATAAATGCATCTCTGAGTTTAGAAAAAAAAAGTGCTCATGTCAAATCAGAAACATAAAATGTTACTGTGTGTGTTTGGGCCGCAGGGTAGGGGTAATCAGCGTGGACATGAAACACCAAAGATGTCTGATATATTAAATGGTACTATGAAAGCAAGGGGAAGTGAAACATAAGCTTATGTAGTTAACAATTGCAATTCAAGCAAAGAAAATAATCGAGAAGCATGCCTGCTCAAGTTCTAGGTGAATAAGAAAAAAGGGGCTAAGCATACTATAGTGCAGGGCTGCAGGCTACAAAAAAACTGGATAAGCAGTTTCTGCTTGCTTCTGCTCTGTCTAATTATACTAGACAAAGGCTTCGGCCTGGTAATGGTTTAAAAACCAATCCATCTGCAGACCAACCCACAACAACATGCTCCCATGTCCAAAACATTAACCGTCCCACAGAACCAAACCCTCACCAGACAAATGGAATTTTAAGCCTCAGTAGAAAAGCACTAGGAACCACAGGTTTGTAACACCGGTTGTGCAGTCCGAGGTTGAATTTATTATGAGGAAAGTCCCATCTCAAATATTACGCAGTAAAAAGAAGTTAATATTCAATAATGAGCTAGTGTTCGACCAAATGTTTGGCTACAGTTGGCAAGCCCATGTGCTAAGCTACATGAAGTATTTGCCATATACTCGAAACATGACCGGACAACTAAGATTCGCGATATTTCATATGCTAATGTAGCCACAGTTGAGATGTTGAATAAACACCATACCTTGTTACAGTTCCAGAGCAAGCAGCATCAATCTTCTTGAAAAGAACACCAGAGAGGAACGATGGTAATTTGCATATATCTTTTATGACTTGTCTGAATTCTGTTATGGACAAATAAAACATTCGAACTTACGAATGCACTTCAATATGAACAAACAAATGAAACCCTTAAAATAAAGTCACCTTGTATCTGGAGTCCCTCGCCGGCAAAAAAGAGATGGTCTAGCCTAGACAAACATTGCTCCCTCAAATCTTTTGGTGGAGGGCGCCCATTTTTGAAGTAAAACTGCAAATATATTGAATAGAAGAACTAAGTTTAACCAGAAAGACGCTTGAATAGTTAAGGGTAGAAACAAATACTACACTAATAGCAAAACAAGATGAAAAGCAATAGTTAAGGGTATAACCTCTCTCACAGGTTAGAGTAGAAACAAATACTGCACTAATAATAGCAAGAAAAGATGAAAAGCACCTGAGGTATAACCTCTCTCACAGGTTCACTGACTAATTTTAGAGGAGATCCCAAGGTTGATGGTCCAGCTCCAGATCCTCGTCTCATAACACGGGGAGAGCCAGCGGTGCTCCTAGGAGAAAGTGGGGGAGCACTACCAGCAGGGAACATTGATGGCAAAGAACTACTTGAAGCAGCATTTGTGCTACCAGAACTCCCAGCAACATTCAGTGCGCCACCGCCTTTTGCATCTTCAATCAAAGACTTCACCTAGAAGCCAACAAAACAAATATTGTGAGGAATGATACATCCCAAATAAGTATGTTAGAAGAAGAAATTTACTGATATCTACACAAACAATTTCATGTGGAGCTCTACTCAACAAAACGGTAGCATCCCTCTCCATAGTCGATTCCATAAAGAGATGTAAATTTGACCATTAACTATGAAGAAAAACATCCATCTTGTTGCTTCAATAGATCATGAAAAGGTTATAATGATCTACATACACTAAGCAGTAAGCACAGATACATACTTCAGAAAATTGCAATGTATTAATAAATTTACTAACAATGACCATGGTAATCTTTATGCATCAAATAGAAGGTAATCTCAGTGGACATTCGATTATAATTGTAGGTGAACTACCTTAAATTATGAAAAAGACGAAGTAACCCAGAGACCAAAAAGACACAGAAATTAAAAGTGCTAGTGCCTCAAACGCCTGTTGTAACAGTTCCAAGTACAGTCGCACCACTTTGAATACCGCTTGGTCATTTTGGGCTTTGGGGTAAAAAATGTTGAGCTAATCTATGTTCAGCGTAGTCTATTCAGGACTACACTCACCGATACAAATAACACAATTAACGAGGTACAAAACAAACATCAACACATGTAACAAAAACCTAGAAGATTGAGCTATTTCAAACGTGTAATATTTGCAGAATGAAGCCAGATTAATATTTGAAAGATCTGCTATGTTGCTCCACATTGTGCAATGACTGAAATACAAGATGGAAGAAGCCAACCCATATAGTATATCTATATTGTCCTGGCTACGAACAAATAATCACAAATGGAAACTCAATATGTACATCGTGGCAGCATATGGAGCAAGGATACCAAAGGTACCTGCCATGGTGATGGCTAGACAATAAGTTGGCTTAGCCTAATCGGCGAATATAAAACTAAACAACACGAAACTGGAGAGTGGGACATAGCCCACTAGGCACTTGGTCAAAGACCTCACCTGAGCACAAAAACCCATCTAAATCATCCAGTCCCTCCTCCCATACTCGAATACCAACAGGCCCCACCTTCTCTAGCAGCAGCATTCAGCACCATGAGCAACAAAGCATAGGACATCGAGCTAACGATGAGCAATAAGCAGCAGAGAAGATCAGGGAGAGGAAGGAGCTCAGAAGCTGAGGGTAGAAGAGTATGCGCAAAGTGACAGCACTGAGCAGGGAGGTGACTATGCACACGTTTGCGAACTAGATACTGCTGACGACCGGAGGCGATGGAGTCCCTCTGTCACCTGGACTGCTGCCAGTCAAGAAGAGCAGTCATGTCGTCTGCTACTGGCCGAGTTGACAACATGTCGTTGACTAGGTTACACTATGTAGACACCATGACACTGCCACTAATATTTAATAATACCCAAGACAAAAACAACATAAGAAAGCAGACAAAACAAGAGAAAATACTAGCATCATCTGGGAGAGCAACGACCACTAGAGTGGTAAAGCCTTGAGACCGTGATAACACAACTCCAGGTAATATCATGCATGATACAGTCAACATGAGTTTTTGTTTTCATCTCTAAGGTTTCAAGCATTTAACAACGCACAGACAAGTTCAGCCTGCAAATTACATATCCCCTCAACAACCTAGAGCCACTATCTTCTATCTATAACTGGTAATCCTTATTTCCTAGCATAACAAGCTGCAAAAGTTTTATATCTAACGTATCTACAACATTTACTTCTGGAAATGATATAAAAAAGGATATAAGGGTGCGCAGTGCCACTTGACCTATATTATAGTCTATTATTGCATTATATGTGCCATTCTGCACAGGTATGCATAAAGTTAGCAGCCAAAGAGCGCTAAGCATACATGCACATCAAACAACAATGCAGCCATCTCGCTTAAAGCCATTGAGCATCACACATCATCAAAGGAATACTCAAAAAGATTGCTATCAGTATCAAGATCCTTGGTTATATCGCTGCATACAAATATCAAAAGTTCAAAGTATAAAGTCCAAGCAAATGAAAGAATGGTCCCTCCATTCAAATCCTACATAGTAAAAAGGTTGCTTGGCAGAAACACATACGCAAAACAATCTAAAGTAACCGAACAATCTAAGTAACCCAAGGAGACGAGCAGATAACTGAAGCCAGTTTTCTAGCAGTGCACAACTGCAAAAATAGCATAAACAGAACTGTTTTCATTTTAAGGCAAATCGGCGTACAGCGTCACTGAAGTACATCTCCTAAGGCCCATCATTCTTCTAAACACAGAAACACTGTATTATCATACCAGCATTTCATTCATTTGAATAGAACGATAAAGCTGATGCATAAGGCAAAAGCTCCTGCCAAAAACCACCAGTAAGCACATCGGCTTAAAAAAGCATAATTAGTTCAGATCGTGTGACTCCTGGACACACGTATTTCATGGCAACTGAGGAACAGGCTAAGTTGTATATTTCTGCAAAACTCACTACAATCATAGGAACAGGCTAAGTTGTATATTTCTGCACAACTCACTAGAAGTACATCTCCTAAGGCCCATCATTCTTCTAAACACAGCAACACTGTATTATCATACCAGCATTTCATTCATTTGAATAGAACGATAAAGCTGATGCATAAGGCAAAAGCTCCTGCCAAAAACCACCAGTAAGCACATCGGCTTAAAAAAGCATAATTAGTTCAGATCGTGTGACTCCTGGACACACGTATTTCATGGCAACTGAGGAACAGGCTAAGTTGTATATTTCTGCAAAACTCACTACAATCATAGGAACAGGCTAAGTTGTATATTTCTGCACAACTCACTACAATCACAATTTCCCACTGGGCCTTTGCCTTTTATGTTCCAAACTCCACCGCCCAGTATCCTCAGCATCAGCTCGCAACTGTAACACGAACTCGAGCAACCCATATAGACGCGCTGCAGCACAAAGCGCCAGCCAGGGCAGGCATTCCCAGCATATATTTCACGTGTTCCAACACGAGATCACGCTAAGCACACAAAAATCTACGGACGAACCCGGCGAATCTAGGAGCAAATCGAAAGGAGCACACGAGGGCAGTGAGAGGTTACCAGCTTGGACGACTCAGGAAGCACGAGCCACTGCGAGTAGAGTGCCTCGACTATGCTTGAGTTCTCCCGGAGCGCGCCCGGCGCGAGCTCCGGCAGCTGCAGCAGCTCCGGGTCAAGCGCCGACGCATCCCTCCTCGCCGCTTCCACCTCCATGCCCTCAAGACCTTCTCATGCACCAGGCGAGGCCCCAAACCCTAGATCTGTCCCCCGGAGAGCGCGTCCAGAGGCTGGAGGCCGAGGTGAGGGGAGTGACGAATCGGAGCTCGGCGGGATCGGGGCCGGGCGACGGAGGAGGATCGGGGGTCGCCGGTGTCGGGATCCGAGGCCGGTGCGGGCGGAGGCGAAACCCTAGGGCGGGACAAGCGAGCGACAGCAGGAGGAGATGGGGGGAGATGGTGGTGCGAGCGAGGCTGCTAATGGTGAGCGTCGATATAACAGCGGAGGGCAAAAATGAAATCGTCTTTCGGATGGATGCCACTTTCGGTCTGGCCGATGTGGCTGGAATTGCAGCCACCCCGTGTATCCAATCGCTTTTGTGTTTCTATTTCGTGAGAGCGTTCGAATATTAATCAGTTTTCGGACTAGTTCAAAGTTCAAACAACATTATACTTGCACTAGCAAAATATTTGCGAAAAGTCCATAAGTCTACAAATAATCAGTACCACATGGCAAAACTATAAACACTAGGGCGAGCCGAAGCCGCGCCACCGTCCTCCCCCTCATCGTCTGAGCCAACTCAAACTTGTCGTAATAGATAGGCGGAGCACGGCGGCACCCGTGTGTCCAATGGCTTTTGTGTTTCCAATTCTATTTCGTGATATAGAACGAACGTTGGAATAAACTATACTACATATGCTTGTACTTGATACTAACAAATGACAAATGTTCATTGCGTCTCAAAGTGTGGATCAGGCAGTCTCGTTATCGCATTTTACAACCTTAATCATAGGTATTACAACTCGATAATCTATATTACCCGAGTCAATATTTTTGGATTGTCTAGAAGCACTTATATATTGGATTTGCAACTCAACAAAATGAAGGGAATGATATGAGCAATAGTTCTCAGAATGATGGTCACCGGAAAATGTGGGATATGGTTTGGAAAACTAAGATTCCACAACAGGTGAAAAACTTTCTGCCGGAGAGTGGCGATTGATGCTCTAGGAAAAAAAGAGTAAATGGTGAACCACCCATGAACTTGACACAACCTTTGAAATTTGTGCATATGAATAAGAGGATGCATGTCATGCCACTTTCTGATGTATCGAGAAGTAGCTTAGGAGTGATGCGATGAAATTGGGAGTTGCCGACTCCTGATTGGTTATTGCTCATACTTTCTTTGGTTTATAAGGAACCAGAGCAAGAGAGAACTTGTCTGTGGTAAGATGGTTATGAGGGTGGTTGTACACTAAGCTCACCAGAGTTCAAGCCCCAGGTTTGACACTGGTGTTTCTCATTTAAGCGGAATATTTTTCAGTGGGAGGCGACGTTCCCGTCGACAGCGAGGCGCCTGTGGTGACTTCGTCAATCTCAAGACTTGACCCGCCGGCTCAGTATTTCGGAGGTGCTCATAGGGGTAGGTTGTGCGTGCGTGCGTTCATAGGGGTGAGTGTGTGCATGTGTATGTGAGCGTCTGCGTTTGTACTGTGTTTCACAAAAAAAAAAAGGAACCAGAGCAAGAGTGATGCTTCTACCATTATATGGCTAGAACCACTGGAATTGTGTCGTTCACTAGAAGGGGAGATGCAACAATTACTACTTATGTGGTTTTCCTTAAAAACTATTTGGGCCATCCTATATCTACATCTCTATGTCATATTGATAGCAAAGTCAAGCACATGTTTGTTGAGCCACGTCAATAGAAGAAACACACTCATGTGGGGAAACATAAATGGCTAAAAGTTGCCAATAGTTGGAAAAAACAATCTTTTGATGGGCCATTCGTAAAAGAGGTGGCACAATGCTCCTCTCCACTCCTTGTAGAGTCATCATTTTTTCGATAAAGGAAATTTTATTACTTAATGAGTTTTAAGCATTACACTCGGCCTCTGTATAGTTAGGATGCACACAGTCTTCACAAGTTCACGAGTCTCAAAAACAAAAGTAAAAAGACGAATTATATATCATATTGAGAAATTGTAGAAACGCCTAAGTTGATGGAGGGCATATCCTCATATTATTTTGTCATCCATGTTGAAAAAAAAAACCTCGCCGTATCCTCCAACCGCGTAGACACCTCCGTGAACAGGTCGCGGCTTCACACGCTGCAGAGGCGACCATGAACGGATCGTAGTTGTGCACCTGTAGACGACCTGCATAAGAGACAAATTTTATCATAAAAAACCTTGTATTGGGCATGAAATCGTAGAAACAAATGCATCGTTGTTGGGCATCAAACATCTGCATCTACATTATAATAGTCCTTTGATATTGGAAACTGGTGCATGTAAAATGCATACATGAACTTTGCATGTTATTACTAGATATTCCTACATATTTGCAACTTATATGATGTTATATTCATGTTTTATAATGATTTCGGGATTTTCTAAACAATCCCTCCTCTTTTGGTTCTAACTCTGTTTTCCAGAAAACGTCTTTTTTAGTGTTTCGGACTTTCCGGGAGCTTCGGGATTCCAAAAAGGGCAAGGCCAACGAGCATGGTTCAGAATTTTCGAGACGAACGCAATGGGCTGAAAATGAAGACCAGAAGCCCAACCAGCTGGAAACTAGAGGGCCCCACGCGGTCAGATTCCCTGGCCGCGTGAGGACCCCTCTTTTCCCCCTCGTGGCTCCGATGCCGTCTGTTTTCGTCTCCGTGGCTTTGTCTTGACCTAAAACCGGCTATAAAAATAGTCCCCCGGGGAGTTTCGGGAGGAGGCGGCGGAGAAACACAAAACCACGAAACAGAGAGTCAGAAGGATGCCGCCGGAGAAGATCGGAGGGGGAAACACCGCCGGAATCACCTCCGGAGGGCTCCACCCCCCTCCGGCGTGTTCATCATCAACATCTACAGCAAGATCATCTCCATCTCTCCACTGTAAACTCTTGGCAAACATGATATATGATGCAATATACTATTCCCTTGATCTATTGTGTCTCCCCATCTATGTTTGAGAAGTGATTTGTTCATGGCAATAGTGAAATAGTTCGTTGATTGGTTGCATACAAGTTTTGTTATCTTTTATGATTGTCTTTATGTACAATATATGAGTGCACACATATGTTGGGGAATGCATGTAAGGTGATCACCGGTAATGTAATGGAGTGAGGGAGACTTGGGAGGACATGTAAACCTGAGACCGAGTCATGAAGTTACTTTATTGGGGGATATATATGGGGACCTTAGAACTTAAGGCTATGGTGGGACTTTTATGTCTTAATAATTCTTGTGTGCTCATTTACTTGGCCATGAGATCCATCATAAGGGGTTTTAGTTCATTTACTTGGCTACACCTATTTATGGCTCCTTCCTAGAAGAAACAATTAAGACTGAAACATGTGCTTCACTAATTGTGACAACCACACGAATGAAATAACAATTGCTAGAACATTTGCTCCCTTGAGATATTTGCTACTTGAGATATTTGCTACTTGCTACTTTGAGAAATTTGCTTGAGAAAACTGCTGAGAGAAACTTGCTCTAAGAAACTTGCGTTTGAAACTTGATTGAGAAACTTGTTACTAGATAAACCCATTCCACATCACTTGCTTTCATTAGTTAGTTCCTTTCATATTTAAACTTATTGCTTTGCACAAACGGCCATATAAGAGGGTTATAGGGCTTTAGAGAATAGATAGTTTACCTTCAGCTCCTCGTGGGTTCGACACTCAAATACTTATCGAATTGTGCTACAGTGATTCCTTGCTCTTGGGGATTATCAAGCACTTTTCTGGCGCCGTTGCCGGGGAGCGTTGTGCTAAGCTTTATTCTTGTTTGCATTGCATACTAACATATAAATCTAAAACATTATTATAAAATGGAAAACAACCAAACAATTATAGAACTGTATAATATCTATCTTGAGTTAGGACATGAAGTGTTTGAGGAGAAAATTAAATTTTATTTGCATAACAATCATGTTTGTGGTAGTACTAATTCGTTGAACACCTTTATTGCTAATGCTAAGGAAAACCTTAAGCTTGGGGAAGTTTGTTTTGATGAATATGATATTTTTAGTCCCCCAAGTTTGGAAGAGAAAATTTATTTTGATGATACTATGTCTCCCATTTATGATGATTACAATGATGTATATGATATTTTCAGTCCACCTACTATTGAGGATGAAAGTGATTTAATTGAGTTTGATGATCCATTATGCTCATTAGATGATAAGTCTTTATGTGGTGATTCTATTCAAAACTATGTGGTTATGTTTAACTTTAATGCTTGCAACTATTATGAGAGAGGAAGAGATAAGAATCCCCTTTATGTTTCTATGTTATTTAAAATGCAAGCTATTGATTATTATATGCATTGGTTACCTCAAATTTGTTGTTATTTATTCATATATAAAATTCCAATGCATAGGAAGAGAGTTAGACTTAAAAGTAAATTGTTTAATATTCTGTGGTGTGTTCCTTATGCTTTAATTTCCTATTCGGTTTGAGCACACCTTTATATCTTTACAACATGTAAAATATCTTTACCTACTGTTTTGTGACAATTAGTTTAAGATTTTCATTTTATATAAAATTTGGGAAAGTAAATGAGAAGGATGAGTAATGGAGAAGTTGGGGTCGACCTTGAACATGTGTTGTTCATGCCAATGGAACCGTTGCAAAGTCTCTATCATTAAAACTTTTCCCAAAGCTAAAACCAAATAAAAAGAGTGTTTATGTTGTATATATTTGCTTCTCCTTTTGCCTTTTTGCTAAATCAAAAACAACAAAAATATTTTCCTTCTTCTTTGATTGTTTCTCTTGATTCTTGCTTGGTTCTTTTTGTTTCTTTTTTATTTTTATCTTCAGCTTAAGTTTTGGGTTTTTGAGTCAAGGTGCTTGTTTACTACCGTAACATCACCTTTGTATCTTATTTTTCATCTTAATGGCAAGAATAACCTCTTTTGAGAGGTAGGATTAAACAATAGTGATTTGCTGTCCAGAAAACAGATGCCTGAGCTTCACTGCGAAAAATGTATAAAATCACAGAAGAGGAATTTTGACCTGATATTTTACGACATAAATATTCAGTTATTAATACACATTTCATTAGTTCAAAGTTTTCTGATTTGAGCAACGTAAGTGCCTCTGAAAATTCACTCTTTACGGGCTGTCCATTTTTGACAGATTCTGTCTTTATTTTGCATTACTCTCATTACTTGTGTTTTGTGTGGTTCTATTGATCAAAGAGCAATACACAACCATAGTAATATTAGCTAATGTGTAGAATCAACTCATGATATGTCTTTGCTGTACCTATGAGGATTTCATTTATGGAGACACTAACCCCTCTAATCAAGTTTTAAGATGAGTTTTGTGTGAAGAGAACTTTCAAGTGGAAGAGTTGAGGGTGATGAATAAAGATCACGAGGGACAAACACTCAAGCTTGGGGATGTTACCCCTAGGCTCACCCTACATATATCAAATAAGTACAAGAATTTAAGCTTGGGGATGCCAAGCCACCTCACTCCAACCATCTTGATACCAAGTAAGTAAGCCTAGCTATATGGCTATAAAGAAAGCGCTTTACGGGAGGCAACCCGGTTGTTTTTACTTTTGATTTTCTTTGTGTCCTCTTGCTGTAACAAGAGACTTAGTTTTTAGTTTAGTTTCTGGAATTCTTAATAAAGTGCCAAGTTTTACCTATTTTGGCTTGAAAAAGTTGCTTTTTGCATTCGGAGATTTTATTCCAGCACGAATCTGTGCACGGTATGATTTTTAATTCCTATTCTGTAACTCCGAATGAGCTGAAATTTGAACTGTGGTTGCAACTTTTCATCCTCTGTGAGCGTGAATTTTTTCAGATTTTTTCAACATATTTAAGTAGGGTAGAAAAATACGTTTTGCTGCTGCTGTTTTTCTGGACGGATTCTGTCCCATTTTGTTTGATGCATTCTTTGAACTTTTAACTTGAATCTTTTTGATCCAATTGAGTTTATAAGTAGGCATACAACATTATACACTTTCTGGACATTCATATGAATTTTTGTTTAAGGATTTTATGCAGCAAGCAATTCATTTGTCTATCACTACTAATGTCACCCCACAGAAAAGAAATGGGAGAAACGGTGTTTTGAAGTTTTTTCACAGGGATTAGAGGAGATGCACCAAGAGCTATCCAAGGATGGTGAAGACCATAAGCTTGGGGATGTGAAGACAACCCCACTGGACCAACACACTCTCGGTTTGCACACGTCTAACTTCTGTTTTTCGATCAATGCACCCTATCACATAAACTTGGAGCGTCTTTTATTTGCTTTTATTTATTTTTTTTTGTCTTGAGACCACCACTATCATTTATATATGAGAAAGCTACTGAAATTTGGGTTGAATTAAGTTGGATGCTATTAAAAAGATTGGGAAAGGGATGTTTGAGTTGATTCAAAAAGATACATATAGTTGC
This sequence comes from Poa pratensis, assembly GCA_947311845.1. NCBI lineage: Eukaryota > Viridiplantae > Streptophyta > Magnoliopsida > Poales > Poaceae > Poa > Poa pratensis. Next base: position 47,782,036 of record CAMZMU010000065.1, read on the forward strand.
ATGATTCATGTGCTTTTTAATGAGTATTAATTTGCAAGTGTTTTATCAAGAGCTATCTTTTATTCATGTTTTGATGCTGAATGTCACTTTACTTTGTTTAACATGGATTGGTTAGTTCTATGGACACTTATGCATGCATTTAGACGGTCAACTTTCTCCCTTTTGCTAGCCCAAAAAATTCCAACAAGTAAAAACTTGTTTTCCAACACCTTCAACCAAAGTTTTTCCAGTGAGTCCACCATATCTACCTGTTAGCTTTATGCTATTCCAAGTATGTTTATCATGTTATATTGTATTATCTTTGCTTCCAAATTAAAATGCTTATGTTATTGATTGTTATGGGAAAAGTTGGTTAAAAAGCTCTCACGAACTTGATGCACACTTTACTTTCATTGCACTTAATAAACATGAACCATTGTGATTAAAATTATGAAGTTGTGTGCTTGACAAGAGTCTTGGTTGGGAGTTAGCTCATATGTGCTGTCACCTGGCAAGCTTTCAACAGTGCTCTTAATTATATTTAGTTGATATCATGTACTTTTGTTTATGGATGCCTAACATTGTGTGAAATAAAAGTGGAAACTTGGTAAGTTTGAGGAGTAAGTATAAATGGCTAGAGAGACTCACCGGGCGGCTAACCCAAGCCATGCATCATTCATGGTGGAAATTTACTTACATATCACGGTGGACCTTCAGTGAGGCACTTCACAATAAAAAGCTATAACAATAGTAAATAAAGGAGTGCTGAGATTGTCCATTTTGTTTGTTTGTCTTGTCATTTTGACATGGGCTTGTTCCATGTCCTGGGACAAGAGGTACCCCGGGAGCAACTCTTCATGATGCTATTATTACTTGCAATGACTTTAACTTGAACTTGCTTTGTGACCCGAGTTGAGTAGCCAGTTGGAGAGTGATGGCGTGAATCACACGCTCGTTGGGAGACCCCAAGAGGAAGGTATGATGCAGTTCAGCAGCAAGTTTTCCCTCAGAAAGAAACCAAGGTTATCGAACCAGTAGGAGCAGCAACTCTTCAGAAGGTTGTTGGTGGCTCGCACGGCGCAATACGATCACCAACGTGGAATCTGCACACAACACAATCAAACTACTTTGCCCCAACGAAACAGTGAGGTTGTCAATCTCACCGGCTTGCTGAAAACAAAGGATTAAACGTATGGTGTGGAAAATGAGTATTAAATTGCAGAGAATGAAAAAGGAACAGTTTGCAGTTTGTGGTTGTTTAATCAGTGTAAAAGAATGGACCGGGGTCCACAGTTCACTAGTGGTGTCTCTCCATAAAAGATAACTAACATGTTGGGTGAACAAATTACAGCTGGGCAATTGACAAATAGTGAGCGCATGACAATGCATATACATGACATGATGACTACTATGATATTTAATTGGGCATTACGACATAATACATAGACCGTTATCCAACAGTCTATGACTAATAATCCACCGCCGGGTTGTCATCCGAGTCCCCGTTGGTATTAAGTTGCAAGCAACGGATAATTGCATTAAGTAAAGTGCGTAATGTAAACAAACACATATGCCGTGGACATAGCATCGTTAGGTTATCCCTAGTGGCAACAGCACATCCACAACCTTAGAACTTTCTGTCACTGTCCCAGGTTAAACGGAGGCATGAACCCACTATCTAGCATAAATACTCTCTCTTGGAGTTACAAGCATCTACTTGGCCAAAGCATCTACGAGTAACGGAAAGCATGCAAGATCTTAAATAACATAGATAGATTGATAATCAACTTGACATAATATTCAATATTCATCGGATCCCAGCAAACACAACATGTAGCATTACAATAATATGATCTTGATCATGTAGGGCAGCTCACAAGATCTAAACATGATGGCACAAAGTGGAGAGACAACCATCTAGCTACTGCTATGGACCCGTAGTCCAAGGATGAACTACTCACGCATCACTCCGGAGGCAGGCATGGCGATGTAGAAGCCTCCGGTGACGATTCCCCTCTCCGGCAGGGTGCCGGGAAGAGGTTCTGAACCCTCCCGAGCTAGGGTTGACGGCGGCGGCGTCTCTGGAACTTTTCGTGGATATTTGCTCAGGTACTTAGGGTTTTCGCGTCGGGGGGAATAAGTAGGCGAAAGGGCGGCGGCTGCGACCCCCGAGGGGCCCACACCACCCTAGGGCGCGGCAGAGGGGGGCCCGCGCCCTAGTGGCGTGTGGGGCCCTGGTGGCCCTCCTCTGCTGCTCCTTTGGTCCGTCAGGTGGTTCTGGTAAAATAGGGACCCCGTGTAGTTTCGTCCAATTCCGAGAATATTTCCAGACTAGCTTTTCTGGAATACAAAAACAGCAGAAAACAGGAACTGGCACTTCGGCATCTTGTTAATAGGTTAGTCCCAAAAAATGTATAAAAGTGATATAAAGTAGATGCAAAACATGTAGCAATTGGTATAAAACAAGCATGGAACATCAAAAATTATAGATACGTTTGAGACGTATCAGCATCCCCAAGCTTAGTTCCTACTCGTCCTCGAGTAGGTAAACGATAAAAACAAAATAATTTTTGAGGTGACATGCTACTATCATAATCTTGATCATATAATATTGCAAGGCACATGTAAATGAATGAAGTGATCCAAGTCAATGGTCTATAATTTGCTACCAAATAGATAATGAGTAAACAATGAATCACACAAGCTAAACGTTTTCATGAATAGTACTTTCGAGACAAGCATCAAACAGTTTTGCATAAGTGTTAACTCATAAAGCAATAGTTTCTAATAAAAGGTATTTAATCAACACAAAGGAAGAATTTAGTTTCAGCATTTGCTTCAACTTTCAACATATTTATCTCATGGATATTGTCAACACAAAGTAGTATAACAAGTCCAATACATTGCATATAACGCATGTTGTAACAAAGTTGACACTAGTGTTTGCTTGTGGAAGACAGAAAGAATAGGAAAACTGACTCAACATAAAAGTAAAAGAAAGGCCCTTCGCAGAGGGAAGCAGGGATTAAATCATGTGCTAGAGCTTTTAGGTTTTTGAAAGCATATAGAGATTGCATAAAATATTTGATACTCCTCCCAACCTTGCTAACACAAGCCATGGCTAACCGAATCCTCGGGTGCCTTCCATCAATCACATACCATGGAGGAGTATCTATTTTTGAGAGGTGTTTGTTAATTGTCAACGAATGGTAGCGGGTGAGAACAGTATTCTACCTGTCAAACGGACTTTTAAGAGCGGCTCCCATGAAGGACGTTATTTCTACCAGCAAGGCAGATCATCCCTCTTTCTCTTTGGTTTACACACATTCAGGTATTTCACTGTTTGTCATTGCTTACTGATGAATCAGGGCAAAAGTGTGAAGAGAATTAATTGGTTAAAGTTGTAATTAATTGGGACTGGGCACCCCGTTGCCAGCTCTTTTTGCAAGTTATTGGATAAGCGGATGTATATGCCACTAGTCCAGGTGTAAAAGTCCATTCGACAAATAGAATAAAGAATAACCACACTAATTCCTCATGAGCTAGTAAACATTGACACAAAAAGGGAATAATAACATTTTGAATAATTTAAAGGTAGCACATGAAAAATTTACTTGGAGTGGCAAGGAAATACCACATATAGGTAGTTATGGTGGACACAAATGGCATGGATTTTGGCTCAAGGATTTGGATGCACGAGAAGCATTCCCTCTCAGTACAGAGTTTAGGCTAGCAAGGTTATGTAAGCAAACAAGAATATCAACCCGTACACCAAGTTTTATATGACAAACATATTGCAAACGTTATAAGACTTCATACCGTCTTCCTTGTTAACCAAACCCTGTTATTAGAAAATATCTAGACCTTAGAGATACCACCGATGCAAACCAAATTTTCAACAAGCTTTACGGTAGTTCTTCACTAATAGGCTTAACTCATGTGATGCACAATTTAATCATGATCTACTTGTTAACTCAAAACAATTGACAAGCATCAAGTTATCCATTAGTGATCTACAAGATTAAGCAAGTTTTTCCTTATACCAATTACCACATGCAACATTTTCTGAACCAACCAAACACCAATCAATTTATTTCATCAACTCTCCAAACAAATATAAGTGAAGCAAGAGAGTACTTTCTACAAAAGAAAGCTAATAGCTCTGACAAGAGATACATGAAAACAAGAGCTAAAAGCTGAACAGCGCTAGATATGAATACTCAACAAATATAAGTGAAGAATAGGAGTATTCTCATGAAAAAGCGGAGCGTGTCTCTCTCCCAATCAAGAATGCTAGGGTCCAGTCAAGCTTTATTGAAAATAAAAGTGCAATACTGAAAATAAAAGCACACAGACGCTCCAAGAAAAGCACATATGATGTGAAAGAATTAAAATATAGTTTCACTAGAGATGACCTGATAATTTTGACGATGAAGAAGGGGATGCCTTGGGCATCCCCAAGCTTAGACGCTTGAGTCTTCTTGAAATATGCTGGGGAGATCCATGGGAGCCTCCCCAAGCTTAAGCTCTTCACTCTTCTTGATCCTATTATATCATCCTTCTCTCTTGACCCTTGAAAACTTCCGTCACACCAAACTCAAAGTAGATCTCATTAGAGGGTTAGTGCATAATCAAAAATTCACATGTTCTATAAAGACGCAATATGATTTGTTACTTTAAACATTAGCTACAGCCACTGATGTTATGTGAAGCTCTTCCACCCAAAAAAGAATTTCACTCAACACTAGTAAAAGAGAGAATGCAAAATAAAAAGGCATAATCTGTCTAAAACAGAACAGTCCGCAAAGACGAATTTTTTCGAGGCACTTACGACGCTCAGATCGAAAACTTGAACTAATGAAAGATTCAGACATTCATAAAGATTACGCACAAAAATTTCAGATTTAATTAACAATCTGGTGATTTTAGGAATTTCGTACAGTGAACAGCAAAAATCTGTTTCTGCGCAGCAATCAAAATTAAGCATCATCTTAACATTAGAGGCTACTCTTGGCACAACAATGCGAGAAAATAAAGATACAAAGGAGTTGCTACAGAAGTAAACACCTCCTTGACTCAATAAAAGAAAAATTGCAGAAAAAAAATAATGGGTTGCCTCCCATAAGCGCTTTTCTTTAACGCCTTTTAGCTAGGCACAAAGCATGCATCAAGTATTACCAAGTGAAGAAGCATCAAAGAGAGGTCGGAAGTTTTCTCAACAATGCATTTTATCTTATCTATGTAGGTTTCGGAATTCCCTTTCTCAATACCTCTAGGCTCATCATTTCATCAAATGGGTTTTCAGGAACAATCCAATCAAAATTCTTTTCTAGTGCCTCCTGCATTCCTATAAGCTTAAAAGGTATTGGTATTTTAACTTCCCCCTCACATTAGTTTCTTTAGTGTACTTAAGCCTCTCTTTTTCAAGTTTTTCAAGTGTATTAACAACGTCAATACAATACCAAGCATCTTGTATTTAATAAAAACTTTTCTAGCTTCCCTAGCAACATCACCAAATTCTTTAAGTAGGGTTTCTAAAACAAAATCTTTCTTTTCACCATCTTCCGTATCATGAGTTTTAGAAACATGTGCTGCATTATGGGACTAAGATTGACAAACCGAGCTTCCAACATGTGAACTAGAGAAGCTGTAGCAATTTCATAATTTGGAGCAAGTTCTACCAAGGATCTATCTTCAAAATCTTCAACCATACTAACATGATTAAGAATTCCTCAATGTTATCTCTTCCAATGATAGACCCACTACCCACAGATATTTCTTTTAAAGTATACTTAGGGAGAAGCATGATGAAATAATAAAAACCAAACAGAAAATAAACTAGATGCAAGTAACTAATTTTTTTGTGTTTTTGATAATTGAAAGCAAACAAGATAAAATAAAATAAACTAAGCAAGACAAAAACAAAGTAAAGAGATTGGAAGCGTGAAACTCCCCTTGCAGAAGACTGCTGTCTCCCCGGCAACGGCGCCAGAAAAATAGCTTGATGGCGTGAATCACACGTTCGTTGGGAGACCCCAAGAGGAAGGTATGATGCAGTCAGCAGCAAGTTTTCCCTCAGAAAGAAACCAAGGTTATCGAACCAGTAGGAGCAGCAACTCTTCAGAAGGTTGTTGGTGGCTCGCACGGCGCAATACGATCACCAACGTGGAATCTGCACACAACACAATCAAACTACTTTGCCCCAACGAAACAGTGAGGTTGTCAATCTCACGGCTTGCTGAAAACAAAGGATTAAACGTATGGTGTGGAAAATGAGTATTAAATTGCAGAGAATGAAAAAGGAACAGTTTGCAGTTTGTGGTTGTTTAATCAGTGTAAAAGAATGGACCGGGGTCCACAGTTCACTAGTGGTGTCTCTCCATAAAAGATAACTAACATGTTGGGTGAACAAATTACAGCTGGGCAATTGACAAATAGTGAGCGCATGACAATGCATATACATGACATGATGACTACTATGATATTTAATTGGGCATTACGACATAATACATAGACCGTTATCCAACAGCATCTATGACTAATAATCCACCGCCGGGTTGTCATCCGAGTCCCCCGTTGGTATTAAGTTGCAAGCAACGGATAATTGCATTAAGTAAAGTGCGTAATGTAAACAAACACATATGCCCGTGGACATAGCATCGTTAGGTTATCCCTAGTGGCAACAGCACATCCACAACCTTAGAACTTTCTGTCACTGTCCCAGGTTAAACGGAGGCATGAACCCACTATCTAGCATAAATACTCTCTCTTGGAGTTACAAGCATCTACTTGGCCAAAGCATCTACGAGTAACGGAAAGCATGCAAGATCTTAAATAACATAGATAGATTGATAATCAACTTGACATAGTATTCAATATTCATCGGATCCCAGCAAACACAACATGTAGCATTACAATAATATGATCTTGATCATGTAGGGCAGCTCACAAGATCTAAACATGATGGCACAAAGTGGAGAGACAACCATCTAGCTACTGCTATGGACCCGTAGTCCAAGGATGAACTACTCACGCATCACTCCGGAGGCAGGCATGGCGATGTAGAAGCCTCCGGTGACGATTCCCCTCTCCGGCAGGGTGCCGGGAAGAGGTTCTGAACCCTCCCGAGCTAGGGTTGACGGCGGCGGCGTCTCTGGAACTTTTCGTGGATATTTGCTCAGGTACTTAGGGTTTTCGCGTCGGGGGGAATAAGTAGGCGAAAGGGCGGCGGCTGAGACCCCCGAGGGGCCCACACCACCCTAGGGCGCGGCAGAGGGGGGCCGCGCCCTAGTGGCGTGTGGGGCCCTGGTGGCCCTCCTCTGCTGCTCCTTTGGTCCGTCAGGTGAGTTCTGGTAAAATAGGGATACCCGTGAGTTTCGTCCAATTCCGAGAATATTTCCAGACTAGCTTTTCTGGAATACAAAAACAGCAGAAAACAGGAACTGGCACTTCGGCATCTTGTTAATAGGTTAGTCCCAAAAAATGTATAAAAGTGATATAAAGTAGATGCAAAACATGTAGCAATTGGTATAAAACAAGCATGGAACATCAAAAATTATAGATACGTTTGAGACGTATCAGAGAGGTACTTGTATTCAAGGGGCATGAGGCATTCAACCCATACTTTGTCAAGCACATTAATCATATTGCTTTCACTTTAAATTTTAACCATTCAAGATGCTATGATAGGGGTAATGAGAGCTCCACACCAATGGATACCACATTGCAAAAATTAACTTAAGTAGAACCATTTGGAAGCTAGATGAAACTTATTCATGTTTTACCTCTACTTATTTATCTATCTTTCCAAAGTGTCCACCTTTTATATTCAGATTTACAAGAGTACTCTATGACCATTATAGGATGTTTTTACTTTTCATTATGCATACATTTGGTCCATAGTACTTTCTTCTATGTTACAATTTGTGAATTATCATTGAACATCCTTTCATTGAATATTTGATATCACTTCATAATCTATCTTGTATATTGCTACTCCTTTGAGAATGAATCATTTGACTTTATGTAGCAATAGTAATCATCTTTGATATCCATTGATAGTATTAAAATGCAAAGTCCATGTTAGTTTTATACTGTAGTAGAGGACGAGTATAGGTTAAGCTTGGGGATGTTGATGCATGTAAAATGCATACATGAACTTTGCATGTTATTACTAGATATTGCTACATATTTGCAACTTATATGATGTTATATTCATGTGTTATAATGATTTCGGGGATTTTCTAAACAATTCCCCCTCTTTTGGTTCTAACTCTGTTTTACAGAAAACGTCTTTTTTAGTGTTTCGGACTTTCCGGGAGCTTCGGGACTCCAAAAAGGGCAAGGCCAAAGAGCACGGTTCAGAATTTTCGAGACGAACGCAATGGGCTGAAAATGAAGACCGGAAGCCCAACCAGCTGGAAACTAGAGGGCCCCACGCGGTCAGATTCCATTGCCGCGTGAGGACCCCTCTTTCCCCCTCGTGGCTCCGATGCCGTCCGTTTTCGTCTCCGTGGCTTCGTCTTGACCTAAAACCGGCTATAAAAATAGTCCACGGGGAGTTTCGGGAGGAGGCAGCGGAGAAACACAAAACCACGAAACAGAGAGTCAGAAGGCTGCCGCCGGAGAAGATCGGAGGGGGGAAACGCCGCCGAAATCATCTCCGGAGGGCTCCACCCCCCTCCGGCGTGTTCATCATCAACATCTACAGCAAGATCATCTCCATCTCTCCACTGTAAACTCTTGGCAAACATGATATAGGATGCAATATACTATTCCCTTGATCTATTGTGTCTCCCATCTATGTTTGAGAAGTGATTTGTTCATGGCAATAGTGAAATAGTTCGTTGATTGGTTGCATACAAGTTTTGTTATCTTTTATGATTGTCTTTATGTACAATATATGAGTGCACACATATGTTGGGGAATGCATGTAAGGTGATCACCGGTAATGTAATGGAGTGAGGGAGACTTGGAAGGACATGTAAACCTGAGACCGAGTCATGAAGTTAGTTTATTGGGGGATATATATCGGGGACCTTAGAACTTTAGGCTATGGTGGGACTTTTATGTCTTAATAATTCTTGTGTGCTCATTTACTTGGCCATGAGATCCATCATAAGGGGTTTTAGTTCATTTACTTGGCTACACCTATTTATGGCTCCTTCCTAGAAGAAACAATTAAGACTGAAACATGTGCTTCACTAATTGTGACAACCACACGAATGAAATAACAATTGCTAGAACATTTGCTCCCTTGAGATATTTGCTACTTGAGATATTTGCTACTTGCTACTTTGAGAAAATTGCTTGAGAAAACTGCTGAGAGAAACTTGCTCTAAGAAACTTGCGTTTGAAACTTGATTGAGAAACATGTTACTAGATAAACCCATTCCACATCACTTGCTTTCATTAGTTAGTTCCTTTCATATTTAAACTTATTGCTTTGCACAAACGGCCATATAAGAGGGTTATATGGCTTTAGAGAATAGATAGTTTACCTTCAGCTCCTCGTGGGTTCGACACTCAAATACTTATCGAATTGTGCTACAGTGATTCCTTGCTCTTGGGGATTATCAGAAACCGACTGTATCGCTGTGTTTGAAGCTCGTAGGCCCTAGCCAATGAACATATCAAAATGGCGCATCGTCTATGTCGAAGCCAATGACTTGAGAAAGATGTTTTTGGTTGCCAAGGGCAACATATTAGGAAAGGCAGCAACATAGTAGCCCATGGACTACCTAACCATGCAATAATATACGACATGGTTTTAGTTTCCTTGTTCTTTTTCAATTAGTGGCCATGTTTGAATGCACGTAGCCCTATATTTAATGATATACATAACTTTTTCTTCCCCTAAAAAACTCAATTTAGCTAAAGGAGATTGGTTGTACAAGAATCACACTAATCCTTTTACGGATTGTGGGTATCAACTCTTACAAAAACAAAAGCAGTTAAGATAGCCATGATACACGTACAATAACATACTATAACATCACTGCTAAGCTTATAATGGACAATAAAAGTGCAAATTTCTTTTCTTAATTGTTACGCATATAGATAATGGGAATGATTCTATATTACTGTGTCGCAAACGTAAACACTTGTTGATTCCAGATATAGCCCTTTAAAGTCAAATATATGATATATAAGATCATAATTTTGAATCGAACAAGCATAGTTGGTCCATGTCCATGGTCAAAGTGTTATGATGCATTACATGGTGGTGGTTTTTAAGCACGTGGCACTCCGTGCAACATGAAATATATGAAAATATGTAGGAAAACTGATAACAAAAAAGGATACAATTTTGTGAAAGGGAGAAATCATAGAATGTGAATAAAACCAAAATGTGAATAAAAACATAAGTACTATACATAAGTTACTAACAAAGAAATATATTGTTTAAATGTCTTGTTAACATTTCATTTAAAACCTTAAAACCTTAAAACTACTATGAAAACCCAAATAATCAAATTTGACATTTCATCACGAAGCACCATGTTTTTTCATTGTTGTTACTAAATCATCTTGAGTTTTATTGGAATTGTGATTTGGAGCATTTTTTTTCTTTTGATTGTTTACAATTTTATTCAAATGCCGTCAACAATTTTCTGTTTTTCTTACCTTTCAGTTTGAAAGGACACGGATGTCGCCTAGAGGGGGGGGGGGGGTGAATAGGCGATTTAAAATTCTTTACGGTTTAGATTTGAATAAATGTGGAATAAAACTAGCGTTTAATTTATCAAGCACAAAACCTAAACAAGCTAGGTTTACCTATGTGCACCAACAACTTATGATAAACAAGATATACAACTATGTGATAGCAAGATATATTACTTCAAGCTCGATGGCTATCACAAAGTAAATTGCATAAGTAAGAAGCTCGGGTATAGAAATACCGAGCCACTTGGAGACGAGGATTTATCCCGAAGTTCACTTCCCAATGGAAGCTACGTCTCCGTTGGAGCGGTGCGGAGTCACAAAGTGATCCCCGAATAGCCGTCAAATGGCACACCGTAATCTCCTTCATGCCTCTACCAATGTAGAGTGCCACAAACCACTATGGGACACTCGAGGGTGGTCACCGAACCCGTACAAGGATGAGGCACACTCCACAACTTAATTGGAGGCTCTCACCGAATTCCCGTGGCTCCCAAAGCCACAAGAAACACAAGGTTGGGGCGCGACTCCACAACTTAATTGGAGGCTCCCAACTATCCCGCGAGTCACCAAAACTCCGAGATCAACAAGGACCGTCTAGGGCACTCCAAGTACCCAAGAGGACAAGCTCTAGGGCACCCCAAGTACCCAAGAGTAACAAGCTTCTCAACTTCGATTTCCACGTATCACCGTGGAGAACTCAAACCGATGCAACCGATGCAATGGGCAAGAACACAAGAAGTGCTCAAAATCCTTCACTCTCAAATCCCACCAAAGCAACTAATGCTATTGGGGGGAGAAGAGAGGAAGAACAAAGAGGAACACCAAATTCCTCCAAGATCTAGATCAAAAGGCTTCCCCTCACTTAGAGGAGAGATTGATTGGTGGAATGATAGATCTAGATCTCCTCTCTCTTTTCCCTCTAATTAGAGGCAAGAATCATGGAGGGATAGAGAGATAGCAAAGCTCCACAAGGTCAACAATGGTGGCAAATTTCGAGCTCAAGAGTTGGGGTCTCTTTGGAGAAGAAGACCCCTTAAATAGGTGGGTCAAAATCTACCCGTTGGCCAGAAAAACGCGTACGGCTGGTAGTACCGGAGGTTATTTTCGGTACTACCGCTTAGGACCGCTTAGGACACTAAAATACAGTACCGAAACGCGATTCGCCGATAGTACCGGAGTTTATTTCCGGTACTACCGACCATGTAAAACTGCAGAAAAACACCGACACTAAAACGAGCATAACTTGAGTATCCGAACTCCGTTTTCGATGTTCTTGGGCTCGTTGGAATCATCACAACGAGCACGACAAGATGATGCAGGAAAACATCATAGTACAACAAGGGAGTATAAAATCAAATGTAGAAAGGTGAAACCTTTCTATAGAAGATGAACCGGGAGAAACTCCAAAACCGAAAACGCAACAAGTTTTTCATACGAAATCCGTTTTCGGTGAACTTGAGCTTGTTATGAAGGTCACAACAAGCTCCAAAACCTCATAAAGAGATAAGCCAAATAAGAACCAAGAAAGATGATAATGCTAAGTATGCACAGGTTTGAGCTCTCTCCAACTGATACGCTAAAGCTCAATCGAGAGCCCCTCTTGATAGTACGGTGTCTATCCAATAACCCGGTCTCCCGACTAACAACATGAGACCGGTAAAATAGAAACCCTATCAAGATCATACCTTTGCCTTGCGCATTCCACTTGACTAAATGATGGCGATCTTGATCTTCTCAAGTGGACCATCTTTCTTGATTGCGCTTCGCTTGGTGAAGATCCACATATTTCTTCCCCATACTCCACTATGGGAGAGCCTCTCATCGGCACATCTTTACTTGACCATTATCTCCAAATGGGTGGCAAGCTTCAAGTTATGATATCTTTGAGATACTTCTCTTGAACTTGCACAACTCAAGCTTGATGACGATCACCACTTGACGTCATCCTTCATGGGCTATATGAAATCTTCATTTGATGCAAGCCCATGGAAAGATACCTAACCACACATAGAAATGCTACACACATATCATGGGTTACTTCACAAAGCTATATGGACAATTGCTTACCATACCAAGAGATATGATCCCACTTGGTATATCTTGTAGCTTTGTGTGTTGATCAATATCTTGATCAACCTTGTATCTTTTCTTCTCTTTTCAATAGATGATGTCTTCAAGACATACTTGCAATATGCTCAACTCGCATATGACCAATCATCGGATAACTCCTCGAATAACAACTTGGTCATCACATACTCTTCTTCTTGATCATATCAAATATATCCATACAACTCGATGATCTTGATGCCAAATACTCCATTATATCAATATCTTTATGGCATCAACCTTGAATCCAACATATGGAGTTCAAGCATTTGCCTATGGACAAACACTACAAGAATAACTCAATGCAACCATTAGTCCATAGGGATTGTCATTAATTACCAAAACCACACATGGGGGCGCCATGCCCTTTCACAGTTGATTTTTTTTTCACCTTATAGTTTTCCAAGGAAGATCTTTTCCTTTATTTTTTGCCAGCCTTTTTCAATTTTTGTTATTTATAGTATATTTTTTGTCATGAAAACCTTCTATCCAAATTCTGATATTCTTCAGGTTCAAGGGTCTGTATGAAACTTTTTTTTTTGAAATTTTAAACCACATATATTAGGTCAGCAAACCGCCTCATTAAAACCCTGCCAGTCCCTTTCGGTACCCTGGTTAGGGAAAGAGTGCGTCTGAAACTTGCCGCCTTTAAGCATCAATCACAGTTACATCGTTTATAACAAAGGGTAAAATAAAAGGAGGGGATCATCATCCCAGCTAACTATAGAATGCGAATTATAAGAAACCTTCGCGAGTTCATGCGCCACTTGATTAGCTTCCCTTGGACAATGCACGAAATGAACCGACTCAAAATTGTATGCCTTCATAAAACATTCAGCAAGAATAGCAGAAAAAGGGCTCCAGACTTCAATCTTCACATTACACGCCTGGATTAATTCCAAAGAATCCGATTCAATTGTAATCCTAGAAATTGCACACCTTTCCAAGAATTTCAGCCCCTCTAAAAGTGCATGCGCTTCGGCTGTTGTAGCACTTAATAACCGATTCAAAACACATCCAAAACCAGCAATCGCCTTCCCTTTATGATCGCGAAGAACCATACCTGCAGCACCCGAACCATTCTGGAAAAAAGATGCATCAATGTTAAGTTTCAGCTCACCCGTCGATGGGTTTTTCCACACAATATCTTTTACTCGAACCAAAGAAGAGGCCGATGGAATATAATTTGCAGTCAAGGCATTGATAGCAAAAGCAGTGCAAGCAGGATCCGCCACTGTTTCACCCTTAACAATCTCTCTCCGCTGCCACCAAATATACCAACAAGCAACAACCACCGATTCCTTCAAATGAAGCAACCCGAGAACCAGATTATTTTGTTTCGGCCTGCATATTATATCTTCAAGAATTGAAGACCCTGATCTTTCCGAGCCCATGTTCTGATTAATATACTCCATTAGACCCAAAGCTGTCCAAACCTCCCGAGCACGAAGGCAAGTAAATAACAGGTGACGAATATCCTCCGGCCCCGCTCGACACACTGGGCATTGGCCTAAAACTTTGATATGCCTCGAGGCTAAAATAGATCTTCCAGGCACCACACCATGCAATGCTCTCCAAACAAAAATTCTTATCTTATTCGGTACCTGAAGTTGCCAAATCTTTTCCCAAACCGGATTGACAGTCGCAAATCCTTGTCCATCCTCTCTACGAGTTCGAGCTCCAAACTGATGCTCCCACTCGGTATAATAGGCTGAGCGCACAGAGAACATAAAAGATTTTGATTTATGCCAAGCTACAAAGTCTTCCGTTAGATGCTCACTTAGAGGGATCATTAAAATTCTTTCAGCATCTATTGGCCAGAAATTGTCTCTAATCAACTCCTCATCCCATTGTCCCGTAATTGGACAAATAATATCCTGAACATACCGTAGGAGGCTTTGCCCTCTATTCGTGTATACTTTTCTTGTGCAGCTATTTGGAATCCAATGATCTTCCCAGATATTTATCTTCTCCCCCGATCCCACTCTCCAGATATGTCCACATCTGAAAGTCTGCAACCCTGCAACAATACTTTGCCAAGCAAAAGATGACCCTTTCTTTGGTCCGGCTTTCATAAGATTACCATCTAGATAATACTTCGCCCTTAGGACCTGAGCACAAATGGAATTAGGTCTATTCAACAAACACCAGACCTGCTTAGCTAACATAGCCAGATTAAAAGAATGTAAATCTCGAAACCCCATGCCACCCATTTTCTTTGGAATACACATACGCCACCAGGCAAACCAATGCATCCTTTTTTGATCATCCGAATCCCCCCATGAAAAAGCCGACATGGCACCATTCATTTCCTTACAAAGAGATTTTGGCAATTTAAAAACACTCATAGCAAAAACCGGAATTGCTTGGATAATTGCCTTCAACAGAATTTCCTTACCCCCCATAGACAAGAATTTTTCTTTCCAAACCTGTAGCCTTTGAATAATTCTCTCCAAAAGATAAACAAAGCTATCACTCTTGTCCAATCCAATCATACTCGGCAAACCAAGATACCTTTCAGAAATCGCCTCTGTCATTATATTGAGATGTGTACAAACCTGGACTTTTACATCCACATCAACATTTGGACTGAAGAATATACTGCATTTTGATTCACTGATCATTTGTCCCGAACTAGCACAATATTCATCCAACACTTGTCTCAATGAGGTTGCATTAATATTATCCGCCTTCATGAGTATTAGGGAATCATCAGCAAACAATAAGTGAGAATCTGATGGTGCATTCCTGCACACCCTAACAACCTCAATGCCACGAACCTCCTCTTTATGAGCCAAAGCACTAGACAAACCTTCTGCACATAAAATGAACAAATAAGGAGACAAAGGGTCCCCTTGCCGAGACCCCTAGTAGGTAAAAAGAAATCAGTCTCCTGATCATTGAATCTCACCTTGTACTTCACCGAATTTACACAAGCCATCAATAACTCCACAAACCCCGGATGAAAACCCAGCCGAGTCATCATTTTCCTCAGAAAAATCCACTCAACACGATCATATGCCTTGTGCATATCCAATTTCACTGCACAAAGACCACCCTTTCCTTTCTTCTTGTTCTTTATTTTATGCATACTTTCATAGGCAATCAAAATATTATCAGTGATCAACCTACCAGGGACAAAAGCACTTTGAACAGGTGAAATAATCTCATCAAGAATAACCTTGAGCCTTAGTGCTATCATCTTGGAGATCACCTTATAAAGTACATTACATAAACTGATGGGCCTATACTGAGATATTGTTTCAGGGGATTCAACCTTCGGAATAAGAACAATGACGGTATCATTCCATCCCTGTGGAATCTCTTTGTTATTTATAGCACTCAAAACTTCAGAAGTAAGCACATCACCAATCAAAGGCCAACATTTCTTAAAAAATAAAGCATGCAGACCATCCGTACCAGGAGCTTTCATATCACCAATAGAAAATAAAGCTTTTTTACCTCCTCAGGAGTATACGGTTTTGTCAAAGCATCATTCATCTCAATTGTAACCTTTGGCATTACCTTCTCAATTAGCCCAGGATCTGGTTCATCAACCTCTGTCGTGAATAAGCCAACAAAGTAATCAGAAACTAGTGGATTAAGATAAGCTGCGCCTTCCACCCAATTACCATCAGAATTCTTCAGCTTTTTAATACGATTTCTCTGTCGCCTGAAAGAAGCAAAATTATGAAAGTAAGAGGTATTTTTATGTCGGGGGGCTACCCCCGGGTAGGGTCAAGGCTTGGTATAAAGATGAGTTTAAAGACATGCCGAGGTACGGAAAGGGCCGACCTGCTTGGGCCTGGGAGAATCCGAGCTTCACTTGACCTGGAGAGTTCAAAGGCCGACCTATCTTGGCCAAGAGGGGTCCGAGGTATCCCGTTGGCCTGGGCCGAGGTTCACGTCCGAGCTATGTTCAGCCGACCTACTACCTCGGTGCTATGGTTTGTATGGTGAGTGCAGGAGAAGCTGTTGAAGGAAGTAATATCCGAGGTGATTGGACTTAAGTACAAGACCCGAGGTAGGAGCGGGAGCAAGACCCGAGCTAACCAAGGCAGGAGGCCGTAGGTCGGGCAGGAGTCAATGCTCCTGTCACTTCCAGCCGGTACAAGAGCGCCTGACGCGGGAGCGTCTGTCAAGGAGCCTGGCAGAGGCGTGCCCCGGGTTCGGCGGGGCTGCACGTCTCTGACCGCTGACCACGCGATCTGGGAAAAGGCTACGAGGTAGCTCTGCCAGGCCACGTCCTGTCTCTGTCAGAGGGGACATGCTAGTTCTGCCGTTAGGCACAGGAGATGGGCAGCCACGTCTTGTCCCTGACAGAGGTACGGTGGTGACCGTGCAGAGGCATGGCAACAGTGTTCAGCGAGGGGCACAACGGTAACTCGGCTGGCCTATATAGTGGGCTTCACCCCCCTCCTGCTTGGGGACGACGGGATCGATCAAGAGAGAAAGAAAGAGAGAAAGGAACCTCGGAACACCCCGGAAACACCTCGGATCTAGCTCGGAGTGCCTTCTTCCTCCCGTAGCTCCATCTTTTACCTCAAGTTCTCACCATTGTATCATCATACAGCTCGAGGAGCAGCTTGTACTTGTCACTTTGAGCTATACACTGAGTAGGATAGTGCTGCAGTAGGGGTGTTACCTCCACAAGAGGGCCCCGAAGCAGGGTACATCGTGGTGTGCTTTGTGTTCTTGGTTTCTTGGTTCTTCGTTCGTGTTCTTGCGTGTTCTTGCGTGTGCACTTCTTGAGTGCATAAACCCTCCCCGGATTCCCCCAACGACCATTCGGCCCCATCTTAGCCATACCTATGGCATCTGCCGTGATCCCACCACGACAGTTGGCGCCCACCGTGGGGCAGATTGAGGCGTTGGAGGGAGTTTACATCCGGACGGGCTCAGGCGAGCGTGTTCTTTCCGGGCTTATCGCCAAGATCGGTGAGTTCACCTTCATCAGCGACAACGCGGGGTGTTTCGCCGGCAAGCCCTTCCCCGAGCATGGCTTCACCATGATGCTCGGCAGCTTCGTCACATACGTTGCTGTCGAGGTTGTTCGCGGTACCCGGAGCAGGTGCTCGTGGACGACGAAACTCCTCTCCTCGCGGCTTTAGGTCGGCGTATCACTCGCCCCGAGAGCTGCGTGGAGGTGATGATGACAGGTCCGGTTGATGCCGCTGGCAAAGTAGATGCCAGCAAATCCAAGGCGGCCGAGGTTGCTAAGGTGAGATCTGCAAAGCCCAGGCTAGAGAAAGAGCTGCCTGGCACCCCCGAGCTGCAGGGCCGAGGTGCGACCCTGGTAGAGATAGTGGAGACACTGGCAGACCCAGTAAATCCAGGAGTGGATGTAGTGGTGACTGTGGCCGACCTAGAGGCAAAGCGTGTCCTGTTGCAAAGGAGGCTGTAGCAATGATAACAGCTAGAGATGAGTTCAATAGAGATCTGCGTGAGTACAATGCAGCGAATGGCTTCACCCCGGTAGCAGTTGATACACATAGGGGAGCCGAGGTGCGGCAGAGAGGCAAGGGGCTCAATGATGAGATAAACAGGGAGGCTCGACCTACCACCTCGGCTAGGAGTGAGAGTCGCGTGTCGACTGGAAGGCCGGTATAGTTCCCCTGCTAAGAACCTCAGAGCTGCCGAGGCAGGCAGGGCCGAGCTATCCGGGTTGACTGGAGATGCATGGCGTGCGCAGCAGAAGCGAGTCAATGAGTTAGTGTATGTAGCTAACCAGCAGAATGAGGCTCTCCGCAGAGCATATGCCGGGGCTGGTGATTCAGAGATGGTTTATTCAGCTAGGCCAGTTAGTCAGGTGTCCAAGGGGCAAGCCTCGTCTCCACTCGTCGGAGGAGCCGATCGAGCCCGGAGTGTCACCTCGGGTCAGAACAAGCAGCTGCAGATGTATGATCCAGTGTTAGCAGCAAAGCAGAAGGTGGGCCAGGGCAATGCTAGCCGAGCTAAGGGAAACCCCGGCCCAGGCAATGCAAGCCGAGCTAAGGGTAACTCCGGTCAGGGAAATCAGAATGGCGGGCAAGCAGCGTCGGCTGGCCGAGGTAAACCACCTCCGCCCCCGAGGTATCAGCAACAACCCGGCCGCAGGGGCAATATCAGCGAGAGCCGGAGTATGTTCAGCAACCTCAGAATGTCGGTCAAGGCGATGACCGATATGATGATGGAGACTCGGCCATGGCGCGAGCTGGATACCACAGAGTGGATGGGGCGTTGGGACCTCGGATAGGAGGTCGGATGTTAGCTCCAGGCGATGTTCGTAACAAGCTGGATAGAATCTACTTGTCCGAGCAACTGGAGGAGGAAGGCCCTCCTGGTCCGGCGTGTTTTGGACCTCGGATCATGAAGGAGCCACCACCACCAGTATCTCAGTTCCAGTTAGGTCGGAACACCAAGCCATACAATGGGAGCACCAAGCCACAAGATTGGCTGACAGATTATGTATCCTCGGTGCACATAGCGGGGGGCAATCGCCGATGGGCGGTCCGGTATCTCCCGCACATGTTGGAAGGTCCAGCTCGGATCTGGCTGAATAATTTGCCGGAGTATAGTATCAACTCCTGGATAGACTTGGAGCTGGCGTTTAACAGCAACTTTGCTAGTACATACAAGAGGCCAAACCGACCTCAGCTCCTGGCGCATGTAAGCAAGATGATCATGAAACTGACCGAGAATTCTTAACTCGGTGGAGCAATGTTCGGAATTCCTGTGAAGGAGTGTAGAGGCACAGGCCATTTCCTGGTTTGCAGATGGTTGTCGACATGGCAGCATGCTGTGGCAGAGGCTCCAAGAGATATGCCGAAATCCCTAGCAGAAACAATCCGGATTGCAGATTCTTATGCTCTGGGTGATCCGATGCAGCCAGCAGCAGAGGCAGTGGCACGTAACAGAAGGAGGGAGCCAATAAACAACCGGCTCGGACCAAGGTGTAATGACCGCCAAGTTCGGACAAAAGGAGGGAGCCGGACTACCCATACACCTCGAACCAAGTTGCAGCGGTGAACCCGGATCAGCCCGGAGCTGGAGGTGTCCAGAGGCCAAAAATCAATGGTCCGGCATTTAGTCCGAACCCGGAGCCACCCTTGACTATGAATCAATGATAGATGGTCCTTGCTGTTACCATACGACCGACCCGCGCAAGCCAGCCAACCATTCAACCCGGCAGTGCAGCTGGAACCGCAGAATCAGAGAAGAAGGGGCGAAGGCCGGAGGAATCAGAGCAGGACCACCACCTCAGAGATTTCAGCCGAGGTCCCACCCAATCTGTCCGGAGCAAATGTTACCCCGATAACCACTGCACCTCTCCGAGGCCTGCAGCAGCAAGACCCGTGAATGTTGTGAATGTCCGAGGTAATAACAACAACAATGGTGCCGGACCAAGTCAGCAGTATGAATACCCCGGAAATGACTATAGAGAGGCTCATGCGAGCTATGTGGTCTTTGTGACCGAGCCAACTGACAAGAAGAGCGTGCAGAGGCGTGCCATGGAGGTGAATGCAGTAATGCCGGTGGTGCCGACCTATATGAACTGGTCTGAGCAGGAGATCACTTGGAGCAGAAAGACACACCTCGGATCATGCCGAGCCCTGGAAAGTATGCCCTGGTGGTAGATCCAACGTTGTGTGGGCCTACCAACAATGTGAGGTTCACCCGAGTTCTGGTGGACAATGGCAGTGCCATCAACATCATGTACCGAGACACAATGGTGAAATTGGGCATATCGCCAATCAGTTGATGCCAAGCAGTTGTACTTTTCATGGGATTGTGCCTGGCGTTTCCTGTGCACCCATGGGCAAGATATGGGTGGATGTAGCATTTGGAACCAAGGAAATTGCCGAGTTGAGAGTATCGAGTTCGAGGTGGTGGACTTGGAGAGTGCATACCATGCATTGCTTGGAAGGCCGGCTCTGGCCAAGTTCATGATTTCCACCCATGTTGCATACCTGAAGATGAAAATGCCAGGGCCTAATGGGATCATATCCATCTCGGGTGACTACAAGCGAGCCATTCAGTGTGCCTCGGCGGGGTCTAATCTGGCCGAGTCTTTGGTGATCGCAGCTGAGAAGAAGAAGCTGCATCAAGTGGTGGCAATGGCGCAGTCAACACAGCTCGGCATGTCCGGACTGATGAGCCCGGACTCAACTGCGCATTCGAGGTGCCCAAGGAGACCAAGAAGATCCCCATTGACCCGGAGCACCCAGAGCATATGGCCATCATTGGGACCGGGCTGGGCGAGAAATAGGAAGGCGAGCTCTGTCACTTCCTCCGTGAGAATCGGGATATCTTTGCATGGTCGGCTAAGGACCTGCCTGGTGTTCCGAGGGAGTTGGCAGAGCACTCTTTATTTGTCAGGCCAGAGGTGAAACCGGTGAGGCAACCGACCCGTCGTCTCTCAGACGACCGAGACAAGTGGTGCTGGACGAGCTGGCTAAGTTGCTTGCAGCCGGGTTCATTATGGAGGTGCTGCATCCGGACTGGATATCCAATCCGGTCTTGGTGGAAAAGAAGAAAGACGAGCCAGCCGTGGTCAAGGTGTGGCGCATGTGCATTGACTTCACTAACCTCAACAAGGCGTGCCCAAAGATCCATTTCCATTACCTCGGATTGATCAAGTGATCGATTCCACTGCTGGTTGTGAACTGTTGTCTTTTATCGATGCGTACTCTGGTTTTCACCAGATACCACTGAACCCAAAGGATCAAATAAAGACTGCTTTTATTACCCCGTATGGGGCGTATTGCTATCGTGTCATGTGTTTTGGTCTGAGAAATGCCGGGGCAACTTATCAGAGGTGTATGCAGAAATGCCTGCACTCTCAATGGGCAAAAATGTGCAAGTGTATGTCGATGATATCGTCATCAAAACTAAGGAGAAACGTACTCTCCTCGAGGATCTCGAGGAGACATTTGTGAATTTGAGAAAATCGGTTGAAGCTTAACCCGGACAAGTGCACCTTTGGTGTCCCGGCTGGAAAGTTGCTCGGATTCCTGGTGTCTAGCCGAGGTATCGAGGTTAACCCGGCCAAGATCCGAGCTATTGAGAACATGAAGTTACCGAAGTGTTTGAAAGATGTGCAGAAGTTCACAGGGTGCCTAGCCTCGTTGAGCCGATTTGTAGCTCGGCTAGGAGAAAAAGCCTTACCTTTGTACCAGCTCATGAAGAAAAGTACCGGGTTTACATGGACCCCGCAGGCCGACGTGGCGTTCAATGAGCTGAAAAAGATGTTGTCCACTGCCCCGGTGTTGGCGTCACCATTGCACAATGAGCCGATGTTACTTTACATTGCGGCCACAAACCGAGTTGTAAGTGTGGCAGTGGTGGTGGAGCGCGAAGAAGGTGGCAGGTCGGTGCAGAGACCGGTGTATTACTTGAGCGAGGTGATCTCTACCTCGAAGCAGAATTACCCTCACTACCAGAAGATGACGTATGGTGTCTACCTGGCGGTCAAGAAGTTGAAGCATTATTTCCAGGAGCATCCCATGACGGTGGTGTGCGAAGCTCCAATCTCGGAGATCATCGGGTGCAAAGATGCAACTGGCCGAGTTGCCAAATGGGCGATTGAGGTGTCTCCATATGCACCACATTATGAGAGAAGAGATGCAATTAAATCCCAGGCGTTGCCGGACTTCTTTTGTGATTGGGCCGAGATGCAGTATGAGCCACCCAGGCCGGACTATAATTATTGGAAAATGCATTTTGATGGGTCCAAGACAAAGATCGGGCTGGGGGCTGGAATAGTCCTCACCTCGCCAAAGCGAGATCAGCTGAAGTACGTGCTGCAGATTCATTTCTCAGCATCAAACAATGTGGCGGAGTATGAGGCCTTAATCCATGGCCTCAAGTGGCAAGGAGATCGGTATCCGGCGTGTAGAGTGCTTCGGCGATTCCGACCTGGTGGTGCAACAATCTTCTGGAACTTGGGATGCTCTGGATGCCAACATGGCGTTATATCGGTTCCATGTGCAAAAGATATCCGGGTTCTTTGAAGGGTGTGAGTACAGGCATATACCTCGGGCAGAAAATGATGCTGCCGACGTGTTGTCAAAGCTCGGTTCATCGAAAGAGGCAGTACCACCAGGGGTAGCCCTGAATCACTTGAGAACTCCTTCAATCAAACCTTCTCCTGAATCCGAATCTATTTTCATCCCGGCGGAGCAAGAGCCCGGACCTGTTCCAATGGAGGTAGACGTCGGATGCGTTTGGTCGGACCCGGGGACTGCGTGGCAGAGCTCGGGGACTGCGCACCGAACCTCGGGGACTGCTCATCAGACTCGGGGACTGGTCGCAGGATGGTGGAGGAAATAATGGAGGAGATTATGGTGGCCGAACCAATGGAGGTGGACGAGAACTTTTTCCTTTGCACCCAGTGCCGGAGTGGGCGGAGCAAATCATGAAGTTCATAACGGAGGGAAGCTTGCCAAGTGACACAACCGAGGCTAGGAGAATTCAAAGGAGGGCCAAGGCGTACACCATCATCAACAAGGAGCTCTATAAAAGAAGCGTAACCGAGGTGTTGCAACGGTGTGTCGAGCCAGCTGAAGGCAAGGAGATGCTTTTGGAGATCCACCAAGGAGAGTGTGGTCATCATTGCAGCACAAGAGCTCTGGTGGCCAAGGTGTTCAGGCATGGGTTCTATTGGCCCACTGCTCTTGCTGATGCAGAGGCCATAGTCCGGAGATGTGAAGGATGCCAAAGGTTTGCCAAGCAAACGCATATGCCAGCCTCGGCGCTCAAAACAATTCCTATCACTTGGCCGTTTGCGGTATGGTGTTTGGATATGGTGGGAGAGTTCAAACCAGCCCGAGGTAACATGACGCACATACTGGTGATGGTGGACAAGTTCACCAAGTGGATCGAGGTGAAACCAATCCGGAAGTTGGATGGTCATTCAGCAGTGACTTTTTGAAGGAGATCATTCTGCGATATGGCTACCCCCATAGCATTATCTCGGACAACGGCACGAACTTTGCTGTTGGAGAATTTGCTCGGTTTTGCATGAACAAGGGAATCCGGCTGGACATAGCCTCGGTGGCACACCCGGAGTCTAATGGACAAGTGGAAAGATCAAATGCTCTAGTGTTGGCCGGCATCAAGGCTCGGCTCATTGAACCACTGCTGAAAACGCCGGGGTGTTGGATAGATGAGATACCAGCAGTACTGTGGGGTCTAAGGACCACGCCAAATCGATCAACTGGCTATACGCCATTTTTTATGGTCTATGGGGCAGAAGCTATGCTACCCACTGACATCGAATATGATGCGCCCAGAGTGGCAATGTACACTGAAGCCGAGGCAAAAGAGGCTCGGGAGGATGCAGTAGATCTGCTTGAGGAAGCAGAGAATTGGCCTCATCTCGGTCAGCAATATACCAGCAAGGTCTCCGACGTTATCATAGCCGGAGTATCAACCCTCGTGTGTTTCACGAGGGAGATTTGGTGCTGAGGCTGGTGCAGCGCAAGAAAGGTCGGCACAAGTTGTCACCTCCATGGGAGGGACCGTTCATTGTGAGCCGAGCTCTGCTCAATGATTCCTACTATCTAATAGATGCGCAGGAACCAAGGGAAGATGGGCTGGACAACCCCGGATCAGAGGTCAGGCGACCATGGAATATAGCTCTACTCCGACCTTTCTACTCATGAAGGGCGCAATGTATGTACCTCGGTTAATCCTTAATGAAATGTCGGCACTCCGAGGTTGAAGCTCGGGGACTGCCTCGCTCTTGTGCTTGTGTTTTATTTCTGTTTGTCAATTTCGTTCATATGCCGAACTATTTTGAACCTCGTCTCAAACTTCAAGTAATGTATGCTGTGTAACTAATCTTGTGACTCGACTGACGAACGCCAAATGGTAGTCAAGAGCAAAGATGAAAAAACGTGGGAAACATGAAAATGGACTCGGGGACTCGGTCCAAAAATATAGTTCGGCATGTGTCGTTTACTAACCCCTGTCTTTACCTTTCGTTTATGTCGGATGATTTTGAAACACACCTCGACATTTGCTAAGTACTGTATGCTATAAACAACAATCTTGTGACTCGACTGTCGAACGCCAAAATGGTAGACAAGAGCAAAGAATGCCAAGTATAGTAAACACGAAAGTGAACTCGGGGACTCGTTCCAAAAGGGTTCGGCATAAATTCTTAGAAAAGCATGGTTCGGATAGCAAGATAATAGTACTGGTAGCAAGGCAAACTACTTAAGGTCTGTTACATCTGCACCCGGCATACCGGGGATTTAATGTTTTGTTGAGACAAGTTCAGGCCTCGGAAGAAGGAGTCTCGGAGAAGGAGCCTCGGGCGCAGGAGCCTCGGGCGCAGGAACCTCGGGCGCAGAACAACCTCGGTCGCGGAAGCAACCTCGGTTGTTGGAGTGGATGCCGGGGTGTCCGTCACGTCGGGGGAGATCACCTCGGTGGCTACGGCTTTGCCGGACTTGCCCTTGGAGTTCGGAGGTTCGTCGAAGCTGAAGTCATCATCAGAGCCTTCAGCCACCTCGGTTGTTTTGCCGGCCTTGCCCTTGGAGCTCTCAGGCTCGTCAAAGTCAATTTCCTCGCCGTCAGAACTTCTTCACCGGACTCTGCTTCCTCGTCCGAGCTCTCTTCATCCTCAGAATAGAGGCGCCCGTCATCAAAGGTCCGGGTGTTTGCATAACTAGCAAAGCGGTCGGCTGCTGCTTGGCGTTTCGCAATGCCATCAGGGGTGGAGTTCCAAGGAGAGCCCCTGCGCAGGGAGGTAACCGTGTGGATCTCAACATCTTCATACCAGGACAGCACGAACACCAGGGCCTTGTCCGCTCCAGCCCGAGCTGATGAGCATCTCCACTCCCGAAGTCTAGCCTCGGCTCCTTTCAGCTTCGTGGCGAGCTCGTCGATGCAAGTGGGAGTCTTGACCTTGGGCCAGAGGGCACGGTGGACCTCGATGGCAGCATCAACCAGCTTGGTTCCAATGGCCCGGAGCGGCCTGATCCGAGCATTAAGGGCAACAAGGTGGTCCTGGATATCCCAGCTTTCGCTGAGGGTTTCTGTCTCAGCCCTCTTTGCCCGAGCTGCTTGAACTTCGCGGATAGCCTTGTCCTTGGAGTGCTCGAAGTTCTCTGAAGAAGACAAAAAGGCTGTCGCTGAAATAAGGCATACGGTGGCACGGGGTGTAGGTCGGCAGAAAATAAGGAAAAGGGGAGAAGAAACTTACTGTCCATTTGGTGATTAATCCGAGCGAGCTCGGACAACCAGCTTTTCGAGATAGCTCGGAGGGCGTAAGTTCGGCTTCGGCCGAGGTGGCGCGGCTCTCCAGGGTCTTGGCAAGCTCTTGCTGCTGTTCGGCGGCCTGGTCTTTGGCCTTCATAGCGTCCTCCACAGCAGTTTTGGCTTCATTAGCCCGGTTCAGCTCTTGTTGCAGCCGAGCTATTTCATCCTCGGCTGTCTTCAACTTGGAGGCGTAATCTTTGTCGCTCTGCTCCTTCGCGGATAGAAGAGTCCGGTGAGACTTCTTCAATCTGTTGTGATCCAGCAGGAGGTTCTTGAAGATCTTGGTCCGAGCGTTGTTGCACTCCTGAAAAAATAGAGAGATCAGTTCGGAGAAATCCGAGGTATTTCTAGCACCCGAGGCCCAATTGAGTCCCGGGGACTTGCATTGGCCTCGGGGACTCGCAGCATTGGCCTCGGGGACTCAGCATGGAGAAATGACAAGTTTTTGAGATTCAAGCCGAGCAATTTTAACTCGGTGGAGTGTCAATTGCTCAACCCGAATCTCGGGGACTGGGAATAGTGTATGTTTGTCATTTGGTTTCAAAGGAAGAAAGAGAGTTGCGTAAAGAAACTTACCGAGGCCTTCTTGCTGCAGTCGAGGACCGCAGTCTGCATGTTGTAGATAGATTGGAGCACGGCGCTAGGTCCAACTGGATGCTCAGAGCTCGGGTTGGAGGAGACCTCGGCAGTGTCAGCCGAGTTCCAGTCCATGTCATAGTGCTTCTCCGAGCCTAAGCTGTTCCCGCTCTTGGTCCGGAGTTGCCCGACCTCCCAGCTGCTGATGTTCGGCTGGATGGTAGCAGCAAAAAGAGCTCGGGAGGTGGCGACCTGAGAGCTCGAGGGCGCGGTCTTGATCAAGGTGGACCTCGGCGCAGAAGCGGGAACATGCGGCACCAGTTGGGTGCTCGCAGCCTTGGGGCCCGGTGGCGGTGGCGGCATTGAGTTTGCTGTGGCTGTGGCTGTTTGGGGGGCTCAACAACTGGAGCGAATCTTTCTTCTGCTTCTTCTGCTGCTGTTGCTGCTGGTTGCGCGCAGCTTGAGACTTGGGGGAGAGCCGAGGCTCCTGCACGGTCTTTGCCGGAGTCTTGGCGCGATCTGTCTCCGCATCCTTCTGAGGAGGCGGAGGAGTCTGATCTCGGCGGGGAGCAGAGTGCCCCAGGCCGGAGTCAGAGCTCGGCGGTGGAAGTTCGGCGGAGGAGACGCGCACCGGGGAGGAGATGGTCTTCTCCGGGCTGCAGGTCAATGGACCGTTCTGGAGGAGAGGCTCTGGCGGGGCTGCCGAGGTTAACCTCGACCTCGGTTGTCTGAGCTTCAACCACTGGAGGCAGTGGTGAATGTATCGAGCTGTGGCTCTGCTTGATCTGCCGAGCCGGGCTAGACAAAAAGAAAAGATTAAGTTAGAATGTAAAAAACTTAACCTCGGAACACGTGAAAGGTAAAAAGGAGCAAGGTGACTTACGCATCTTCCTCCACGGGGCCTCGCTTCTTGTGCCTCGCCGAGGTCTTCTTGGCACGCTTGGCTTTGGGCGCCGCAGTCTCCGAGGTCTTGGAAGCCTCGGCATCCGAGGTACCAGGTCCTGAGCGCTTCCGGGAAGCTGCAGACGCTGGATGAAAGTTCTTATATGTTGGAGGGGCATATGAAATGGGAATAACGTTGATAGGTTCCAGAATTTGGCAATCATCATCGTCATCATCGGGCCAATCCTGGATAGACGATCGAACTGGTGGGCGGTGCGAGGTGAAACCACGAGTCTTACCCGAGGTGGCCTTGGGAATGGGGAGGTGATCCTCATTGTCCGGATCTTCAACCTCGGCGGCGGCCGGGACAGGCAGGTCGGGAGTCCACTCCTTAGAAGAAAGGGGGCCATCCTCGATTTCCTGTCGAGTGAACTTCTGCAGAGGTGGCAAGGTAAAACCGAGTTAGCACAAGAATCAATACAAGGCCGGGGTGAAAATGAAACCGAGGAATATTTTACGTCGGGTAAAGTACACTTACTTGAGCTGGAAGGTGATCTCGGTCGTAGGGCTTGACACCCCATTTCCACTTGTCGGGCATGGTGGTCTTGGCGATGGCCCGGATGCGCCTCTTCACCTCGGAGTCATCAAGTTCAAAGGTGCTGTGCCGAGTGGGGTCGTAGCGGCCACTCATATGGCAGATCTTATGGGCCCGCTCTTGTAAAGGGCTAACTCGGCGTGTGATCATGGTGCGCAAGATGTCATCTGCCCCCCAGCTTTTTTCCTGGAGGGACATCATAGTCTGGTGGATCAGAAGAACCTCGGGAGCGTCGGGTGCAGGCTCATAATCCCAGTTGAGTTGGGCAGCAGGGGTTCCAATGGTGAACTCCGGCAAATTGATGAGGTCTTCGGCGCCCGGGTTCTTCACATAGAAGAAGGAGCGTTGCCATTTGCGGCAGGAGTCCAGGCCCTGGATCCGAGGAAACTCAGAAAGGCGCCGAGGTGAAATCGAGGCCGCCCCGCAAGCAGTCATCTCCTTGTCCACGACCTTCTTGTTCGGGACACTTTGCTTCTTCAGCTGGAAGTACTTGGCCCAGGACTCGATGCTTGGCCATAATCCGAGGTAACCCTCGGAAAAGGTCGCGTAGGCCGAAAGTTGGAGGATGGCGTTGGCGGGCAGGTGGTGTGGCTGAAGTCCAAACTTGTTCAAGAAATCCCGGAAGAATTTCCCGGCCGGGAGCCCGAAGCCACGTTCAAAGTGGTCCAGGAAGACGACCCTCCCCGGATTCCACCTCGGGTTCGATGTCTCCTTTCTTCGGAATCCGGCAGATGAGTTTAGCCGGGATCCGCCGTGAATCTCGGAGCCATTTGATGTCGACCTCCGTGACGTCGGATCCCTCCCAGCTACCTCGTTCTGCAGATGCTCCTTCCTCGGCGGGATCCGAGGCGGAAGACATGTTGAAGCTTTCCTGCAAAAGAGGGAGGTTCAACCGGGGTAAGTACCTCGGACAGTTCAGGATAGCCGGGGTAAAATACCTCGGATCATTCGAGACAGTCGAGCTAAAGGATTTTGGCGGGAAACATGTTTCTATCATTGCGAGATACTAGCAAAGATCTACCGGTGAGCTAAAAAGGGAAATAAAATCAAGTTCATCCGGGGGCAAAACTAAAAGGACAGTGCTACGGGTGCGTCTGTTACAAGTTTAGATGAGATCTAAAATGCACTAAAAGGGCTCGAGGGGATCATCTAGTTCCTCAAGTTCATCAGATTCATCAAGATCCTCGAGTTCATCGAAGGATGAACATGTTCATGGCAATGGCAGTAGAGGGGAAGCGAAGAACTCACCGGTGAGGTGCTCGAAGATCGAGGGTGGCGCGAAGGGTCGACGGCGGAGTGGCGGCGCAAGGCGCGGTGCGCGTTTCCGGCGAGAATCGGCGAGACGGCGAGGTCGCAGCGGCGAGTGCTCGACGGCGGCGATGGAGGCAGTGGCACGGAGCGGTGGGCGAGTGGGGAAGAAGAAGAGGAGATTACCCCTGGGCCCCTATTTATAGCCGCGTGCGGTAACGGCGTGCGGTAACTGCGCACCACCGCGCGGTTATCGGGGAAACGTGGGATCGTGTGCGGGCGGCGGAGCGGTTGCGCAGTTGGTGGCCGCACGATCGGCCACATCGTGGGCCGCAGAGTGGCAACCGCCAGCCTCGGATTTCCTGTGCTGGTCAGCGCGAGAATCGAGGAGTCGTGGGCGGTCAAGTTGGTCTCGTACTTGAGTGCGCAGGTGCGCTGTTTGGTGGGTCCGGCTGACGAGGACGGCGTGTGGTCAGGACCTGTCTTTCAGAGGTCCGGGGTTCGAGGTCCGGGCAGAGATTCTTCGCCACGTGCCTCGGAAGATCTTGGGGCAAGATTGTGCTGAGTCAAACAGCTCGGAAAGTTCAGATTGCAGATCAACCTCGGATTAAATTATGGTCTGTGGGAAGTACCTCGGCGGAGCTATTTTTAAGGTCGGTTTTAGAGGTGGTGCCTTGCTTGTTTTAAACCTGCCACGGCCCTCCATCCGAGGTCGTAGGGCCGCACCAGCTTCGGGGACTAATGTCGGGGGGCTACCCCCGGGTAGGGTCAAGGCTTGGTATAAAGATGAGTTTAAAGACATGCCGAGGTACGGAAAGGGCCGACCTGCTTGGGCCTGGGAGAATCCGAGCTTCACCTTGACCTGGAGAGTTCAAAGGCCGACCTATCTTGGCCAAGAGGGGTCCGAGGTATCCCGTTGGCCTGGGCCGAGGTTTACGGTCCGAGCTATGTTCAGCCGACCTACTACCTCGGTGCTATGGTTTGTATGGTGAGTGCAGGAGAAGCTGCTTGAAGGAAGTAATATCCGAGGTGATTGGACCTGGAGTACAAGACCCGAGGTAGGGAGCGGGAGCAAGACCCGAGCTAACCAAGGCAGGAGGCCGTAGGTCGGGCAGGAGTCAATGCTCCTGTCACTTCCAGCCGGGTACAAGAGCGCCTGACGCAGGAGCGTCTGTCAAGGAGCCTGGCAGAGGCGTGCCCCGGGTTCGGCGGGGCTGCACGTCTCTGACCGCTCACCACGCCCTATCCGGGGAAAAGGCTACGAGGTAGCGTGGCGTGGCTACGTCCTGTCTCTGTCAGAGGGGACAGGCTAGTTCTGCTGTTAGGCAACAGGAGATGGGCATGCCATGTCTTGTCTCTGACAGAGGTACGGTGGTGACCGGTGCAGAGGCATGGCAACAGTGTTCAGCGAGGGGCACAACGGTAACTCGGCTGACCTATATAGTGGGCTTCACCCCCCTCCTGCTTGGGGACCGGACGGGCTGATCGATCAAGAGAGAAAGAAAGAGAGAAAGGAACCTGGGAACACCCCGGAAACACCTCAGATCTAGCTCGGAGTGCCCTCTTCCTCCCGTGTAGCTCCATCTTTTACCTCAAGTTCTCACCATTGTATCATCATACAGCTCGAGGAGCAGCTTGTACTTGTCACTTTGAGCTATACACTGAGTAGGGTAGTGCTGCAGTAGGGGTGTTACCTCCACAAGAGGGCCCCGAAGCAGGGTACATCGTGGTGTGCTTTGTGTTCTTGGTTTCTTGGTTCTTCGTTCGTGTTCTTGCGTGTTCTTGCGTGTGCACTTCTTGAGTGCATAAACCCTCCCCGGATTCCCCCAACGACCATTCGGCCCCATCTTAGCCATACCTATGGCATCTGCCGTGATCCCACCACGACATTTTATCACCGAACTGTAGCCAATTAATCCTGCTTCGTTGAGCCCAGTGCATCTCCTCCATCTCCAGAAGCTTTTCAATCTCCTCAGACAGCTTCTTTTGCCTCGCTATATTTTCATCAGACAAGGTATCTCTTACAACATTTTCCAATTGTTTCTGCATTCGCAGTAGATTATTTTTTGTCTGCTTAAGCACTGATCTATCCCACTTATGAAGCTGATCATGTACATGCTCGAGCCTTTCCGCCAAGGAATTGTTTTGAACTAATGTGCCTGAAAGTTCCCAAGCCCCCTGCACAATATCTAGGAAAATTTTCTCCTTAAGCCAACGGGCCTCAAACCGAAGGATCGGCGGGCCCTTCTGCTGGGCCTCCACAGGTTCATCCATACGCATCAAAATAGGTCTATGATCTGATCTATAATAGTCAAGATGAAGCAAATTTGAATCAGGAAATTTCAACCTCCACGCTTCATTTGCTAAAGCTCTGTCTAGTCTTTCACGAATATTCCCCCTATGCCACGTAAACTTGTCACCGACATAACCAACATCAGAAAGGTGACAATCATCAAGAGCATCTCGGAAAGCTTGCATGCACTGAGCCCTTCTCGGTCTGCCCCCCTCTTTTTCAAAAGGATATAAGATATCATTAAGGTCTCCCATCACTAACCAAGGCAAAGTACAATTCTGATTTAAGTCTCTCAACCGCTGCCAAGTAAGATGTTTGGCTTCCCAACGAGGCTCATCGTACATGCCAGTAAAACGCCACACATTTTCCTGGCCAACTCCCACCATCAAGTCAATAAAATGTAAATTACTATCTCGAACCGTTAACACCACTTCTTTCTTCCAGAAGACTAGAAGACCTACACTCCTACCATCACTGCACACAACCTCCTTGAAATCCATACGCAACTTTCTTCTAAGCATTTCCGCGGGAAACCTATCCAAGTGAGTTTCCAACAGAAAAATAATATCAGGGCTTCTACGATTAATCACATCCAGTAGAGCCCTGATCGCCGCAGCCTTTTTGAGGCCACGACAGTTCCAACTTAGGATCCTCATTGCGCCCGGTCAGCCCCCTTATCGGAGACCGCCGATATAATATTTTTGTTGCTTTCATCATCCGTCCTAAATCGCTTCAAAGTCCGAACTTCCCCATCATTCAAACCCAGCCCATGATTGTTTGCTCTACTCTGTCCATCAAACTGACCGACTAAGCTGGCAACCTGATCACCAGAAGGGACAGGAACAATAGCATTGTGATCAACCCCTCCCTCAAAATTTAAACGCTTTCTACTCAGAGGATCAGTATCCTGTAATTCATCGTCAGCTGTCTTATCCAGCCCTCCATTAGACCAATGCTGCTGATCATCCCTACTCGAACCAGCAAAAGCAGCGCCAAATCTTCCCCGGCCACGCCCCATAAAAGATGCCCGGCCAGCGCCAGTATTGCGATCATTCCCGCGGCCACGACCAGCACCATGACCACCACCCGCTAGAATAAAGTTTCCCCACTCAAGTTTTGTAGTATCATGAACACCATCTCCACACTCCTCATGCCAGTGACCAATCAACCCACAAGCTCCACAAAACGGTAGCTTCTCATACTGCACCTGATACCACTCCTTCTTTTTATCCTTTGTCATGGACACAAACCTTGTAAGCTTCTTGTTCACATTTATCTTTGCCCGAATCCGCACAAATTCTCCCACGAAACCAGCAGGCAATTTAACTTGAATCTCTTCAATCTCTCCCATAGCTCTACACATCCCCCTAATAATTGGATCCTTCAAAAAGTTATCAGGAAGTTTAAGCACACGAGCCCAAATTTTGATTTTATCGAGAACAACCGATCTAGGGTTTTGGAACCCATCGTACTCCTCCATCATCACAGCTTGGTTCCTGAAGAACCACGGCCCCAACAACATCGCCTTGTTCCAATCTCCTAGACACGCAAATTGGACAGTGAAAAGGTTGTCCTCAATTTTCCGCCATGCCACAGCCTTTGCTGGATTCCATGCCGGTCGCATGTCGGCATACAAAGCACTAGGGCTAAACCCCCACGTCGTATGAACCTTAGCTATCGCCAGCCACTTCGCCTGCGCCGGCGGCTCCTCCACCTCATCTTCCCAAACGAACTCATCCTCCTCCTCTTCATCTAGGTTAAGCCGTCCCAGAAGCTCCTCCACCGGATCCTTGCTCGCCCTAGCAGCCTCGCCCTTCTCGCTCGCCATCCTCTCGCCATACTCGCAGAGAGAGGATGGCCGATCGGAAGACAAGATAAACTCTCGACGGTCGCCGCCGCCGGAGGATAGGTAAACCCTAGGTTTTTCGCTAGGGGACAACTGACCGGTGTAGATAATGCAACAGGCTTCGCAATAAAATTATACCATCCCGCCGGCATCAAAGAGGTAAAGACGATTTGGGTTTCCCGAGAGCTGACAATTTGGGTTTTTCGTTGTCTGCTTTGGCAAAAATCGTCAGGTACCCCGTCTAAAAAGAAAAAAAATCGTCAGATACGGTTAATCTCGCTGTCTTGTGGCCACTATAAAAACGTGTACGCCCTTCCTGGTAATCACCAACTAACCTCTGCCAAAACCGCCTGTGGCCTAGCGCAAGAACCCAAGAAAGCCAAGAACCGCTCGCGCCGCAGCCATGGAGGTGGCCCGCGCCTTCCACACCCCGCAGCGGCAGCATCACCTCGCGGAGCTCCGCATCGAGGCTGACCATTCGCCGGTCGCCTTCTCCGATCCCTGCGCTGCCGGCTGCAAGCGCCGCTGCCTCTTCCCCGTCTTCTCCCCGCGCAAGAAGATGTTGGTCGAGCTGCTTCCCTTCTCCGCGCCCGCGCTTTCCCCGCCAGCCAGCGCGGAGCGCGCCGCCAGCGTTTTCTCGCCGCCGCTGTCCCCTTCCAGCGGGAGCAACCGCAGCTTCACGTTCCGCGCTTCGCCGGAGCAGCCGGTGGCGCCCGCGCGGTCCAACCGCAGCAGCGCCTTGGCGTTATTGACTTCGCTGGAGCGGCCGCTGACACCCATGGGCTCCACCGCCAGCAGCGGTTTTGGGGTCTTGTCTTCTCGGTCGTCGTTGTCGCCCGGTCCAGGGGGCGCCAGCGCAACCGGCGTCATCGCGTTCTCGACTTCCCCGAAGCCGGCGCGCACGGGATCCACCGGCAAGGACGAGGAGGAGGTGGCGTTCTTGGCTTCACCGAACCCGGCGTTCGGGCGCACAGGTTCGTCAGCGTCCCCGGTAGCCAAGGTGTTGTCTCCCGCAGGGCCCGTGATTAGCGGCGGGGGCGATCTCGTCGTCTCGCCGCCACTCGTCCTCACGCCCCTCCGGATGCCGGTCTCTCCGGTGCGCAAGTCCGAGGGGAGCACCCTGTGGTCACGGCGCCACGGGAACAAGCGGCAGGGGGAAGACAAGCTGCAGATCACCCTGCCGCCGAACAAGGTCGCCAAGACGGGATCATCGGTCGCCGGCGAGACTTCCTGTCGCGCCGCCCTATCCGTGCCGTCGACCAGGCCGTGCTGCACGTTCGTCAATTCGCCGGCGAAGGCGAGCAAGGAGGTATCACGACGCGTCCTCAATCGACCGAGTTGTTGATTTCCTCGTCCGCTACTGTAGTTATTTGCCATTTGCGCCTCTGATTTCGTCAGATTGGGTTGTTGCAGAAAGTCAAGAGGGACACCCTTACCGCCAGCGCTGCATTCCGCTCATCGTCGACGGCCGGGACGTGCTGCACGTTCGTCACATCGCCGACGAGGCCGTCCGCGGTGGACAAGGCGAGCGGGGCGGCGGTAATTAAGCCTTTTTCACTTTCCAGTTCTTCTCTTCCTCGCTTACCCGTTCACCTGAATCATTCCAAATTCGCATGATTTCTTATCTGCTTCACCGTGAACATTTTGTTCAGTTTCATGTTTGCATTTCTTCAGTTAATGGTTTGTTAATTACTGGTTTATCTTCTTTCTACTAGTACTACGGTAGCATTTTGGTAATTTGTCTGCATAATGAAATCCCCGCTCGTACAGGAGTGCGGTGCAAGATTGGCCGGTGTGGGCGGAGGTGGCGCCGGCTCGTCGGCGGCGTGTGCAGGCGCCGAGATGGTAGTGAGCGTGACCTACTCGTGCGGTGCCCGGAAAGAGTTCTGCTTCGACCACCGCCACTGACAGGCTCGATCGTCCTTCCATCACCGCCGTCAATTACTTCGTCTACGGGCATGGATCGCCCCAAATTTCCTGCATTTTAGTCTAGCCTGAATCTAGGACAACCGTAGATGCATTGTGCTCGGAACTAAATGCGTGCTACGAGAACTGTAACAAATGATGAAATGTATGCGTCTCTACTCTCTCTGTAGTTGCCTTGATGTTTTCTTCTTGACTTTGAACTGAAAAGAGCTTATGGGTGTGGTGAACGTGTGCGGTTCCTTAGTTTTTGGTATCTTCGTTTATTGTTTCTCTTTGTTTTTTGCCACTTGTTTCCTCACACGCCGTCTTTCTTAAGCGTGAAATTTTAGCTATTTCCGCGTACCAGTCAGTTAGTCGCTTCTTAAGAATGATGTTCTGGTCTGATCAATTTTATGAAAAACTACCAGGATCTACAATAATAGTTAAAAAGTAAAAAAAAGCATTTCATGATGATATAATAATATTCATTTGAAATGTAAAAAAATTAACATTTATTTGACGAAGCAACTCCCCCCTTTCGCACCCCCTCGGCGGCCTGGGGGCCGAAACCATAGCCTGTCCTTAGGGCATCTCCAGCCGTGCCCTCCAGGCCACTTTTTGGGTCAAATAGCGCCGAAATGCTTCCAGTCGTGCCCCCAGGATCTCAAATAGCGCCGTTTAGCGCCGTTTTAGCGCCGGCGCACCCAGGCCAAACCCAAGGCGCTGGGTTGCGCCTGGGGGGCGGCGGGGGGGGGGGGGGGGGGGGGGGGGGGCGATTGCCCATTTAATTCGTGCCACGCGCCCACTTTCCTCTCTCCTCTCCCCCCACGTTTCTCTCTCCTCTATCCACTTCCCCACGCACGCACGGTTCTCTCTTTCCTCCCTCTTTTCCCAACCACGCACGGGAGAGCAGCACAGGCATCACGCCGCCGCCGCCCAGCTCCTCCCTCCGCCGCCGCCCACACGCCGTCGCCGCCTGGCTCGCGCTCGCGGCCGGTACCGGGGCGCGCTCGCCAAGCACGGTTCTGGGCTGCAGCTCGATTCGTTTTCTTCTGTGACGGCGCAGATTGATTGATTGGTGCGTCGTTTGTGTGAACCGCGCGAGCAGCAAGCAGCTGCTGGACCCGGAGGAGGTGGACGTGGTGCCTGCGGCGGACCGGGAGCGGCCGGGACAGGGGCTCACGCTCGCTTCCGGGGCGGAGCTCGCGCTTGGCCGGCGCCCGTGGACCAGATGGGATGCCGCCGGCGTAGGAGATGACGGGGAGGACGCCGCCAAGCTCGGTCCATGGCCGACGCTGGCCGGCTCGCCGCTTTCCTCGGTCCATGGCCGACGCCGCCAAGCCCAAGACTAAGGCCAAACCCAGCCCCGCCGCGCCGACAGCTCCGTCCCCGCAACCACCCGATGCCGGCGTGGCTTCCGATGCCGGCGTGCATGGAAGGAGGCCAGCGCAGTGCTTGGCTCTGCCTTTGCCTCCGTGGCCGGAGTTGGCGCCAATTTCTTCATCTTCCCGTGTTGGGGTGGGCGTGCGGCTGGGAAAATGTCCCCCCAGGAACTGATTTTGCGACGCGGCGCTAATTTTGGCCCCCAGAATGTCTCCTTTTTCGTCCTGGGGGGCACCACCGAGTGGAGATGCCCTTAGACCTCAATGCTTGCCTTCCTCCTTGCCGCCAGATCACGGCCCTGTTCTTCCTGTAATTCATGATGCTCACGTCGATCGAACATGGTCTTAATGCTTGCTCCTCCGAATTCTCACCCTCGAGCGATGTGCTTTTGTCTAAGTGCAGTGTAGCTGCAAGCATGCAAAAGGGGGGCAAATGGGATAAGTGGGATAGTATAAATTAGGTGGGAGCAAATGAGATAAGTGCAATAGTGCAAAACTAAAACATTAGTAAGTTTGGTTATAATGCTGTGTTGTTCAAAATCATAAATTTTGAGCTAAACCCAAAAGAAATGGTTTACGCTCGAACTTTTACGGTATGAATTTAGGGCATATGTTCCGCCCGAATTCGTGCGATACCGCAAATCAGTTTTCGGCGAACCCGAAACCGGTTATACGGTACTCCTTGTTCCGCGATCTGGTAGAGATGTTGTGATAACTATGTATTGTGTTTTGTGCAAGTCTTTACCAAACCTTGGTGTTTTCTGGAAAAAACAAACACAATTGTTACATGCAATTTCCTCTCTCCGTCCAGGTCGCTGGTGACACGGCGATTTTTTTCAAGATCAAAAGATCAATAAATCTATTTGAGTTAAATATACCGGTGGCACATGTACTTATCTCGAAAGCACAGTACGGTCAGTGTATTTAGAAAGACACTTGTTGCGGTCACTGAACTTGACTTGCGGTGATTATATGGTAGTTGGTTCACCGTAAAGCTCCGTATTTTGTCTAGGTGGAACTTTGTTGACTGGTCAATTAGTACAGGGAGTCACATCCCACATGTCAGCTCAATAAGAAAATCCAAAAATCCTCACCCATGATACCGTCCCGACCTCCCATCCCCTCCCCAATGTCTTGGACCCTGGATCCCCATCGGCGTCCGCTCCTTCGTCCCGATCCCTACCATGGCCGCCCCATGCTTCTCCCGAAATCGAGCCGCACGGAGAAGCGGGACGGAGGAGCAAGAGGACGGAGAGGTGGCAACCCCGGGAGGCCATGCTGGAGAGCACGGAGCGCCGACGTGGTTCTGCACGCCACGGCTGCTCGCGACGCTCTGTGTTGTGCGTTACTCTTTTTTTTTTGATATTTTGATTTTAAATTCGACCGATACGTGGGACCTGCCCACCTCATCCATTGACTATTTGACCAGCGGAACCTACATGGAGTAGAGACTAGTTGACCAGCCGACAAAGTGCCATGTAGATAAAATATATAGCTCTACGTTGAGCGAGTAACCGCATTGTTCTAAAATTCGGCCGAATCACCGATTAACTGGCCGAGTAATCGCTATTCAGTGGGTTACTGAATAGCCGATAAATGCCGATTACCCGATTAATCGGCCGATTAACTGGCGAATAGGCCGATTATTCGCTATTCAGTGGCCGAGCGAGCCGTTACCAGTTAACGAATTCCTGAACAATGAGTAACCGTATAATCACCGCAAGTCAAGTGCAGCAACCATAACGAAACGAGTGTATTCCTAATGTATTGTTAATTCGAAATAAGTATAGCTGTATAGGTACCGTGTTTATCAATCTATTTTGATGTGCATCTTGTTCTTATGGTGGATCGACTGTACTCAAGACTACTCGTCATCCTGGAAAAAGAAAAAAAAACTATTCATCGTCGGAGATACATATCGGCTCATAAGTTTAGATGTACCCACTGCTGAAAAAACATAAAATGTCAAATAATTTCAAATAAATTTTTCGGATATACTACATGACATTTTATCTTAGCACAAAAAATTTGAGAAGAAAAGACATTTTTGTGGGCTTTGCAAAAAAGACAAATTCGAGGTTTTCAAAATGACTTTGTTCGCGATTTTTTTTATTTTGTTGCACAGGTCATAAAAAATGTCTTTTCTTCACGAAACTTTTGTGCTAACCTAAAATGTCAGGATCTATATGGGAAACTTTTATTTGACATTTTGAAAAGAAAAACGCCGTGTCCGTCATCGTCATCCACAAACGCCAAACGCCATGGATTTCAAACTCTCCGCCTCCTCCGCCTTGTTTTCTCCCCAATTCGACACGCCTAGCTCCTCCACGTAGCCATTGCTGCCACCCAGCTTAGCACCACGCCCGCGGCACGTAAATCCTAGCCACAACGATGCCGTCGTCTCCGCCCGCTCCGGCACCTCCTGGCCCGCCGCAGGCTGAGTCGGCGTGGTCGCGGGCCCTCCGGAAGCTGCTCCCAGCGGGCGCGCCGGTGCCTGACGAGGACCACCTCGACTACTCCTTCTCCGTCGCCCTCCCCGCCGACGCTTCCTCCTGGGGACCACGAACGCGGACCTCCCACTCCTCCGCCGCCGTGCCGCCCCTCCCTCCCTTTGCCCGCCACCGCCGCTGCATGTCCCGTATCCTCCGCCCAGATCCTCCTACTCCTCTTCGTGCGCCCTCGCCGCCCTCTTCGCCGGACACCACCAGTCCTGCCTCCTCGACCCCGGGCAACTCCCCTTCGCCACCCGATCAGGCTCAGCCCCTCTTGCCGCTGCCGCTGGCTTCGGACCTGCAGGTGACCAGCGACCCCGAAGGAAAGCGGCGGGCGCGCGCTAGGTGCAGCAATGGGGGAATCGGGATGGGGATCCTTGAGGTGCGGGAGGAGTGCCTGCCCTGCGGAGCACGGTACTACGCCGGGTGCGTGCTGCGGGATACGGGGTCCATGCCGGAGGGCCGCATGTGCGTCGACCAGCCTGCAACAGTCGCTCCGCGCTGGACAAGGCTGGGAAACGGGTCGCGGCTTCTGGCGCGGCTGCTCGCACCGGCGGAGGTGCGGCAGGTCATGCGCGCGGACTCACGCTGCGCTTCCAACCATGTGCGGCCGGATGAGGTCGTGGTGAACGGGCGTGGACTCTCGCAGCGCGACCTGGATCTTCTGCTGGGGTGCGCCGTGCCGCCGGAGCGGCTCACGCCGGGGAAGTACTGGTATGACAAAGACTCCGGGCTGTGGGGAAAGGTAAGAGTTCGGAATGTCACATGTTCATTTCTATTCTGAACCAATAGATTGACACACTATCGTGCATTTGACGCAAGTTGGAATTAGCAAATAACTGGTCCTACATTTTAATTCTGGTGTCAGGAAGGTCAGAGACCGAATAGAATTGTTAGTTCAAAGTTGCACGTTGGAGGAAAGCTTCGAGAAGACGCCAGCAATGGCACTACGCAGGTGTTCATGAATGGGAGGGAGATCACAAAAACAGAGCTCATGATGCTTAAGGTAAAATATTTAGCTGAGACTGGCCATACTAGAAAAGTATTTAGTAACACCCCGGTTTGTTGAAAAATAGAAGTCCAGGAACTTGGAACTTCAATGATTGTTATCCACATTTATCTTTGACCCAATAGTAAGAAACCTTTTCTACATATTTGTGGTACATGTTGGGTGAACAATGCCTCGTATAATCAGCTAAACATGGTCACTCACTGCCACAACTTTATTAATAATGTCATGAATCACACAATCTATCAAACTAGTTTGTACACTTTGCAGTGGTATTCTTTTCATGTGTCCGTATTAACTGGGAGCTATGTTTATTTTGTTTCCACATAGTGGATTGGAAGGTTATACATATAAGGAAGGTAATCGGTGATCCAAATGATAAACAAACAGGGGTGGGTGATATTTCTGGCCGATCTCAGAAGTGCGTCAACATTTAAAATAACGGCTCTGCAACATTCAGCATGTTAAATTTCTTGACATTATGTAGTTTAAAGGAGCAGAGTAACTCTAAAGTGTACCATTTGGTGATCCTTTCCATGCACAACTTGAAGGTCTTACCTGTCTGAAGATTGACTGCGTAATTGCCTTTTGGTTATAAGTTAGTAGCCACAAACAAAAATGAAATGGCCGAGTTGCTGAATTACGTAGATTAAACTAAATGATATCTGTTTCAACTACAGTTGTTCATTCTTAGTTAAGAGATTAAAATATTTTTGCTTTTACATTGTCCCCGTGGACGAGTGACGCAACCAAGGATGAAGAGTCGAGTTGAGTCACTGTGGCGCCAAATCATAGGCTAGTGGCGACTCAGTGCTCGACTACCAGTTGACAGTTGTTTACTCTACTTGTTTTTGCAAATACAACACTGGCAGTAGCTACTTTACTGCTACTACGAGGTCTTTTGTGGTACCCCAAATATATGACCCATCTACTTCTATCTCACTCAGTGTTATGTTATACATGCTGAGAATTTTAAGGTTTGATCTCCCATTGGTGTGTACGTTTGTATGCTTAAGAAGTTCTTGCATTACTGCTCCTAAATCTGAAAAGGGAACTTAATTTTCTTAGGGGGACATTCATCACCTCTGCAAGATCTTGATCAGAGTTTTTGCTGGCTTTTCATTTAGTTGGCAAGTGTACAGTGCACTCGAAATACTCATTTCTGGTTATATGATGATGGATCTTATGAGGAGGAGGGGCAAAACATAATAAAGGGAAATATTTGGCGAAAGGTAATATTTTGGCAAATAATGTTCTGATTGCAAGTTCGTGTAGAAAATCAACTGATTAACTATCTTATTAATATGCTTTGGTAAGCCAGGCGTCTACTCGTCTTATCGCTGGCCTTTTCTCACTGCCAATACCTCCTGGATATTCTCGTGGTTTGAAAGAAGATGCCTCTGTGTTCGAGTAGGTTTATCGCAGATTATCAAGTTCAGAAACCTCTATTTATTGGAGCAGAAGGCTCTGGATCAAGCATATTTTTAAGCAGGTTTCTGTTTCTACTTGCTAATCTCATATAGATCAGAACAAAACATTTTATAAAAGTAGGATATGAGGTTAATAAAATTTTGTTTCTGTGATACACGTGAAGACATTGTCCGGGGGGACAGGAAAACTGTTAAGCTATCTCACCTAGAAACCGTAACAGAATATAAGTAATTGCTAGAAATTGTCGGATTACGAGGTTATCTTTCATAAAGAAAAATATACAGAACACACGGTACAAGATTGATGCCCAATTGTTTTCGGCTTCTGTTACGGCTTTGAGGTGAGAATAAGCGTAAACTGAAAAGAACTCTCGTTTTCACAGCCGTTTCTGCCAGTAGCCACACCCACCCGAGCTTCTTCACACTGGGAAGACGTTGCTCTGTCCCAGCTTCCCAAGCTTCTCCACTTTAAATCTACTGTTAGTCGAGCACAAGTTACTTCATAAAAGAGTTCATATGCATGGTAATTTCTGTACAAACATATGTGCATAAGATGTATGCATGCATGACAGTGAGCAATATGTGTTTGTGTATAGCGTTCATTTTTTTGTAATGTATGGTACATCATCAAGAAAAATTGGTACTCGCACCACGGCGTT
Organism: Poa pratensis; assembly: GCA_947311845.1. NCBI lineage: Eukaryota > Viridiplantae > Streptophyta > Magnoliopsida > Poales > Poaceae > Poa > Poa pratensis. The sequence continues at coordinate 47,824,351 of CAMZMU010000065.1, forward strand.
GGCAGTTTATCTTTGAATTCTATTATATTTGGTTTATTGTTGCGAGTATTTTGAAGTCTAAATCCTACTTCTTTGCATGTGTATATGCCAATGCAATGTTTGTTGGCAGTAATAATTTATTCGCTACTTTGGCACTATATTGAGCAAATGTCTGTCTAAATCTTGTAGACAATTGTTTCACTTCTTTCCAAGGATGAAAAATTGCAATTTCCAATTTTTCAATTTATTTTGGAGAAATAATACAGTAATATTATAATACAATAAGCTTGTGGCATTATAGACCTTTCACCGGACCACTCCGACAATAAGCTCAGAGGGTAGCAGCTGAAAAAACGGAACTACCTCACGTAGGACACAATCATGTATGACTTTTGTACACGACTCAGTGTATGATGATTTTGAACTGATCAGTGAGTGTGCAAGCGCGTCGCCGTTACCAGAGAAACATAGTGGTGAAACAAGACCATGTGGAGTGAGGTACTCACCACTCACTGTCACGAACCTAGATCGCTGGGATACACAAGAAGGGGGATTGGAGAAGGAATCTAGGGTTCGGGAGGTAAACGGAAGCAATCTCACGTAGTAATCCAGAGATACAGGGATTAGGGAGGAGACGAAGGGGATCAAGGAGATCAGAGTTCATACATCTGTTCTGTTCGTCCTTCTCTTTGTGCCGACACTTCCCTTTTGTAGCTGCACGCACGCCAGCTTGGGCCCATAGGCCGGTCCAAAGCCCACCACGGCCCATCTCGTAGTCTAGTCCGTGACATTCCCCTCTCCTTAAATTTCGGCTTGCCCCCAAGCCGAGTGTCAATGTCAAACCACCAGGATCCCACAATCACATGAAGACTTGCGAAGAAGGCTAGAGCTGGTAGAAACATAATACCATCAGGACTTGTTTGTCCAATCTGTGCATCAGGATTCCATGGCGTGGTGATCGGGGAACTGACCATACATCCTACCATGTCACTTCTTCCATGGAGAAATTGTTTGGCTATTGACAAAGTTCTCCTTCGAAAGATCCACCCACGATGCTTCTGCTGCAACGGTGCCATCATGTGTAGAAACAGGGCAGCCTGAACACCAATTTGTTGCACATTTTGTATCTTGGTCCCATGTTCTGCAGCCCCAAGAAATGACCCAAGGCACCCGTTCACATCATAGTGTGCAGAATGCTTGCCAACTGGAGCATGAACGAAACAGGTACCAGATGTAGTGGCAGATGACAGCCTTGCCGCTTCTTGAATCCTGAACACTTTGCTCTTAGCAAGATCACCATTCTGCAGCTGTGCTTTACAAGCAACCTGTCGCTTCATAGCTTCCAATGCCTTTTTGCATATCCGATGTACTCGTTGCTCAAGCTTGTTTGTACATTTAGTGACTAGTGGATTTTGTAACAGGTGAATATAGGCAAGACCAGTAAGCTCATTGCTGTTAACCAACATAACCATCAGCTTGACACAAAATTCTTGGAGAACCAGTGTAACCATTGTTTTGTCGACAACAACAACAGCTAGTGTAAATGATGGCGTTGGCCAGAGTTGTTTGCTAAGCAGATAGAAAATATCATGGATGGACCATTGAGTTAGCTCACGCAATACTGCAGTATCCTGGACCAAGTGGAGGTCAACAATTCTGCACACTTTTCGTGTAATCACACATTGCCAGATCAATGCAAGAAGGAACGTGCGTGTGGGAAGGTGGTAACCATGGCTATCATAAACAGTGTACTGGTGTTGAGCTCGATGGCACTTGCGAAGACAATCACAGTATCCTGCCCAGGTGCACATGCGACCAGCAGAACAATCACAAGACGAAGCAGTAATTAGTATCTCTCCATGTTCCTGTTGTGTCAACTCAGATAGTATCCCTTCTGTGATCAGCTGGTTGGGAACGCCTGGGTCCCAAGGTAAATTGATAGAATCTCTGACTCGACTACAGCTGTAGGCACAACACCATGTTACCATTGACCATAGAGACAAAACCTTGGTTGATGGAGCAACGTTGACATTCGCATTGGCCATTCTCGGCTTGATGTCGTTTACATCTTTAGAGACAAAATGTTCAGTAATGTGCTCACTTTGTGGTTCAGCAAACCCAGATCACAACTCCTCTGTACTCAGCTCAATACAAACACCTCGGTCCCAAGGTACAGTGACAGACAACATGACCAGATCTCCGCTACTATCACCACAAAATTCCACCAAATCAGGGGATGGTCTTGGTAATATTTTCTCACAAGTGGCAATAGCTGCACTCAAGTCTGGAAGTATACTCTCTGTAGTGGAATGAACAACTTGAATAATCATAGGGAGCATGCTATGTGGTGCAAAAATTTCAGGGCATCTTATACCGCCAGCAGGCCCAGTAATATGACTATGCTTGTAACATGAGCTGATACCAACCGAATTACCACAAGGAAGCGCACTACGAACAGAAGAAACCATTGTAGCCTCGTTGATCTGCTGCTGATGTGGGTGCCAAATCTGTTCAATCATGTTCACCTGACAACAGATGCAAGAGTACAGCCCAGGCATGATAAGATGCTCACCGGGGTCCCATGGCGTGGTGACCAACATGACAACCTGAGACTCCCTCAGATCAACCAGCCCATGTGGTAGCTGATGCGTGTTAAGTTACACGTCCGTTGGGAACCCCAAGAGGAAGGTATGATGAGTGCAGCAGCAAGTTTTCCCTCAGTAAGAAACCAAGGTTTAATCGAACCAGTAGGAAGTCAAGGGTCTTCTGAAGGTTGTTGGTGGCTGAATATGGCACGGCGCAACACCAAGGAATCAGCAGCAACGTGGAACCTGCACACAAGACAATCAAACTACTTTGCCCCAACGAAACAGTGAGGTTGTCAATCTCACCGGCTTGCTGAAAACAAAGGATTAAAAGTGTGGTGTGGAAAATGATGTTTGCTTGCAGAGAATTAAAGAGAACAATGATTGCAGTAGGTTGTATTTCAGATGTAAAAGAATGGACCGGGGTCCACAGTTCACTAGTGGTGTCTCTCCATAATAAAATACTAACATGCTGGGTAAACAAATTACAGCTGGGCAATTGACAAAATAGAGAGTGCATAACAATGCATATACAAGTCATGATGATCACTATGAGATTTACTTGGGCATTACGACAAAGTACACAGACCGCTATCCAGCATGCATCTGTGCCTAAATAGTCCACCTTCAGGTTAGCATCCGCACCCCTTCCAGTATTAAGTTGCAAGCAACAGACAATTGCATTAAGTATGGTGCATAATGTAAACAATACAAATATCCTTAGACAAAGCATTGCTGTTTTACCCCTAGTAGCAACAACACATCCACAACCTTAGAACTTTCTGTCACTGTCCCAGATTAAATGGAGGCATGAACCCACTATCTAGCATAAATACTCCCTCTTGGAGTTACAAGCATAAACTTGGCCAAAGCCTACACTAATAACGGAGAGCATGCAAGATCATAAACAACATAGGCATGATAAATCAATAATCAACTTGACATAGTATTCAATATTCATCGGATCCCAGCAAACACAACATGTAGCATTACAATAAGATGATCTTGATCATGATAGGCAGCTCACAAGATCTAAACATGATGGCACAAGAGGAGAAGACAACCATCTAGCTACTGCTATGGACCCATAGTCCAGGGGTGGACTACTCACACATCACTCCGGAGGAAGGCATGGCGATGTAGAGCCCTCCGGTGATGATTCCCCTCTCCGGCAGGGTGCCGGGAAGAGCTTCAGAACCCTCCCGAGCTAGGGTTGACGACGGCGGCGGCTCTGGAACTTTTCGTGGATGGAGGCTCGGGTGTTTAGGGTTTTCCCGAGAAAGGCAATTTATAGGCGAAGGGGCGATGTCGGTGGAGGCCCGAGGGCTCCTCACCACGTGGCGGCGCGCCAGGGGTGGGACCCGCGCCACCACATGGTGAGGGCGCCTCGGTGCCCCCTTCGTCTCTCCTTCGGACTCCGTGTACGTGACAGAAAAATAGGACCTTGGCTTTTTGTTTCGTCCAATTCCGAGAATATTTCCAGAACAGCTTTTCTGGAATAAAAAACAGCAGAAAACAGGAACTGGCACTGTGGCATCTTGTTAATAGGTTAGTCCCAGAAAATGCATAAAAATGCTATAAAGTGTGAATAAAACATGTAGCAATTGACATAATATAAGCATGGAACATAAGAAATTATAGATACGTTGGAGACGTATCAAGCATCCCCAAGCTTAGTTCTACTCGTCCTCGAGTAGGTAAAACGATAACAACAAATAATTTCTTAGGTGACATGCTACCACATAATCATGATCAAATAATATTGTAAAGCATATGTTATGAATGAAGTGACTCAAGGCAATGGTCTATAGTTTGCTAACAAATAGATAATGAGTAAACAACTGAATCATATAAGCAAAAACTTTTCATAAATAGTACTTTCAAGACAAGCATCAAAAAGTTTTGCATAAGAGTTAACTCATAAAGCAATAGATTCTAAGTAAAAGGCATTGAAGCAACACAAAGGAAGATTTAAGTTTCAGCAATTGCTTTCAACTTTCAACTTGTATATCTCATGGATAATTGTCAACACAAAGCAATATAATAAGTGCAATAAGTAAGCATATAAAAATTGTTGCACACAAAGTTGACACAAGTGTTTGCTTCTGAGATAGAAAGGAGTAGGTAAACTGACTCAACCTAAAGTAAAAGAAAGGCCCTTCGCAGAGGGAAGCAGGGATTAAATCATGTGCTAGAGCTTTTTAAGTTTTGAAATCATATAGAGAGCATAAAAATAAAGTTTTGAGAGGTGTTTGTTGTTGTCAACGAATGGTAGTGGGCACTCTAACCCCTTGTCAACCAGACTTTCAAGAGCGGCTCCCATGAAGGACGTTATTTCTACCCAAAGGCAGATCATCCCTCTTCTCTTTTGTTTACACATGTACTTTAATTTGGGTGACACTCCTCCCAACCTTTGCTTACACAAGCCATGGCTAACCGAATCCTCGGGTGCCTTCCAACAATCACATACCATGGAGGAGTGTCTATTTTAAATGATCAACTTTTTAAATTGCTTACTGATAAATCAGGGCAAAACATGTGAAGAGAATTAAAGGTGAAAGTTGTAATTAATTGGGACTGGGCACCCCATTTGCCAGCTCTTTTTGCAAAATTATTGGATAAGCGGATGTATATGCCACTAGTCCATTGGTGAAAGTCTGTCAGGAGTAAATGACAAGGTTGAAAGATAAAACACCACATACTTCCTCATGAGCTATAAAACATTGACACAAATAAGGGATAATAGCTTTTGAATAGTTTAAAGGTAGCACATGAAGTATTTACTTGGAATGGCAGAAAATACCACATAATAGGTAGTTATGGTGGACACAAATGGCATGGGTTTTGGCTCAAGGATTTGGATGCACGAGAAGCATTCCCTCTCAGTACAGAGTTTAGGCTAGCAAGGTTGTTTGAAGCAAACACAAGATATCAACCGGTACAGCAAGACTTACATGAAAACATATTGCAAGCATTATAAGACTCTACACTGTCTTCCTTGTTGCTCAAACACTTTTACCAGAAAATATCTAGACCTTAGAGATAGCAAACATGCAAACCAAATTTCAACAAGCTCTACGGTAGTTCTTTACTAATAGGTTTTTAACTACATGATGCAAGAGCTTAAACATGAAATACTTGAGAGCTCAAAACAATTGCCAAGTATCAAATTATCCAAGACAATGATCTATATGTGTGTCTTTTCGATATACCATCTACCACATGTTGCATTTTCTGTTTCCAACCAAACACCAATCAACTTATTTCAACAAAAACTCTCCAAATAATTTACAAATGAAACAAGAGAGTATTACTCTACAAGAACTAACAGCTCTGAATAAGAGATGCATGAAAAACAGGAGCTAAAAGCATAGCAGTAGCTAGATAAGAATACTCAACAGATATAAGTGAAGAATATGAGTATTCACATGAAAAAGCGGAGCGTGTCTCTCTCCCACACAAGAATGCTAGGATCCAATTTATTCAGAAAATAAAAATAACAATGCGAAAATAAAAGCACACAGACGCTCCAAGTAAAGTACATAAGATGTGGAAGAATTAAAATATAGTTTCACTAGAATGACCTGATAAGTTGTTGATGAAGAAGGGGATGCCTTGGCATCCCCAAGCTTAGACGCTTGAGTCTTCTTGAAATATGCTTGGGTGACCCACGGGGGCATCCCCAAGCTTAGGCTTTTCACTCTTCTTGATCACATCATATCATCCTTCTCGCTTGATCCTTGAAAACTTCCGCCACACCAAACTCAAAGTAATTCTCATTAGAGGGTTAGTGCATAATCAAAAATTCTCATATTCTACAGTGACACAATCATCACCAATACTTCTGGACATTAGCTACAGCCACTGATGTTTTTGGAGCAAAGAAATCCAATCAAACATAGTAAAAGAGCAATGCAAAATAAATGGCAGAATCTGTCAAAACAGAACAGTCCGTAAAGACGAATTTTTTCGAGGCACTTAAGTTGCTCAGATTGAGAAACTCAAAACTAATGAAAGTTGCGTACATATCTGAGGATCACGCACGAATTTTTCAGAATTTTTCAATTTTTCTGGAGTGAATAAAGCTCAAAACCGTGGACAGCAAAAATCTGTCCCTGTGCAGAAATCCAAATCTAGCATCAACTTTCTACTAGAGACTTTACTTGGCACAACATTGCAAGAAAATAAAGATACAAAGAGTTGTTACAGAAGTAAGCACACTCCTTGACTAAAACTGAAAATAAAATATAAAGGGTTGCCTCCCTAAAGCGCTTTCTTTAATGCCTTTTAGCTAGGCTAGAAGATTTTAATGATGCTCACATAGGAATAAAAATTGAAATGCAAAAGAGAGCATCAAGAGAAAAATATGAAACACATTTAAGTCTAACCCACTTCCTATGCATTGGGATATTGTAAGAAAATAAATCATTGAAACCCAAAGCAAGTACCATAGGAAGATAAAACAAGAGCAATTTCAAGACTTTGAACTTAAAGAGAGGAAACGTAATAATATTGAAATGTTTAGAACCATGTTTCCCCTCTCATAATAAGTTTCAGTAGCATTATGAATGAATTCAACAATATAATTATGACATAAAGCATGTCTTTCATGATCTACAAGCATAAAAGTATTAATACTCTCCACATAAGTAAAATCCTTCTTATTAGTGATAGTGGGAGTAAAACATTCATAATCATCATTGTAATCATCATATATAGGAGGCATATCATAATCATAATAAACTTTATCCTCAATAGTAGGTGGACTGAAAATATCACATTCATCATTGTAATCGTCATAAATGGGAGACATAGTATCATCAAAATAATTTCTCTCCTCTATAGTGTAATAAGGAGAATTCAAAGACAAAGTAGGACTCTCATGAGTGAGAGTATTGTCACAAACAACAAGTATATCATCTTTATCTCCACATAATTTAGTATCAAGTTCTAAACATGGAGGATAATCAAGCAAAATAGGACCATCATCTAGAGAATTATCATATATAAGATTAGGGACCACTATTTTACTTTCTGCAATTTTTTCTTCTATTTGAGTCAAGGAGTTTGTTACTTCAGATTTATCAAAAGTAGATATTTCAATAGAATCATGACATTCAACATTATGGCATTCTTCCTCCTTAGGTAGGCATGGAGGGAAATCATATAGTGTAAGAGTTAGAGAGTTACTATCATTAGAAGGTAGATCCTGCTTTTGTTCTTCACTCTCCTCCTCTTTTTCATCCAATGAGCTTTTAGCTTCAGCAATTTCTTCTCCCACAGGTTCCTGAAAGGTAGCAAGCTGTTCTGGAGAATAAGTTTTATCAAGAAATTCAGTAATATAAGGATTATCATTGTAATATTCAAGGCAATAACCAAGTATAGCATAATTCTCAGTCTTACAAGGGGCATCATCATTTTGAATATAACCAGCAATTTCATAGGCACCCTTAAAAACAACAAATTCTTCAATTTGTTCAAGATTATCAAAGTCATAGTTTCCTTTAGCATAAGCAGCCAAAGTTTCATTATCATTATAATCACATTGGAAAGGGAGGTGTTTGTGCCTTCTACAACAAAGCAATTCATTAAAGCAGTATGATTCATCATAAGTAGAGCACAAATCTTTAGCAAAATAATTCAATCTACTTATTTGTTCCCATAAAAATTTCCCTTTCTGTGACAAGCGGTATTCCTTATAATAATTTTGTTGTTCCTTCATGAACCCACTTAGCCAATAAGATTTTGTTTCAAAGAGAGAAGACATTGATAGCAAATAAATAACTAGACATAATAACAAACCGAAAAATAAAGTAAATGCAAGTAACTATTTTTTTTGTGTTTTTGATATAAAGAAGCAAACGAGACAAAGTAAAAATAAAATAAGCAAGACAAAAACAAAGTAAAGAGATTGGAAGTGAGAGACTCCCCTTGCAGAAGGTTTGACTTCCCCGGCAACGGCGCCAGAAAACTGTGGCGTCTTGTCGGGGTTGCAAGACCTTCCAGAAGTACCTCGACCTCCCCGGCAACGGCGCCAGAAAACTGGCTTGATGCGTGTTAAGTTACACGTCCGTTGGGAACCCCAAGAGGAAGGTATGATGAGTGCAGCAGCAAGTTTTCCCTCAGTAAGAAACTAAGGTTTAATCGAACCAGTAGGAAGTCAAGGGTCTTCTGAAGGTTGTTGGTGGCTGAATATGGCACGGCGCAACACCAGGGAATCAGCAGCAACGTGGAACCTGCACACAAGACAATCAAACTACTTTGCCCCAACGAAACAGTGAGGTTGTCAATCTCACCGGCTTGCTGAAAACAAAGGATTAAAAGTGTGGTGTGGAAAATGATGTTTGCTTGCAGAGAATTAAAGAGAACAATGATTGCAGTAGGTTGTATTTCAGATGTAAAAGAATGGACCGGGGTCCACAGTTCACTAGTGGTGTCTCTCCATAATAAAATACTAACATGCTGGGTAAACAAATTACAGCTGGACAATTGACAAAATAGAGAGTGCATAACAATGCATATACAAGTCATGATGATCACTATGAGATTTACTTGGGCATTACGACAAAGTACACAGACCGCTATTCAGCATGCATCTGTGCCTAAATAGTCCACCTTCAGGTTAGCATCCGCACCCCTTCCAGTATTAAGTTGCAAGCAACAGACAATTGCATTAAGTATGGTGCATAATGTAAACAATACAAATATCCTTAGACAAAGCATTGCTGTTTTACCCCTAGTAGCAACAACACATCCACAACCTTAGAACTTTCTGTCACTGTCCCAGATTAAATGGAGGCATGAACCCACTACCTAGCATAAATACTCCCTCTTGGAGTTACAAGCATAAACTTGGCCAAAGCCTACACTAATAACGGAGAGCATGCAAGATCATAAACAACATATGCATGATAAATCAATAATCAACTTGACATAGTATTCAATATTCATCGGATCCCAGCAAACACAACATGTAGCATTACAATAAGATGATCTTGATCATGATAGGCAGCTCACAAGATCTAAACATGATGGCACAAGAGGAGAAGACAACCATCTAGTTACTGCTATGGACCCATAGTCCAGGGGTGGACTACTCACACATCACTCCGGAGGAAGGCATGGCGATGTAGAGCCCTCCGGTGATGATTCCCCTCTCCGGTAGGGTGCCGGGAAGAGCTTCAGAACCCTCCCGAGCTAGGGTTGACGACGGCGGCGGCTCTGGAACTTTTCGTGGATGGAGGCTCGGGTGTTTAGGGTTTTCCCGAGAAAGGCAATTTATAGGCGAAGGGGCGATGTCGGTGGAGGCCCGAGGGCTCCTCACCACGTGGCGGCGCGCCAGGGGTGGGACCCGCGCCACCACATGGTGAGGGCGCCTCGGTGCCCCCCTTCGTCTCTCCTTCGGACTCCATGTACGTGACAGAAAAATAGGACCTTGGCTTTTTGTTTCATCCAATTCCGAGAATATTTCCAGAACAGCTTTTCTGGAATAAAAAACAGCAGAAAACAGGAACTGGCACTGTGGCATCTTGTTAATAGGTTAGTCCCAGAAAATGCATAAAAATGCTATAAAGTGTGAATAAAACATGTAGCAATTGACATAATATAAGCATGGAACATAAGAAATTATAGATACGTTGGAGACGTATCAGTAGCCATCCCGTGCGGTCCTCCTGGTCATTGCCACTAGTAGTGGCGACATGATCCACAACATGGGTGTACCTGATGGTTGGTAACATTGTCGAGGGCGCCGATGCCATCCACACAGGCCATGGCGGTGGCCGAGCCAGAAGTAAACAGGGGTGATCTAGAGGATGTGGTGGCGTGGTTGCAGGGAGAGGTACAGCTACAACACGGGTGGACGCCAAGCCTTCCTAGGGTGCCAGCGTCTCGCGTGGCGCTCTGGGCGTCGGTGTCGATGTCGAGGACATCTGTCGAACAGGTGGTGGGCGTGTGCTTGCCTGGCTTGAGGATCCCAAGCTGCTGCATGGTCGACGACGGCGGAGCTCCCACAGGTCCAGGAATGACCGTGGAAACTATCCCCGACTGATGAGACGAGTCCCCACCTTCAACGCTGCCAACGTTGGGGTTCAGACCCTGCGACGAACACTTGGCGGGCACCCCAGCGTCTGGGCTGCCGGTGGCGTTGTCGCGGTCGTACGCGTGCTCCTGGTCGGCACTAGTCCTCCGGCTGCGTATACGAGAATCCGAGTTCCGCGTTGCCGACGTTAGGACTGAAACCCAGCGTTGAACACTTGGCGGGCACCGCACCGTCCGGGGTGCTGGTGGCACCGTCAGAGCCGTCCGCGAGCTCCTGGTCGACTTCCGAGTTCTCCGGCAGCACCACACGTGCGCTCAACATGGCCAGCATCTGCTTGCACGCGAAAATGGCGCAATCAAAGGGATCCATGGAGGGATCGATCATCGTGTCGGCGGAGAGCGGTGTGGTTAGTTCTGATACCATATTGTCACGAACCTAGATCACTGGGATACACAAGAAGGGGGATTGGAGAGGGAATCTAGGGTTCGGGAGGTAGACGGAAGCAATCTCACGGAGTAATCCAGAGATACAGGGATTAGGGAGGAGACGAAGGGGATCAAGGAGATCAGAGTTCATACATCTGTTCTGTTCGTCCTTCTCTTTGTGCCGACACTTCTCTTTTGTAGCTGCACGCACGCCAGCTTGGGCCCATAGGCCGATCCAAAGCCCACCACGGCCCATCTCGTAGTCTAGTCCGTGACACTCACCAGCCCAAAATCAAAGCACCCACAAAATTCAGTCACCAAAAAAAATTCTGATACACAAGAACGTGTACCCCCCCTCCTCCCCCGTCGTCGATGCGAATGCAGCTGGTCGACGCGAATGAGATGTAGAAAGGGAGAGGAGAGGAAATGGCTTGCGTTGCGAGGGACTGGACCCCATGGTCCCGACTAGGTTTAGTGCAGCTTGAAGAGTGAATAGCCGCACGATCATAAACGAACGTATCAGCCTGCGTGCACTCCGTAACGCCGGAACGATGCACAAGCACAAAATAGATTTTGCGTATCTATATTGACCGACTAGAAAAAATGGAAAGTATTATACAAAAATGTGTGGAGATAGATTAGCACCAATTGTGCATTTAATCTCAACCTTTTGTTGATATATTGATAATACTCCCTCCAATATAAAATAAGTGTTACATTTTGAACTGGAGTTAGTTCAAAACTGCGACACAATATAATTCTACATTTATTCTCAATCTTTTTTTCGATATAGCGAATGAGAATTATACGGAGTAGTATGTGTTTAGTGGATGCTTTTCTTTTTAGCCAGATGCTTTGCTTTAGACAACAACAAAAGCCAGATCTGCGTACCTGGTCGATCGACTGGTGGGCGGGATACGGGCGACTTGTACCCCGTCAATCGGCCGACCGACGGCTAGAACATACTCCCTCCGTTTCAAACTATAATTATAAATATTTTAGATATTTCTATATGAACTTTTTTTTTTGAACAAGCAAGGGCGCCAAGGGCGCCTATTTCATTCTCAGCTCAACTGCACCAGACAGTTGTAAGTACAAAGTCCTGTAAATTTACATTTTGTAAAGTGGAAAGCAGAGGACAAGGGCCTAGAGAATGAGCTGAGTTTGTACATCTATAGATAGGTTGATTTAGGCTAAGCCTAAGAACCTGTGTTGCACATTTGTGAGCCTCACCATTGAGTTTCCTTGAGATGTGGTACACCTGTGATGAAGCATTGGTGGTGTGTCTAAAGAAATCTGCTAAGCATGCTCTTGCATTCCAATGAAGGAGAAGGTGATCAATTTTTCTTGCTGCTGCTGTCTTGGCCAGTACCTGGTTGTCAGTTAGGAATGTTGGCCTGTCCACCTGTAGAATGTTCGCAAGTTTTGCCGCTAACAGGAGAGCTTTCGCCTCTGCTTGAAACACTGTGGATTGTAGCTGGGTTGAAGCCTGTATCTTGATGCACCACTTCCTGTGAACAGAATTGTCTCGGATGTATACTCCAAGTCTTGTTATTTTGTCTTGCATCGTACCTAGGACCTTGTTGTCTTTCCAAGACGCATCTGCAAAAAAAACAGCTCCCTCCAATGAAGTGTCAATTTGTAAAGTGGCTCCTTGTGATGGAGTTGTCATCATGGTCGTGGGCACCTGTTTTTGCACCTGCTTGCCTTCCTGTTCATAAGAAGGAGAAATATTACAAAGTTCAAGATTATTTGAAATGGCTTGAGTGTTTATAAAAATCTGGTAGGGTTCTCCCTTTTTCCTTTGAAAAAGCATGTCATTCCTAGATTTCCAAATGCACCACATAAAAGTGAGAATATTTGGTAAAGTAGCATAAGGATGGTTCATTGAAAGTAAAGCAAGAATTATTTCTGTAAGAGTGGTGCAATTGGTAGCAATGAGCTCCATTCTTATGTACCATGGGGCAATAAACCAGGCAGATTTAACAAAAGGACAAGTAAAGAAAAGGTGTACTTCATCTTCTTGCATTCCACACCTGCAACACAGTTTGTCTATATGTTTGGAGTAACGTCCTGCTCTTTCCCCTGTTGGAAGCGCCTTCCGAAGGAAGCGCCAAGCAAAAGTTTGAATCCTTGGAATAATCTCCTTAGATTTCCAAACCTGTTTAAGTAACTGTATTGTATTTGGAGCAGGTGGCCTTGGGCGCTCTTCTTGTCTTTGTTCATACAGTACCTGTAGACAAGCATGATAAGCAGATTTTACGTTGCACTTACCATTTTGAGTCAGATTCCAACATAGCAGGTCTTGATCATCAACATCAATAATGGGAGTTTGTTTTATGAAAAGAGCCGCAGAAGGAGTGAATAAGGAGTCAATTAGATTGTTGTTCCACATTTTTCGATTTGGAAGCCAAAGGTCTTTTACTATTGCGGGATAAGTAAAGCCAGGAGCCTGAATGACTAGGTCATCATAGATGGAGACCCAAGAGGGGCACCAAGGTGTGCTCCAGATGGAAATGTTTCCTTGGGTTAGTTGGTAAGAAGTGTGGGTTTTCAAAATAGGAAGAACCTTGAGAACGGAAGCCCAGAAGGCAGATTTTGGCTTATTGGAGTTGGGCCGCCAAATCGAAGAGCCGGGGAAATATTTAGCTTGCAGAACTAGATGGAGTTGATCGTTGGGGTTTTCGGCTATGCGCCAGGCTGCCATTAAAATAAGACTTTGATTTACAGCTTGCAGGTTTCTGATTCCCAGACCTCCTTCTTTTTTCGGTGCACAAATATCTCTCCAAGCTTTTAAGCAAAGGCTTTTCGTTTTAGCTTCTTCTCTTATTCCAGTCCACCAGAAGGTTCTTATAATGGATGTGAGTTTAGAAATGAACTTCCTGGAGAAGAGGATGCTAGACATGTAGTAAACTGGAATGGAAGAGAAGACAGATTTAATGAGTTCTAAGCGAGCAGCATGCGATAGTTTGTCGGCTTTATAAGTACTCAGCTTTGACTTGAATTTGTCGAGAACAAAGTTGTACGCTGAGGTTCTATTTTTTGCTGGTAAGATAAGAGGATGGCCCAAATGAATGAAAGAAGCATCCATATCTTGCACCGGGAATAAAGCTTTGATAGCGGCTGCCTCTGTAGGTTGGACATGTTTGCTGAAAATAATTCCAGATTTTGACCAGTTGGGACTTTGTCCAGAAGAACAGCAGAAGGAATCAAGGATATGCTTCATGGTTGTTGCCTCCTGGATTGTAGCCTCACCGCATATGAGTAGGTCATCGGCAAAAAGAAGAGAGTGAACTATATGGACTAAAATGACTAAATGAGTGATTTACATACTAAAACACGTCTAGGTATATCTAATTCTAAAAAACTAAAACCTTATATTTCGAGCTCAATCTTTTTGTTCGATATATCAAATTGGAATTATACGGAGTATGTGTTTAGTGAAGTTTGTTTAGCCGGATGCTTTGATACGGCGGCAACAAAAGCCAGGACCGAGAATTTGCCTGTGGCAAGATGGTTAGGAGGGTGGTTGTACCCCAAACCCACCAGAGTTCAAATCCTAGATTTGACATTGGTGTTTCTCATTTAGGCGGAATATTCTTCAGTGGGAGGCGACGTTCCCGTCGACAGCGAGGCGTCTGTGGTGACTTTGTCAATCTCAAGACCCGACCGTTGGCTCAGTCTTTCGGAGGTGCTCATAGGGGTAGGGTGTGCGTGTGTGCGTGTTTATGTGAGCGTCTGCGTTGTACTGTGTTCGAAAAAAAAAAAGCCAGGACCACTTCTGGAAGCCCTTCCGCGCAACGCAACGACCCGGAAGAACCCAAGTCATCCCCTTCACGCGGCTTGGCGGGCCTTCTTCTCCCACGCCGCACCGCCCCCTCGACATCTCCCGGCGGCGAGCGTACCGAGGCAGCGATGAATCCCTTCGCGAAGAAGCCAACGCCGAAAGGTACGGGCTCATCCCCCCCTCCCCCTTCCTCGCCGATCAGAATTCGGCCGAATTCCGCGTCGGCTCCTGCGATCCTAACCCCTATTTGCGTTTCGCGCGCCAGCGTCGCGTAGCTCGATTTCGGATCGATCGGATTTCTTCAGGGAGGATTGTAGTGTTCGTGCGCTGCTAGGTAGCTTGTGCCCAGCTCTGAATCTCTGGTTTCGGTTTTGGCTGTGCAGAGGCGATCAGGAACAGCAAGCGGGAGCTGACGAATGCGACAAGAGGTGTGTTGGTGTATTCCTGCACGCTACCCGCTCGAAATAATTTCTGTTTTAATGCTGATTATTACTCCAAGTTTACATGTGGTACTACCTTTTTTTTTTTGCGGGGAAGTTGCGTGTGCTAGCTGTAGTTTGAGCCTAATGCAAGTTGAATGGAAGTCTGGTTCGTTGCATTCGTTTGTCTCTGACCCCAACAGTTGGGGGGGCAATTGTAGCTTCCATTTAGCGTCATCTTCTGGATTTAAGGTTCAATCATATTATTTGAAAATATAAACTGAATTCTAGTAAAATTTCCAACTAAACTTGATGGCCAGGGCTAGCCAAATGCCCGAAACTTGTTTGGGAGTGGATTTATTTATCGAGTAAATTTATTTGAATCCCTTGGCAGCTTGCTGTTGTAGAGAACGGGTGGGCATGATATCTGTGATTCCATTCATTCTAAGCCTGTGGTCACTTACTAAAAGGTGTTGAATTTGGGGAGTTGATGTAAGCCTGAGTTGTGAAACATCGGGAAATTACTATTCCACATACATGTTGAGAAATTCGGTAGATGTCAATTAAAACCTTTTCAGCAATGCTGCTCTAGAAAACAAAAAACCTTATCAGCAATGCTTTCCCCCAATAGTTCAACTATCCAGGTCCGAAGGTTATCTAATTCCTGAAGTGTGTAATCTGTAGGTATTGAACGGGACATTGGGACATTACAGCAAGAGGTATGTATGTTTATTCACATATGCTTTGTTGTGAGGTTAGCGAGAAAAAAATGCTCAGGATATCAGCCAATATGGAAATCGCTTTATATGTTCACTCAACTGACAGTTGTTAAAGCATGCGCCGCATGGTTCTTCAAATACTATGTGACACCCCATATGACAAGCTCACGCCTTTTCTTTCTGTGTTCCGTTATTTTCTTTGTCAGATGCTGTTGAATACGCAGCAGCCACAGTTTCACCTTGTTTTTTGTTCCAACTACAGGAAAAGAGGCTAGTTGCTGAAATCAAAAGAACTGCAAGAACTGGCAATGAGGTTCTATTTCTTATACTTAAGTTTCGCACACTACTTCTATTCTGAATCATGCAGTATGGTTCTACTGATTCATTTCTGTTTTGCAGGCAGCGACTAAAATTCTGGCTCGTCAACTGATCAGATTGCGACAGCAAATTTCTACTTTACAAGGTAGCCGAGCTCAGATTCGTGGCATCGCAATACACACACAGGTGAATATTTTCCTGAGTTTCTTTCTTCCAAATACTGTGGGTGGTTAGTGTTCTGATTTTGGTGCCTAAACTCTGTCCTTAGGCGATGCATGCCAACACTTCAGTGGCTGCTGGCATGCAAAGCGCGAGTAAAGCAATGGGAGCTGTAAACAAGGTAATGTCCTACCTAACTTATGTGCATGAGACTTTTCAGATGTTTGCATTTTCAAAATGAAGTTTGTACTTCATACAGTAACTGATGCAGTGTCTTCCAACTTACATCTCTGCAAGTTGTAACTTCTTCTGTGTGTTTGAGATTGGAATGTTCTACTGACTGATTGAGGGTGTAATCCTAAGTTTTGTTTCATTTGTATTGCAGCAAATGGATCCTGCCAAGCAGATGAAGGTGATGCAAGAATTCCAAAAACAGTCAGCACAAATGGATATGACGGTACGCAACTTGCGGCCATTAGAATGATTGCTTCCAGTAATACATGAACTTATATTGTTTTCCTGGGAAGCTCACATGCATGTGATGGGTGCCTGTGTGTTAGATTGTGATGAAGTGCACGTGCCTTTATGCACTGACTATGTTTATTATTTGTGCAGAACGAGATGATGTCTGACTCCATTGACAACGTCTTAGACGATGACCAGGCTGAGGAAGAGACTGAGGAGCTTGCTAACCAGGTTATTTTCGATATCTAACCGCACCACAAATTGGTAGATCTCTTTGAAATATTTTCCCCATTGTTTTATTATTATTTACCCTATCTCTTATCCCTATATATTTTAGGTGCTCGATGAGATTGGTGTTGATATTGCCTCACAGGTATCTGAAGCTGCCAAGACAACTCTTTGTTTGTTACTCTATGGTTCTAACTCTTGTTCTAAATTTCACTAATCTTTATCCATTTTGCAGTTGTCCTCTGCTCCTAAAGGAAGAATTGCTGGAAAGAAGGCTGTGGTTGATGAGAGGTATGCAGGATTCTGGATTTATAACTGTCTAGTTTCTTCAGTTTGTACTTCCCTTCAACCCTTCCTCAAATGTTAAGGAAGTAGGTTACTATAATTTCTGCACTTTAAACTACTATGTGAAAGGAACCACGATGACTATTTAGCTCCTACACATCGTCTTATGCAACACATCAAAATAGTTAAAATCCTGTTTAAAATCACTCACGCTTCGGTACAACCCCCTGACACATCAACGACCGAGATTGCACGCTACCCCTTCATTATACCTGGCCATGGTAAGGATGTCAATTTTACCCATGGGTAGGGTATGGGTATAATTTTATACCGATGGGTAGTACCCATACCCTACCCGTGACAGTAGGGTACGGGTTGTACCCGTGGGTATACCCATACCCTACCCGTTTATACTAACATGTAGACATTGCCCGTGAAACTCCAACATTAATTCTTGTGATCTTGTGAACCTATGTTAAAATTATCATCAATTGTTAATTTGAGTTGACATAATTATCATGTACTCATTGAATTGAGATAAATGTTTTTATTTTGTGAAATGTGCTATCGATAAATATAAAATTATGAATAACTTGTGCTATTTAATCTACCCGTTGGGTACCCGTCGGGTATGGGTACGGGTAAAATTTTATACCCGTGGGTACGGGTATGGGTAGAATTTTTTACCCATCAACTACGCGGGTATGATATGGGTATGGTATTGCTCTACCCGCCCCATACCCTACCCATTGCCATCCTTAGGCCATGGGCAGCCGGGCCCAGATGGCGGGTATCCTTAGGCCATGGACAGCCGGGCCTGGATTGCAAATACATGATTTACGCCGGGGTCGAGCCAGGCCGGTCAGGCCTAGTCAGGCTTTTTCAGGCTCGGGCCAGACTCAGGGCCAGATTTCTACGGCCCAACAATCGGGTCGGGCTAGGCTCGGGCCAGGGCCGCCCGCATCATTCATGTTTTCTCGTAGGCTGTGGAGGCAGCCATGTTTCGGGCGAAGTTCTTCGCTGTCGGCGATTAGTGCAGCGCTGACGCCGAGTGTATCTATCATCGATGCCGATTGGTGGAGTTCCATCGTGCGGCTATAATCGTTGGCACGTTCTGCGCCATGCGTTCCGGCGGCATCAGAGGGCGGAGTTCGTCCGCGTGCCGCTAGGGTTAGGAAACCTGGGGTGGCGCCCATATGGGACCCGAATGGTTGCAAATTACATAGGAGAGACATGTGACGCTTGGAGGAGCCCCTTTACGGCAGCACCGAAGGTGCGAACTTTGTCCCGTCAACCGCTAGGGTTGGGAAACCCGGGTGACGGCCCTATGGGATCCGGCATTTTACATAGGGCAACCGGGTGGCGCCCGGACGAGAGCCATTTGCGGCGGCATCGAAGGTGCGAACTTCGGCGCGTGCGGCTAGGGTTCGAAAATCCGGGTGGCGCCCCGATGGGACCCGGATGGTCCGGTCATGTTACAGAGTGCACGAAGCATGCTATATTTTAGTAGTCTATTGTGAAAACATGTATTTATCTCTTATCTAGGTTATCATTTCATTGCTATGTTTATTACGACTTTTTTGAATGATCAAAACTGAATAATATATGTAGCGTTTGTTGTTTGTCACATATGTGAATTGAATGGGTCGACCGTAAACAAAATAAATATTTGAAAATAAATAAACAAAATACATGGACCGCACCGCACATGGATTTACGGAACATGATAATTTGATAACACGCCTGGTCTTGACACAAAAAGTATTTAAAGTACTGAACAATCAGTTTGAGACTTTAGAATCATATAACATATCCATGTAAAAGAGACTAGATCGCATCAAAATGTACTTTGGGTGGAGAGCCAAATGAAGCAGGAACTAAGGTGTCTTTTGGATCATCTTAAGAATATTTTTTCTTCATCTCCTCGCACTTGTTCACAGCCGAAGAAAGAAGTTCGACAACAATATGTCCCATCGGATTGTTAAGTTTGTACCGCCAAAAAAATTTAGAGTTATTAATAATTAACTTTGTATGTCATTCACTATAGTTACTCATATAAAAATATTGTGTCAACCTGGGAAATTTCATCCGTCATAGGATCTCCGTCCCAGTGCTCCATGCACCTAAGTACGAATAATCCACAAGTTACTGTTACAAGAGGTACAAGTCAAATGACATAGGAACTGTCAACAGAGAGTAATGAAGTATGATGCAACATATATTGACCCGTCTTTTTGTTTAGCCATTTTATACTCTTTTATTGGCCATTTGGAAACATCAAGATAGTTTGTTTGCGAAGATAAATTTACCGCCCTAATATCTCTTGCAATTTCTGATCTCTGAAATGTAGCAATATATTGAGCAAGTTAGTAAGTAAAAAACCTGTTGACACATGGTTATGAGAGAATACATACCTATGTTTCCACGAATTTTTCTTGGTCGTTGCAAGTTTGTATGCAGAATATAGAACCTGGAACTCCGTTTTCGGTAGGTGCATCACAACCGTTATCCAGTGATTACCATGTAGGCTGGTAATCACTGGATAACGGTTGTGATGCACCTACCGAAAAGTGTCCTCCAGGTTCTGGATTCTCCATATAAACTTGCAACAACCAAGAAGTTCGTGGAAACACTGGTAGGCTCTTCTGTCATAACTATGTGTCAATAGGTTTTACTTAACTTGCTCGATATATTGCTACATTTAAGAGATCGGAAATTGCAAGACATATTAGGGCGGTAAATTTATCTTCGCAAACAAACTATCCTGATGTTTCCAAATGACCCATAAAGAGTAAAAAATGGCTAAACAAAAAGACGGGTGAGTATATGCTACATCATACTTCATTACTCTCTGTTGACGGTTTCTATGTCATTTGACTTGTACCTCTTGTTCCAGTACTCGTGTGGATTATTCGTACTGAGTTGCATGAAGCACTGGGACTGGGACGGAGATCGTATGACGGATAAAATTTTCCCAGGTTGACACAATATTTTTATATGTTTAACTATAGTGAATAACATAACGAGTTAATTATTAATACTTGTAAAAAAATTGGCATTAAAAAATTAACGATTCGAGGGGACATACTGTTGCCGAACTTATTTTTTCAGCCTTGAACAAGTGCAAGGAGGTGAAGAACAACACTCGTAAGATGATGCGATCTAGTCTATTTTACATGGATACGTTATATGAATATGAAGTCTCAAATTGATTGTTCAGTATTTTAAATGCTTTTTGTGTCAAGACCAGACGTGTTATCAAATTATCATGTTTCGTAAATCTATGTGCCGCGTAGTCCATGTTTGTTTACTTTTTTTTTCCAGCCGACCCATTCAATTCACATATATGACAAACAACAAACACTACATATATCATTCAATTTTGATCATCGTAATAAACATAGCAATGAATGATAACCTCTACTAAAACATAGTTCAAACGTGGCGCAAAATATAGCATGATTCGTGCACTCTGTAACATGGCCGGACTATCTAGGTCCCATCGGGGCGCTACCGGGATAACTTAGCCACACGCACCGAAATTCGCACCTTTGATGCCGTCGCAAATGGCTCTCGCGCCATCTGGTGGTCTTTTATAAAATGCTGGACCATCCGGGTTCCATAGGGCCGCCACCCAGGTTTTCCAACCCTAACGGCTGACGGGACAAACTCTGCACCTCCGAGGTCGCCGCAAGGGGTTCTCGTCTGGGCGCCACCGGGCTGTCCTCTGTAATATGCCGGACCATTCGGGTCCCATATTGGCGCCACCCGAGTTTCCCAACCCTAGCGGCACGCAGACGAATTCCGCACCTCCAATGGCGCCGCAACGCATGGCGGAGGACCTGTCAGCGATTATAACCGCGCGATGGAACTCCACCAATCGCTGCCGGCGAAGGACGCCACAGCTAGTGATTGATGGCGCTCCACCCTTCGCCGCGAAGAACGCCGCCCGAAACATGGCCGCCTCCACGCAGACGAGCAAACTTGAACGATGCAGCCGTCATGATCGGGCCCACCATGATCGTACGATCAAATAGATACGGTCGTATTTTTAGAAGGGGTCACGGTATTTTTAGAAGGGGTCACGACGTAGTATCAATGGGCCTTATGGGTTTCACACGGGCTATACCAAAAAGTGGTTTAAAATTAATAAACTCTGAGTCGTAATCACATGTGTTTGTGTAACCAGATATAGAACATGTATAGAACCTATTCTTTGCTTATATTCGTGATATTTTGTCCGCACTTCCTTACAAAAGTAACATTATCTTCGGTAGGATCTTATTGTGTGTACCTTGCTGATCTCAGCTCAGATATTTCACTTATAAATTTACCGCTACCAGCTATTTTCTGATGCCGTTATTCCATTTTTAGCTCATTATTTGGCTTACAGTTGCTCCTCTTGCTTGCATGAATCGACATTTATACCCAATTTAAGTTGGCATGTTAATGACACTGGTTACCTAGTTTTCTTGATAGCATGACACTGGTTAACTTGTTTGCAGTTCGGAGCTGGATGAACTCGAGAAGAGGCTGGCTGCTTTGAAGAATCCATAAATGGAGGGGCCTCTTTACAGCCCTTCCCTTGGAGATTCAGAGACATTTTGCGTTTGTAAATAATGGATGGAGGACAGTGTACGAGAAGATGAGAGGCAGATGAAGACGTCAGAGGGAGTTCTTTTAAGAAAGGGAGTCCTGTAAAATTCTTGATTGATTGGCTGTTACTGCGGGCTGCAGTAACCATAGCAGGCTGAAAAGTGCATGTGGCTTTGCTTCCATAGAATGATTCATTAGACTATGCATATGGTTATGCATAAAAAACACAGAGATTTTATATAGTATAAACTCTTTGATCCTCAGCACTATATGATACTTTTTGCATGCTAATGTTTATTATTTGTCTGAGATGGTTACATTAAAGCTATGTTAGGAGTTTGGACCAATCAGTGAGGTTGCTATGTTTCCGTTTTTTGAGGGGCGTGAAGTTGGTAGGTAGAGGGGCTCCAGTATCAAGGGCGGCTTTGGACTGTAGGCTTCAGAACAATATTAATTTGACAGTAATGCCATTGCAAAACAGAGACTGTAAATTGCAGGAACACTTTGGCTCAACCCCGCGCAAATGAGTTAAAAACGATGCTTCATTGGATGCCGAGATACGAGAATACTATGAAATACATAGAAATTTGGAAGCATCATTCCTATGATCCGAAGGTCTAAACTGAAGGCAAGAGAAGCCGAATTTGCCATGGAAAAGAATTAATTACATATTTCCGAGTACATCATCTTACTACTACTATCGCAACGTCTCATTTGGAGTTTGGAGAAAACACATGCATGCATGCAGATCGAAGAGGCGCTCGATCATGGCCAGTCTATCCTCTCATCATGTCATCGTCCGAATTCTTGAGATTGAAGGCTGATGAAGCCTTGGCACTGTGGATCCATCACTTCCTCCTCTCCGCGCTGATCGAGAGGCGCTCGAAGCTCCGGAGCGCGGAGTGGCTGTCGCGTCTCCCGGATCTTCCCGGCGCGATACGGGCGACGGGTGACGACGAGCCGTTCTCTGTGCCACTGCCGCCTCCGGAGTGGTGGAGCCTTTGGGCGGTGGACGACGATGGGCGGCTGCTGCTGCCGCTGCCCGAGAACAACCGGCCTGTGCAGTCTCCTGATGAGGTAGGACGGCTGGATGGTGTGACAGCCATCTTCGACGAGCTCCCGGTCCGGGACAAGATGCCCGTTCTCTCCGACTCAGCGCAACCTGGCATATATGGCCATATGGGGGAAAGTAAGTTACCCCTTCCCTACAGTAAAGCAGGAATCTAGAAGTTGCCTTTGCCTCCATTTTATCAACTTTTGGTGCCAACAGAAGAGCTTTGCTACTTGAATCGGGTGTGTACTACCTACTAGCATGGATTCGTAACAGAGCGCAGAACTTACAGCTTCTTTGGACGAAGTAAAGGAATCTGCGAGGCTTTTGTGCCTGGAATGGTCTCCGTGCCGACCGGAGCCTGAGTTTCTTCTGGCAAATGCCTCCACTGCACCAGTAAATCTATCTCGGATCTCTTGTCCTACTGGCAGAACAAAAATGGATTAATCTGGGTATTGATCTCGGTGTTCCACATGGTGATGGACAGATGCGACAGACTACAACGCGAACCTGAAGATCTATCTGTTCTCTCCACGGATGGCCCAACTCCAGCCATTCTTCCACTCGGCTGCTGGATATCAACAAGATGCATACTTCAGCAAGAAAGTAGAGCACATAATACCAGTCGATAAGGTAAGATAATACATACTCGAACAAGCTTGTTACTGGAACTCATATGAGGATACTTGAGGGCGGTCCAGTCGAATACATAATCAAATTGATATCCTACAGAGGTATCCCATCATTATACCACTTTTCTTATAATGGAAATGAAATATTTCCAGTAGATAAAATAATATAAAATCAAACTCCATAGAAGAAACAAGCGTGTGTACCTTCACGAACAAATACATCCCGAAAGAGTTTCTTCAAATAAGAGTAATCTGGTCTGTCTTCGAATCGCAGAGAGCGACAATAGTGGAAATATGAGATGAACTCCGACGGATAAGATTTGCACAGAACCTGGTCAAAACTATTTTAGTGAAAATACATCTGGGAGTTACCATAGTAGAATGGTGAACTTCATGGCTGAAACATCAGTACCTCTGCTGGAGTAAGCATTTTCTTTTCACTAATTCGTCATACTTTTGTTTCTTAGTGCCAGCTTTGAGACCCTGCCATGGGAGACTGAGAATAACAAAAAAGCATGGCAAGTCAGAACTCACACTATTGAACAGGAAACTGAGAAGATGTTAAAGTACAGATCATCAGGCCTAACCTTCCTCTCAAAAAGTACATTAGAAGATAGCCAACAGACTCCAGATCATCTCTTCTGCTTTGTTCTGTAAGAAATAAATACATGCACATGTAAGTTAATATGCTGTATTTCTTTATTTTAAGATTTTTATAGCAGATAGCTGCTAACTGTACCAGATGATTTTCATTTTATGGATAAGCCTAAGCCTAGAATGATTCAGTGCTTGATTCTAGGATAATTTGGGAGAAAGGATAACAAAATGGGATTTGCTTATTGCGCTCACCTATTCCAAGATGAGTATTCACACTAGCATAGCGCGCTGTTCCTGTTAGATTTTTGTTCTCCCTATACAGAGAAAAAAATTAGCTATAAATATACTGAACGTACAATTTAAAAACACTGGCACAAAAGACATATATCTCAAGGCATCATATTGGTTGAGTGTAACCTGTACACTCTCCAAGTAAAGGCATTACGATATTTAGATGTAATATAATATAACACTAGAAACGTGTGAGATACTGAGAATTAGTAACTGAACTAATTTCAGCATTTAAGATATTAAGTTTGCATTTGAATAACACGAAATCAGATGCAAATTTTATAAAATTATGATCCTATGTATACCAGAATTGATATAGTATACCAGCGTCTACTGTCTAGGACCTACACGGACACTCTCTGAACTTGTTACGATTTTATACCACTGGAAGTATCCCCTAACGGAAATGTGCCAATATGATGGTACATTATAGAAGAAACACGGGAAAGTTTGCGCTATGTTCTGGCAATGTATTTGAAATTTAACGGGAAATACTTGATACAACAAAATCTATATCATATTTAACTTGTAAGATAACTTTAGAAAAATTCCAATCAAACTTCATAAATAAGTAATATTCACCTGTAGGGGATGTGCTTATGAGTCTGGAGGTCCTTGTATTTCTTAGCAAGCCCATAATCAATAATATAGACCTACAGATGAAAAAGAGCATCGCTCCTTATGTGCTCATTTATTCATAAATAACTTAGGTAATTGTTACAGGTTATCATATTAAAAAACTCACGACTCTTGTTAAATTTATGCCCAAAACAACTCAAGTAGATAACATGAATCTAATAACCTTTTTCTGACAAGGCATACCTGATTAGCTTTCCGGCCTAAGCCCATAAGGAAGTTGTCTGGCTTGATGTCACGGTGAAGAAATCCCTTTGAGTGGATGTATTCTACTCGGGTTATCTAAAATGGAAATAGTCGTCAATGCAAGTCTGAGAAAAAAATACAAAATTAAAATTTTGAATCCCCCTACATCAGCTAACGCAAGTCAGATAAACTTGCATAAGCACAAACATCTAGCGTCTGTTCTCTCAGTGGAAGGTAAAAGTTTAATAAGTAAATGTTTTTCCTCGAACACGTGCCAAACGTGTGTTGTTTGTATTAGATGGAATTAAATAAGTGCAGTAATCACGTATTGAGATCCAGTAAAGTGTATCTAAGGTGGAGTTCGTGGATTTTGCATGATCTCCACCTTTAATTCAAGAATTATGATTTACAACCTTTTGGAATTAACTCCAACAAGATAGTTGTTTTATTGCAATATCCTTGCAAAACTTTTAACATTGGATTGAAACAAAATGATCGAGAACAAACGCAATCAAATGGATTTGTTTCATAGCTAAAGGCAATCATAACCAGGTAGCAGATGTAGAGAAGAAACTTACTAGTTGATCAGCAAGCATAAGGGTTGTTTTCATAGTAAATTTTCTGTTGCAGGAGTTAAACAAGTCCTCCAAGCTTGGGCCAAGAAGATCGATCACCATAACATTGTACTCCCCCTCGACACCATACCACTTCAGATGTGGGATGCCATCTATAGTAAAAAAAAACAAATTAATTCAAAAGGGGGCTAACCGGTGTTACGATGCACATCACTGTAAATCAATCATGATGATACAACCCACTTACTTCCACCCTGCATCAGCATGTAAACTTTGGACTCATAGTGCAGCTGCGGATGTTTTGATTTCACAGGTTCCTAACACAAATCAGATCGAGTGAAGTGTGAGACTTTGAGCCGAACATTTCCATTGTAAGCGTTACAAGTCCCCAAAACTGAAAGTACAAGCAAGTTTATCAGCACATACCAACTTTATTCCCACTTCCTCTCCGTTCTGTATATGCATACCTGAATCAAGAAATGGCACATAAAAAAAGCATAAAAAACAAATACCTGGTTAACTAAATGACAATTATTCTGCGCATAAGGTACATGAAGCATACCAAGGTACAGCTCCCCAAATGACCCACTCCCAATCTTCCTCCCAAGCTTAAACTTGCCTCCAATCACATGCTCCATGATCACGCTACTCTGGCTGAATGGATCGCCGTGGCCGTGCAAAAGAACACCGAATCAAAGGAAAAATGCACCTCTTCGTCAGATATAACACACTACAACACCTTGTTGGCACTGAATTCTGGTGATCTCATTTCTCAAGTTGGCTGCCAAATGCCACAATTCCTCCCCCCATGAGGCAAGCATTCCCATCTGCCATGAAGATTCACTCAGCGCACAATAACGCCAGGAAATATCAAATCGCTCCCCGAAGACTGCAGAAATCAGAACGAATTAGCTGCCTGCCGCATCACCAAATCACATTTTTTTAGCACATTTCGCATTGGCTCCTACGCCGAACATTTAACGCCGCGGCGCGAAGATAGAAACATCAGAACAAACAAGAACCAGCACCTATGATTGCGAAGCGGATCAGGAGCCAGGAAACTCCCACGGATTGCGAAGCGGCACCGATTCCGGGCGCGGAAGCACCTCCCAATCGCAGACCTCCGCACCGGATGCGAGGCCCCAGTCGAATCGCATCGATGCCGATTCTGCAATTGGGGTAGAAGGTGCGGTGTGGAAGCGCGGGTTGGTTAGAGAGAGAGAGAGAGCGAGAGGAGCGGGTGGTGGGAGTTTTTTTCGTTCAGGTCCCCGAGAAATCCGGTTACTAGATTTGCAGCGTGTCGGAGGAAGAAGGGAAGAGAGGCGGAATTGGAGGCCGGAAAGGCGGGACCTAAAGATGGGCAGATAGAGTGGAGTTTCCTTTTTTTGTAAGAGAGCATGTCTTTTTTATAAAAAAGGTATAAAACCCAGCTTTGAATTAATAAAATCAGTCGGCCACACAATACAAAGTGTTGAGTAGAACCATTCACAAACAGAACAATGCCAAGCAAAAATAACCGCACCCTTGCGTAAAACGTCCGGCCACCAAAAGGGGTAGGAGCGGACCACCAGCGAAGGAACCACCATAATGTGCCGAGCTTGACATTGGAAATGGGACTTCCTTCTTTACCTGCTCGGCCGTATGGGGTTTCTTGATCAATGAAGAAGCTGACTCTCCTGAATGTGGTCGAGCTCCTCGGCTAGAATACTGCTAAAAGGCATTTCAGGGCCCCTTATTAGCCAAGGTAGAGGTCTTCGCCAAGGGGACCCGCTCTCCCCATTGTTGTTTGACATTGCCTTTGATCCTACACAGAGGCTGCTGAAGCTCGCCACTCAGTCCAATCTTTTGGCCGCGCTGTTAGACAAATACGCCAAGTTGAGAACTTCAATGTACACCGATGAAGGACCGCCTCTTTCAAGTTTTATACCCTAAGAGATAGCTATGTTGGGGGATTTTTGTGACTCGTTTGACGAGTACAAATCTCTCTAACATACATATGATGGTATGTTTGGAATATTATTTATATCCTTCCCTTTGTTTATATTAGCATGCATGTGTGGTAGTACGACATAGTATTTTGCATCTTCATCGGATGGTATGTTATCCAGAAACTACATAAGAGTATAAGACGCTAGCGGAAAGCGTTGGCTTCCCGAGTATAGGTGATGCTGGACTACGCCTTGACCCAACAGGGTCGTCACCACCGTTCCGTACAACATGGAAAATGTACGAAAAATGACGGTTGTATCGTGTTCAGCAAGCAAGCATGGAAAGAGTTCTGTTTGGGCAAGGATTTAGAGATTGTACAAGGTTCGTCACACTGAAAAACACTAACACGCAACTTGGAGGTGATGATTGTGATGGAAATCATCTAACTAGTTTGTTGAGCGTCCGAAATTATATTATTTTTTGTTCAAATTGAAGTTTCTAGTTGAGAAACATATATATCTTTGCTCAAATTAGATTGAACTTTGTGGAAACAATTTTATTAGTTCTTATGGAGAGACATATATTTTCTATCTTATATATGTTGTTGTTTATGTGATTTTTCTTGTTGTTATTTGGATGATAATTGTCATCTATATATGTAGTGAGTCGCTGATTTTTTCTTCTTCTGAAAATACACCAATGCCGTGTGAGATAACTGCCACGCCCCTCCGTTCCAAATTAATTGACATACATTGTCTACAAACGAATGTATCTAGACACTAAACAAGTATAGATACATCTGAATTTGTACAAATCCAAGTCAACTAATTTTGAACGGAGGGAGTATATGTTACTAGTGGCATCAGCGATACTTTGCATTACTAGTGGTGTGTGACTAGCATGCCACTAGTAACAAATACGACATACACGTCACTCGTAGACAAATCTGTACTAGTGTAATATCACTGCTACAGCTAGATTGTGCACATACGTATATACCGAGCGCATCCATATATATATATCTAGATCAACCGAGGAGTACCGCGGGCCATTTGGTCATTGTAATTACATGGTGTAAGGTTCAGAGGAGAAAGGAAAAGAAGCGACGGTTGTAGTTAATCCTTTGGTAAGGCGAGGCTGGGTTTGTCAGCAGAGGAAGATGGCAAGCTGAGGCTCCTCGTCAGCTCAGGCTCCGTCTTCCGGCTCCGGGCACTCCCTTCGCTGCTGTCGTCTTCGTCGGCCACTTGTTGCTGCTGCTGCTGCTCCTCTCCTTGATCAGGCGAATCTACGTAAGGCATACCAAGTGTAAGTCAAAATCTTATATAGTAGCAACATAAGATTTTTCGTAACTGAAACATATCCAATTGAGTATGAGAATAGTGCTACGTACCGAAGAGGGATTTGACGCTTGGTCTCTTTGCCTTCTCCTTCTTCTTCAGCCCAGCTGTGTGCGTGCGCAGTGGATTAAACAAGACATTGTTAGTGAGCAAGAACATGATAACTACAGCAACACGACGTTGTTAAATTATTAATTAGTAATAAAAGGAGTCCACTCTAAACTATAAACTTGCTGTGCCTTATCACCTTTGTGGTATTGTAGTGGCCTTACTAAACCCTAAACTATGGTGCTCGGTCTGACTTGAACTCTAAACAATGAAATCATTGATGTTAAACCTGAACTTCCTAGAAAAGTTTAACCTGAACTCTAGCAACTTCCTAGAAAAGTTTAGCCTGAACTCTAGACCGGTTTCGGATAATGGGATTTTATTTCGGCAAATTGTGTGAACACTCATTAAAGAATATGATTATGTGTGCCATGGGCAAAAATAACAAGAAAAATATTTCTCCCGTCCTTATCTTAAGGAAGACAGAACTTCAACATGTCTACACAGTTCAGATCATATATCTAGTTGTCTAATTGCCTATAATAAGAATAAATGACATCAATGGAAGGGACAAACATTGTTTTTTGAAGAAAGTGGAAAGTACACAATACCCATTTCAAGTACTTCATCGTCATTCACAAGTTCAAAGTTCTTGTAAGTGTATCCCACAAAATTCAAGTCCTTTGAAGAAAGCATCTGCAAGACAAATGACAGAATAGATTGGAGAATACACTAAAAAGGCGGTGTAAATTCTTGCATATATAGGATAAAAAATTTAAAGCTAAAATCGAGTTTGTGCATAAAGGAACTATTACCTTCCTCCAAGGGCCTGTCTTTGATGAAGCTTTACAGTGATCTGAAGACTGCAAATACAACGTAGAGATTTAACATTCTTGCGCCGACTTTCGGAGATGAAGAATAACAATTGTGTAGAAGAAAAATAACTGCCTACCTCTTCAAATTTCTCGAAATTCTGAGTGTCCAACTCATCTGTTACTTGCGGTAAATATGCAGCTTCTTTTTCGTATAATGTCTCCCAGTCTATTTCATTAAACCAGAGGTGCTCCTAATATTAAACATGCAAAGTACTATAAAGTATGAACACAAAATGCAGTAGTGTCGTTTTCTAAAGGACTCAGATATTTTATTTCAGGCATGTCTCGTGGAATTTTGAAGGACACATAACAACCTTAATTTCCTCTGCACCTTTTGTACCAAGGCGTTGGTCGACGTTGCATAAGAGTTTACTTATAAGATCTTTTGCCTCCGTTGTTAGCCTTGCTTCTTCAGGAAATTTCAGATGTGTTCTCCAGTTTACTATCTTTAGTGGCCCACATATGGCATGGGAGAAAATGACAAATTATTAGAGTAGAAAACAACAGAACTTGGAAATCACCCTGATCTAGACAATAAGAGGACCAAGAACAATAATATTCATAGTTGAAAGCCTGAAAGACATTTGCTACCTTTCTGCAGGTTGTCATAGGCTCGTCCGAGTAGAAAGGGGGATAGCCCACCAGCATTTCATACATGATAGCCCCAAGTGACCACCTACAAAAAGTAGGAAAGCATTTTATCTTTAGGGTGCGAACTCAAGAGGTGCAATGTTATGTGATATACCACAAATTAGGATTACCAGTCGCACTCCATTCCATAACCTTTCTTCAGAAGAACTTCTGGAGCAATGTAGTCTGGTGTGCCAACAGTGGAGTAAGCCTGTGATCATTTAGCGGCTTATTAGAAAGATGGAATAAATCATCAGACAAGGCAACCAACCCAATAACGACACCGGCACCCTTGTAGTTTAACTGAGATATGCTCTGATGAGATATGATCATGCAATAAGATACTAAGTAATACTGATGCAATAAAATGCTAGGTAATACTGACCAAAGTTCTTCTGTTCTTTTGCCAGTGCTCCAGCTGTTCTTGTTGCGAGCGTTTCGGCGTTGTTTGCTGTCTCCCATCACCATGAGCCGACGATGCTCTATTAGGCGTTGCATCCTTCTCATTCAGATCAGGGAATGCTGCATAGTCTAGCGGTTTGCATAGCCCAAAATCCGAGAGTCTTAAGTGGCCATGTCTATCTAGGAGGAGATTATCAGGTTTGATATCTCTGAAAGATCAAGCAACAAGTTCATAAGATCATTGCTGAAATATCAAGTGCCGTCTATATATTCTGAAAACATACCTGTGGATGTAGTTGTGCTTGTGGATCGCTTCTATGGCGAGAACCGTTTCGCCAACATAGAACCTGGCCTCCTCTTCGGTCAACGTGTCTTTCCTCATCAGCAATGTCATCATGTCTCCTCCTGGAAGATACTCCATGATGAGATACAGAAACTCACTGTCTTGGAATGAACAGTACAGCTTCACAATGCAATGGTGGTCCACTTCAGCAAGGAGGTTCCTTTCGGCTCTGACATGCTCAACCTGTGTGAAATCCAATGTATGTATCGCTTGAAGTCCGAACAAGAAAATCGATGTAAATGCACACCCAGAAACCTTAACAGAAGATAGCCATACCTGACCTCGGCGAAGCATTTCTGACTTCTTGAGTTTCTTCATTGCATAAACATTCCCCGTGGTCTTCTCTCTGCAGACCCTGACCTATAGAAGGAAATTTGCAGCAATTGGAGAGACAAAGAAACAGAGAGAAATAGACGAAGAGTGGTATACATTTGAGTGGAAGTTTTACCTCACCAAATGCTCCTTTTCCTATCATTGTCAGCAGGTCAAAATCATCAACACTCATTTTGTGCCTCTGTAAACGCATGTACTCTGTCTCTTTCTTCTCAAACTGCTTCAGGATGTTGTGCTGCTCCTCCTCAGACACATTAGCGTCTGCTAGTTTCTTTTCAAAACTATACCGTCTATATTATGAACCAACAAAATCACAAGTTAAAATATGCGTTATAAACAAAACTGGCCAGGAATGTAAATCCCACCGCGAGCAGAATCATGGTATGAGAATAAAACATTCTTTTTTTTATTCCTGTAGGATTCAATTAAAACGTTATACTTCAAATTACTACCAAAATATTCATGAATACTATAATTTCCTATCTGATTTTATAGGTGATCACTTGGCAGCATGAAAACGACATGCGAAAGATCTCACAATGATCATTTTGCATGTCGGCAAACGTACGCCCTCATTAGCCGGCAAAACTCTGGATCTTCTTGACAAACTTATGACGTCACCTAAAGATGTGACACGGATCCTCATTACTTACCTCTCTTTCCTGTCTTGCAGATGTTTCATCTGCTCCTTGTAGTGTTCTCGATGTACTGCTTCGCTGCGGCGACCCTTTGCTTGGTCGCGCTGGACGGTGCATCGTCGGTCCCTTCCTTGCCATTTGGAGGCAATTCTTTCTTCTTGCCGATGGATTTTTCCCTCGTTTGGAGCTTGTTGAACCAGCTCCTCGCAGAATCCATTGCACCCAGGAGAAGAACACTAAGATGCATAAGCCTATGAGGCACACTTATCTATCCAGAAACTGCACTCAATACTTCTTCCATGTGAGGCAACTTGTTTGGGGTGAAAAATCGAATGTGATCTGCAAGTGAATGAACTGCCCCAAAATGTTAGATCTCAATTTTATTTGCATGGCTCCAAAATGATGGGGAATTTCAGCCTGAATTTCAGGCCATGCAAGTCGAAATATAGTCATCAAAAGTTTTAGGTGGTGGAAGAGAAGCGAGCCTGCAGGCTAGAAACTGGGATGCTAAAAAAACACTGAAATGAGTGGCTCTGGTCGACAGGGTTTTCAAGACAAAAAAAAAGTGGAAACCATCCATTTTAATACTAACAGTAAAAAAATGTTGAAGCTGCTACACCACATTTGCAGTCTTATTTCTCTGTGTTCGATAAGGCATTCCCAGATTGTGCTGGCGTCCATGTGCGGCAAAATGCTTACAGCTTTGTAGTGACTTGTTTTTTTAGTTCTTTCTGCAAAGAGTGGTTCTTCTTTTTTCAACTTCCTTTTCGAATTGGAGTATAAACCTCATATAAACTTCATATTTACAAGCATTCCTGGTCTCCTCAGTGAGTTATTCTCATGAATGTCCATAGCTGCTATTCTGAATGTTTGCACCAAGTTATGCAAACCATATCAGATCAATGCAGAGAACAAACATAACATGCTCTAGTTTACAAATGAATCTTAGCAAATGATTCAATAAAACAAGTTTTCTCGCATAAATAGTACTCTGAAATCTTTCAGGGCACAAATACAAGTGGAGGTCAGTATGGTTCTGGTTTCAGTATATGAGATCTGACAACACAAATATGACAAACAAGGAAAGCCACACTTATATTCAGACTTTTTGAGGTCCCTGAATCCATGCGGTTTGATACTTTGATGGATAACAGCACCTTCCAAAATGTTTATTTTTGAGCACCAAGTGGATGCAGATCATCATTTTCGCCATGTGAATTCAAAGGATAGAGTCTTCCAGTAGTAGAAGTTGTGTGTACTTTTTCAGTTACACAATCTTCATCCTTTTTTTCAGAGCAAAGATTATCAAGAGCAGATGGCACATCCCTTGTCAAAATGCTGCCCATCCAGCGCCGGTGCTTTTTGATTGTCCTAATTCAGTCGATGAGGGTAAGCTTCGCTGCATACCAGACAATCGAAGTACAACAAGAGAAGGGATGTGTCAGCCCAAGACAAAACAGAAGGAGAAGCAGGGCAGGTATCAGTTACAATTATATATTTTGGAGTAAGAAATATAGAGACTAGTGAAAGTACAAAAATATAATGCTGACCTCTATAGCAGAAATATCTGAGAAGGGGTCTTTGTTTTTCTTGGTAGGTTCTTTTGGGGCCCTGGTTGCAGCATTTTGTCCAGAATTCATCCTTACAGATGCAGAGTCATTAGGTGGAGGTGGAAGCGGAGATCGAAGCTTCCCGGTTGCACCTGGCGGTGGTGCAAGGAGCATGCTTGCCTTAGGTTTTTCAGTGGCTCCACCAGATAATCCAGCAGAGGAAAGCATGCCACTTCCAGCTGATGGCTTGTTTTTTACGTTTATCCTAATGGTTTCACCTTCCTACAACAGCAGGGATATCATCAAAAGCTCAGGCACAAGAACAGATATACAACCACAGGGGGCATGCAATTCAATGTTGTGTTGGTGCCTTAACCCTTTGTAAAGACAAACTATTAGAAAGCATGCATGCATTTAACAAGCATGCTGAAAAGAAGTGCATCTCAGCTTGGAATCTTTTGCATCTTTAAGAATGATAGACCAAAAAAAGTTGTCATATTACAAATAACAAGTCATGATAATAATCAGGAAATAAAGATAACTCTAGCAAACCTTCATACATGTAGCACTTGTAGGTGAGCACAATTTACATACACTCCTCGAGAAAGATAAGAAGGACATGGGAAGAACACATTCCTGCGTAGACTCTAATCCGGTAGAACCCAGATGGCTAAACACCACTGTCTGACACCATTTTTTGGCGGTAGTCGATTAGGAGCCTATACACCCAATCCTATATCGGTTTACTAAAACTTGGTGATTTGCTTGACGTTTTCTCATCTTGATGCCATGCTTGTTATACTATAACCAAATTAATTGTGATGCATATGAGTTTATAGCTGTGTTTACTTCATGTGATCTTAATATGTCCCTCCGCAAGACCTATATATGCAAGTGGGTTGTCTCAGGTCGAGCCACCAGCACATCATTGTTCTTTTACTTGACCACTAATGTAAGGATATATGCACAAAGTGAACTGAAATTCAGTGGGAAATGAAGCAACAATGAAGTGGTCAAGTCAGTGGGTTGGCCCACTCGCATCCCTGCCTAAGGTACATATCTGTTTCACAACAATTTCGTTGGATTCACTCTTACTTGCTAAGCAAAGTACAAACTCTTTATCACCAATGGCATACTAAAAAAATTAGTGACATAACTGTGATTCTTCTTTTGGTAATGATGTAACTTCCAGTCTTATTCTTTCGGAAGAAGCGATCAGCATTTGGAATATAATTTACCTGCTCGAACTCAAATACAAAACCTAAAAAAGACCACATTTCTAACTTATTTGCTGAATTTTGAATATATTTCAGACAACGAAAAATTAACTTAGCAGCAATAATCTAAAACTTCTGATCAATCAGATTACCGTATAGCTGAGCAACAGAAAAGATATAAACTAGGCATTTCTATTACCTTGAGCCGGCGATTGACCGCCGGGTGGATATCAATCTGGCTATCGTCTGCCTCCTCGCCACCGGTCTCCTTATCTTGCTCCCTCTTGACATACTTCTCGTGGTCCGACAGCGCGACATTGAAGTCGAACGCCTCATTGCGCTCGCCGAATCCCAGGCCGACGAAGGCGTGCTTCCCTCGGCCGTCCTCGATGCGGAGAACGAAGTAGCGCGACGAGTCGAGCACGGTCTCGACGGCACTCTCCCTCTGGCCCGGCAGCACGAAGCAGGCGGCGAAGAGGTCCCCGGAGCCCGGGTCCTCGAGCCGGATCTCGCAGCGGTCGCCGCACGACACCACCCGGAGGCGGCCCGTCCAGATCTTGTCCGTCTGCAGCCACTCGCCGCACTTGTAGCCGCCACTTGTGGTGCGCGGCGGGATCTTGAACACCGACACCTCCCGCACCACCAGCAGCGTGTGCTCGAAGGCCTCCTCCTCCTCCGGCAACGACGACATGATCGTTCCTCCCCCTCGCCGCTCTATTTCACTGCTACAATCCAACAAACAATGGCCACGAGATCAGACTAGAACAGAGTGTAAATAAACCACCAAAGATCCGGATCAGCTCACCTCGGCTGCTCGGCAGATAGTGCCGGATTATCGGCTCGATCTGACCCAGAATGCGATGTTATGTGAAATTTCTCAGGATTTCTTCAGCTTGAGGTTTGGATTGGGGTTCTTGATGGGAAGAAAGGTGGAGAAGGAGAAGACGTGGGATCGAAGGGTGGAAGGTGCGAGGAGGAGACGCAGCAGAAATCAGAATGTTATGCTTAACAATTTGCCCCTCTGCTTCCGACATATTTCTGTTCCAAGTTCGCCTTTGTCTTTTTTTTTCTATGATAATTATGTACTACTAGAAAATTGATAAAAAAAATTAACGATGCATATGCCTACTACATAAAATGTGTGGTAATCTTGGTATTAATTTCCTGGAAAAATAGGGAGGTAATTTTGTAAGGGCGAGCGGATCGCTATAAACTCAGATGTTAACAATAAGAATTTCAAACATGTGTACCCTAAACGCTCAATCAAGAGCGTCATGGTTCGCACGATGTTGCATCGATGTCGGTGATTTCATAATTTATCCTTTGTTTGACGTGTTATTTCTTCATGACTTGATATTTCTCCCGTGCATTGCGTATCAAATCGGAGTGTGGGGTGGTATCAAATCGGAGCGTGGGGTGCACAAGGATGCACATATATGTTGTATTTGTGAACAAAATTACGGTTACCTGGGATGCACATTGTGCATCATCCCATGTTTAGAGGGGTGGTAAGTGGATCAACCAAGTGGTAGTACGTGTAGGATGAGGTGGTGACACGCTCGAAGAGGACAACATATTGGAAATGAACATGTAAGCAAAGAGGACAACCTTCTTCTTTTTGAGACTTCCACAAAAAGTAGGAGCTCGATCACTAGTGGTACGCCTTAAGATGACGTCTAACCCCTCACAAACTTTTCTCGGACAAATTTCGCAACCTGGAAGCTTCCCTAGCCACCTTCCTAACACACCCAATAGTAACAAGCAACTTGTAAAACCCAAGGGAGAATCATGATTTTCCTTGGTGGAAATGTAAATCTATCTCTCTTCTCTTATTTCGTCAAAGGGATTTGAAGTTGGGTGGAGAAAATAGGAGCTCACAACCTTTTGTGGTGTTCAACAATGGTGGAGAGAGAAAGTCAAACTGTTTAGTTGCATCTCAGGATATTAGTTGCCCTTTGAAAAAGAAGAGACCCATTACATAAGTCATGTGAAACTAGTTGCTTCAAGCAGTTTTTGTATGTTTAGGATTAGTTCGCAATTCCGAATTAATTTCGGACGGTCTAAATTATACTGGATTGATTCCGGAATGATTCCAACCTTTGACAAAAGCAACTATAACTCAACCAAAATCATTTCGGAACCAACTCAGATTATTCCGGACATTCTAGAATCCAAACTAATTCTGGACATATAAAAAATGTTTGAAAAGCAGTTGGCAGCGGAGTTATTTGTTTTCTCTTTTGTGGATGGGATAAAGAACATGTAGAAGTTCTTTTTTGCATGATTGCCCCATCTCGTTCAACAAGACCATCCCTTTTGATAGTGTAGCATACTTATGACTGAAACAAGTATAACACAAGATGAAACTCGCTCATAGTTTTCCTTAAAAAATGGGGGTTCTCGAACCATCATTCACCACCACCTTGAAGAACTAAAACATGGGTATAAACTTGGTAGGTAACATTAGTCCTACTCTATGTCTGGTGTCATCTTAACCAAAATATGTTAGATGCTAACAATCATGATTTGAGATGTTTGTGATCCCTTCTCGAGACTTGAGGTGTGTGGCACACACACTCATGTTCAACATTCAACTTTACAACTTTGAAAGTTGAGGTTGATATGGATGTCATGGAAAAAAGATGGACGAGCCCGACACAACCATTAGTTGAGGATTCTATTTTGAAGTTGTTTCGCAAGTGTACATGGCTTTGTTTCAAAGAGTTTTTCTTAGGTAGCAAGTCAGAATTAAGGAATGCACTAGGCAACCTTAGTTAGGTGTTATGTCAAAGTTAGGTGTTATGTCAAGGAAAAACTAATCCATCGAACAATGTATACATCAATGCTAGAGGATTATAGATCGAAACATCAGACAAGTTTATTCCAAATTCAGTTTGTGTCTAATAGAAGGCATGCACATACCATTTCTCTATTTCAAAACTAGGGTTGTAAATGGTAAGCTGAGGCTATGTCTCCCCTCCCCTTCCAGCCTATTATTTTATCTTCCTTTTTCCGAGATTATTATTAGAATACAATAAGCCAAAAATACCTTGGAGAACCTGGGTACCATATACCCTGATATGCGAAAATAATTTTAAAAATTCTAAAAAGTTCAAAAGGTTCCGAAATTGATATTCGGGCAAACATTACCAAGTATTGTACCCATACAAAAGTTTTGTAAAAAAAAAACTTTTATTGCACCCTAGGTAAAAGATTTACCTAAAGTAGCGCTATATACACGCTATATTCGTCAGAAATTTCACTTTTTTTCCCAGAAGTCAACGAGAGTTATTTACAGTCCAATTTTTTTACACGAGTTGAACACTTGGTAATCTTTGAGTGTAAACAATTTCAATTTTTTTTGACAATGTTTTCATTTTCTAATTTTTTTTTTAGATTCATTTTCTAATTATTATTCTAGCATATTATGGTGCGTTGCACCCGAGAGCCAAAAGTCCGGGTCAACTAATAAGCGCCCTATTGAATATTGATCTTGGGTAGGGTGGAGGATGGAAAACCTAAAATGCAGAGGGGCGTGCATGCGCAAATATAATCTCGGAGCTCAAAAGTCCAAAAGAGCGTGTGTGCCAAATCCCATTTCGACGGTTTGACCGGTCCGACTCTCCTCATCCTGTGTCTACCGAACCAACTTTTGCACGATAGCTTCTTCTTGTCTACTTTTGACCGGACTTCATGACGCCCAGTGCACTTCTTGTACCCTAACCCTAATCGCCTAGGCAATCGCATTCTGAGATAAACTTCCTGCACCAAAAATATACTTTGTAGAATTATGAGATTGGCGGAATATGATGATGTATTATTGAGCCTCATGGGCGAGTATATAAAGGCGTACAGGGGATCATCTTGGAGTACAAGTCAAGTCAGGAATAGATGGAAACGGATCCTAACTCTATCCTATACTACCATAATAACCGTATACATGCCATACTCTAACATCCCCCGCAGTCGTAGCGGTAGCGTCGTGAACAATTTGAACGTCGCGGACGGTAAGACTGGAGAGAAACCGAAGTAGACCAGTGGGCTGACATCCCCCCGCAGTAGGAGCGGGAACGTCGTGGACGGTGTCGCGGCGTCGATGCTTGGACTGTAGAGGAAGCTGATGAGGAGCTCAAGAGAGGTGGTAGCCCTTGTTGCCGATGTCGAGGGAGCCGAGAGCGTTAGGCGGTGCAGCCTTGGTCGTGGTAGCCGTGCGAGAGGTTGTCGTGGTCGATGTCATGGTCGGGGTTGCCGGTGTCGAGGTAGACGCAGAAGAAGCCGCTTGCGCATAGTACGCAAGGAGAGTGACGGGGACGCGTCGAGGCAGTCGTCGAGGATGCCGATGCCGGGGACGACGCAGTACGAGCCGTCGAGGACAAGGTGCGGCCATTGTTTTGCCGGAACAAGGCGCACGTCGGGGACGAAGGCATACTCCGGTTTTGCCAGAACCGAGTACGCATAGAAGAAATCGGTGACGTGGTCGAGGCAGTCATAGAGGAGGAAGTCGATGCCGAAAACGTTGTCGAGGCCGATGTAGACGAGGCGCCGACCCGGGCTTGCCAGACCCGGGGACACGTCGGGGACGAAGGCACGCATCGGTGTTGCCAGTACCGTGCATGCGGGGGCAGGGACCACTGTGAACCATACGCCAGCGTCGGAGGGGCCAGCAGAGGAGGACTCGACGACGATTGCGGCGCCAATCAGCGGGGGTAGAAGGTGCCGATGTCGTCCGCGGTTGTCGGAGTAGACGTAGTCGGGGACGAGGATGATGACGCTGGCGACGTGGTCGTGCTGGACGAAGATGTAGAAGGCGGCGAAGGCAGCGGCGGCCGGGGGTGGCCATGCTGGACGCCTGGACAAGGGGTGGTCGGCGGGACCTGCGACGGCCTGAGGTGGCCATGCAGGTTACCTGTAGATGGCGGCGGCGTTACTCGAAGTAGGCGAGGAAGAACCCGGCGGCTTGACGAAGACCATGCGCGGACGGTGGCGTTCCCACGCCGAGGGAGTCGGCGCGGCGCATACCACGTAGAAGTCGACGCGCAGGGACGGCGAAGAGGACCGCGTGCCGCGGCGCTACAGCCCGAAGGGGCGACGCAGCAGCAGTGCGCGGGTCGGGGCGACGGCGGGTGTCACCAGCGGCATACACGCCTGGGAAGGCGCGTTGGCTGCCGGCAACATGGACCAATGGCGGCGGCGCGGCGGCCCGAAGGGGCGACGCGTCGGCACCTGTAGCTCGATCGGATGTAGGCGCGTGCCCGGGGACGTGCTTGGCGGTGCAGGCGCGCGATCGGTTGATCAGACCGACGCAGCGCGGAACGCGCCATGGCGGCGACGACGACGCGCAGATCGAAGTCGATGGCGAAATTGTCGATGAAGTCCCGGTCGATGACGGCGAAGACGATTCGGCGATGGAGACCGTGCAGGCGAGCGAGCCGGCTGCGACAAGTCGGTGGAGACGAGCCGGTCGGTGCGGAGTCAGCGTCGGCACATCGGCTGCGATTGCCGGCTTGAAGGAGCCGGCTGGTGTAGAGTCGGCGCCGGCAAGTCGGCCGCGGTAGCCGGCTATCGAGTAGCGGGCCGGTGTAGGTCGATGCCATTGTCGGAGTAGAGGCGCGAGAAGACGACGGCGGAGACGGGCGATGCAAACCGATCTTAGATCGGAAAACCAAAAACGAAAAAAACGCCGGTCAAAAACGACCGGCAGGAGAGAAAATCCGGAACAAGAGACCGGAAAAAAAAAAAGACTCTAGGGCAGCCGAGCAACCGCTCGGCGGATGAACCCTCGGTACGGGCGGCGCGGCCCCCGGGAGAAATCATGGAGATCGATCTCCCGGGGGCGGCGCGGTGCGGAAGCGCGGCGGCGGCGGCTAGGTCAGATGTCGTGCCGATCTGATACCATGTAGAATTATGAGATTGGCGGAATATGATGGATGTATTATTGAGCCTCATGGGCGAGTATATAAAGACGTACAGAGGATCATCTTGGAGTACAAGTGAAGTCAGGAATAGATGGAAACGGATCCTAACTCTATCCTATACTACCATAATAACCTAACTCTATCCTATACTACCATAATAACCGTATACATGTCATACTCTAACATGCTTCATCCGCAAGCTGAAACCCTGGTACTCCTAATAAACCCAACGAACTTAAGACGATAGAAGAAGATCAGTGATAGCAATGACTCGTGAAGTCGTCGTTCAGGTGAGCTTAATCCAGGTGAACAAAAGCTCCAGGACTTCGACTTAACTGCGTGCTTACTACTTGTACTATAGCCATTCCCAACAAAGCAGTTTGAAACCGTCTACTCCACTGATCACTATTAAAGGGGACACATTGCAGAAAAGAGAGGAGCAACAGCATGAAAGCTGTGGTTTCTATAGGAAACCAAGCAGCATAGTCTTCCTCTTCTACTTCAGTGGGATCGAAACAGCACTGCTAAACATGCCGCTCGGGCTACAATAGTACTACTTAATAATAGGTAGGTAGCACAAGTCACTAGCCAATCAGAAACATCCAGTTCACAGCTAGATAAGTACTAAGATCATAATATTAGCATTGTCTTGGCAAATAACGCAACCTACTTCTTCATATTGGCTGAAAGGAAGTTGCAAGTAGCACCCTTAGCCCTTCTTTGGCTTCGGATCCACGCGTGATGAGTTCCGAATGCGGATGTCAATCGTGGAGTTGCTCTGGACTCCATGCTTCTGAAGGGTATCCCCAGATGACAAAACACGCCCCCTGTAGCAGAGATAATACATGCCTTCCTTTATCGGCAGCCGCGCCTCAATTTTCTCCATGACTTCCTCTGTTGTGTTGGACATTTTCAGAGACATTATTAAGGTCTTCCCTTCCCATGTCCTGAGAAAGACCTGGACTTTCTGCTGCGACATGGGATTGTTGTTCTGATTCAACATGAGGATATCATTGTTCTTAACACTCTGACCCTGCAGCGTTTGACTGTCTGCAAGTACCACATCAACACCAGACTGAGTTCGCGTGAGTACTTGTGTGCATGCTGGTAAACCCTCCCGTGTCTCAATCATCAACTTGACATCAGCAACAGTATACCAGGACTTGACATCAAGACTAACAACTCTTTCACCTCTAATATTGACAAAAACACGCAGCTTGTCAGTCGGGCTAACCAAAACATGAAGTGGCTGGTCATCCCTCAGGTCGCACTCACTTAACTTCTGATTGTCCTGAAGTTGTCGACCTGCGTACATCAGGATCTGGTTGTTCATAAGAATTCCCTCTTTCCGTTCAATCTCTGCCTTGACATCAGCAACCCTGTTAGATTTCTTGACACTGAGCTTGATGGTCTTCCCAACAGAGGGAATCCTGACAGATATTTGCATCCCATCAGTCACATGAAGGTTGACAGAAGTGTTTGTAGTGATATTGTAATCAGCAAGTTTGTCATCATTCTTCAAGTGAATCCCAGCAAAGAATAGCTCTTGCGCACTTTTGTCAATCCCCTCAATGGCACTAAATTTAGATTTGATCTGATCGACTGTATCGGTGCACTTCACATCGAGGGCAACTGTTTTCAGCATCTTCACATAAATCTAGACACAAGACAGTGAAGATATTAAGTATACTCACCGAGCTGTTAAAAACTTGAAGCTCTTGTTAGAAATACATCAGTTTGCAACAAAAGGAAACATCATAGGAACAATCAAACTAGTGCACCATGAAAAACTTGAAGCTCTTGTTAGAAATACATCAGTTTGCAACAAAGGAAACATCATAGGAACAATCAAACTAGTGCACCATGAAAAACTTGAAGCTCTTGTTAGAAATACATCAGTTTGCAACAAAAGGAAACATCCTAGGAACAGTCAAACTAGCGCACCACGGAGAATAAAAACATACAAAGAATTAAAATCACACGAAAACCTCAGTCGACACTATGTATGGTTTTCAAGCACTGACCATTTGAGCTTTGTTTGCTACTTCTCTCCACATCACAACAGCACTCAGTTGTTATTTGAGCAACTCGTGATATACCTAAGGCAAGTACTGCTGCACAATTGCTCATGCTGATTGATGACACCTAATAGATTCCAAAATAAATGATTGGGATAAACATGTGCCCATGGGGCAGCACATTCTGGAGTATAGTTTTCTAACTATAGTATCAAAGGAGTATTAATCAAATATTCTCATAACCTATTTGGCTATTTGTCACTAGTTCACTACTCATATATTACCTAAGTACCTAGCACTGCTATAAAGCAGTCTGATATAATGCCATCTGTATCATCATAAGACGAAGTACATATGAAGTTGCCCTGGTCGGCTGGTCCAGTAGAAATGGAGACCGGAGGATTACAATTTGTAAACTTCAGAATAAATATATACACATGCAGCCTACGGGCCCTACTTGATAATCTTCTTCCCTTGTGTAGTTGTGTTCCAAATATCTATCTTAGTACGCTTGGTTCCTTAGAGAGAGAAAAACCTATTTTTTGCCGAAAAAAATAGGTACAGATCCTCACAAGTCACAAAGCACTTCACATGGAAATCACACCACACATGCCCTCAATCCAGATCGACTCCAGCACTAGTCTATTCTCGCAAGATGTGCTTCCCAAAGCGACAAACTAATCTTCAAGGAGCATCGATTTAGGGGTTAGGTTTACGAACACGAAACCCTATCTTCTTGGAGCCGATCGGATCAGAAAATCATTACCCATGAGCGGGATCAGTGATTTCACCCGCGTACCCCCTCCGTCCCAAAAGGGATCGGCATTCCGCCAAGAATCACACGGATGAACCTAGGGGTTACTGTATATCCGACGAGAGTGGTGGGCGTAAAATGAACGCAAACCTTGTAGCTGCCCGCCGGCTGCTCCTGGAGGGAG
Source organism: Poa pratensis (assembly GCA_947311845.1). Taxonomy (NCBI): domain Eukaryota; kingdom Viridiplantae; phylum Streptophyta; class Magnoliopsida; order Poales; family Poaceae; genus Poa; species Poa pratensis. The sequence goes on from CAMZMU010000065.1 coordinate 47,868,498, forward strand.
TCCATGGTGGTCCGCCGCTTCACCCTTCGGCTCCGGCGCCGGATTCGTTGCGCGGAAGGAGCGGAAGAGTCTCGTCGTCTCCCCTGCTATCCCCACTTCACCGCTTCTAGCTTCCACCTACGCAGGAATGAATGAGGGAAGGGTTTCGCACTTGGGCTGCGGGGAAGGGTAGGTAAACAAACAAACAATTACTCTCATTCTCATTCGCAAAAAAAATTACTCTCCTTCTCGATGCACCCAAAAAAAAATAATGGCTCTTTTGGTTTAAAGAAATTTAGATTTTTGGAGAACTGGATTCTACAGGAATTTTTCCTATATTGATCGTTTGATTTGTAATTGAATCCTGTAGCGATTTTTTTTAAAAGAATCATTAATACTACATCTCATATAAATTCTACTAGCATTCGCTCCAACTTATTTTTACAATTATTTTACTATGCCATCAAAGACCTTGTAGTTTAAATTCCCGTGGTTTGCTAATCCTATAGGATTCAAATGGACATGTCACTTTAATCATATATATATTTCTTGTTCCTACATATTGAAATTCATGTGAATCAGAGGCCGTAGGCGTATATAGTTGGGAAACATGATACTATATGTTGCCAGAACAATTTAAAATATTACGTACCCACTACATAGTCGATGTATATTGATCCTACGGAAGGATCAATGTATGGCAACACAACGACGTCTTCGGCAATCCATTATTTCTAGTTTTTGCAATTGAGACCGTCAGTTTGATTTGTTCATTCTAATGTGAATGTATTCCTAGATCGATGCGGTACATACGTCGATATGTTTGGTGCGATTTCCAATATTTCTCATACGCAAGGCTCTACTACGGTGACGATTCAAACTATCATTTACAGGTTTTGCAAGTACTTCAAATTTTGGTGTTATCCATCATAAATAACATATATGCTGGGCAGAAATTTTGAGACTTATGGTCATAATTGCATTTCCTATGTGATAAGTTTTTGCGGCTATGGGTTCAGGTACCCCACTATCTAGCTACAAATGTTGCTCTCTCCTAAATAACCAGTGTTAAATTTAAAAATGTGGCAACACAGTAAGGTTAGACATGTCTTCCTAGCATTGTGAGTTGTAGCTCCTCGCAACCCATTCTGCTTTTTAGGAGCCACCAACAATTACTGGTGTTGTCATCCTACCGATGTTGTGAGTTTCCCGATACGTAACATGTATCTTATGAATTATGATTATATTATTACAAATCGGTCAAGGGCGAAGCTTAGTTGTCGCCAAGGTGGGCCATCGCCTCCCCTAATCACAAAAGTTTTTTCATACTACTACTTATATTTAGCATTTTTGCCATACATATGCGATTTTTTTACCCCTCAGCTCTAAGTTAATTTATTTTGGCCCCCTCTATTATTTTGGTGAAGCTCCGTCACTGCAATTGGTATGTATCGTGACGATATCTTAATTTGGTAGTACCTTACTTTTGTCATGATACGTACCGTGATATCTATGGTATCCCGATACAATTTGATACCATACAAGTCCACACTTATCTTTGTATTTTTATGTTTTGAGCGTAAAATCCGCGCTTTTCTTTTTCCTTGAGGGGATGCACACTTATCAAAAAATATGGACACACGACAACATGGCAAACCAAAGAGCACTGGGTTGGAATCCTTGAGCTGGGCCAAATATCCCCTTTAATGCTTGACTGTGAATTGAAGCCCACTATCTTTACTATTAAATGGGAGTCTGCGGTGGTGATGGTCCGTTGGTGGTACGTTGGTACGTCTCTAATCATCTCCTGCCTCGATGGCAGACGATCTGGCGCATCCTGACCGCCCATTAGTCTCTTCACCCTTGTTACCCCGTTTGATCTTCGTGAAATGTGGATATTACGCCGGATTGCCACCGCTTAGTGGTGCCGAAGCGGTATGAAGTGTCTCTCTCCTGCCTTACCACGACCAATCCCACCAGGAACCCTCACGCATGCACCTCTCGATTCCCAAATTCCCATCGACCGCCGCCGGAGCCACAACCAGTTCTTCGCCCCGCCGCCACAATCAGCTACGACGCCCTCTCGCGGCTCTTTGGGCCGTCGCGGAAACGCTCCTCGCTGCGCTTTTCCTCGCCGTCTTCTTTGCGCCCCGGCGGCGGCGGCGCACGGCTCCGGTGGAAGGGGTCCCCACGCCGGAGGACCCCTGAGCGGTCTCACAAACGACCTCCACGGCGGAGGACCCCTGCGTACGATCTAGAAGCTTGCCTGGGACCAGATCGATGACAGGATGCAGTCGGCCGTCTTCGCCGGGGATCTGCGACTTCGTCTTTGCCGGCGGCAGGAGGCGAGGATGGCGGGCTCCAGCGGAAGAGCCCGCGAGCAGCTGTTCCTCTCGAGTTCCTCTACGGCGGGAGGGCGGACGCGCCGAGGCGCTACAGGACGGCCCAACGGTGACGCCTGGCCTCGGCTATCCCTCTCGGTGGCGGGCACGGAGAAGGGCGAGGGGATGGGGAGGAGGAGATGGAGAAGGAGCGGCGCCGGCTGTTGTCTCGCTCTGTACAAAAAGTTACGAACCCTCAAAGATATTGTCTTCCTCTCGCCTCCCGTCAGCTCTCCCGAATCCGACCGGGATAATTTCGAGCGCAGAACCGTTGCCGACGCCGCTGTCCACCGCGCGGACACGCCACCGTCATGTCCATCATTCTTCTCCACCAGCCAGACCGGAGGCCGCGTGCAGGACGTCTTCTTCCTCCTTCGGTCGCATCGTTGGAGCTCCTTCAGTCGCATCGTTGGAGCGTTAGTCTGCTCCACTGCTCAATACCTCCTCCGTGTCCATGCTGCCGCCGGCTGCTCTGTGTGTTTGATTAATCAATCGATCCGTGTTTACATTCCAGTGTGCAGGTGAAGACGGTGGGTTCTGGAGGGGGGCAGCGTAGAGTCGCGCAGGCGCTGGAGCAAAACATCCCGTAAAAGCTTTCTTTTCTTTGCAACTTTGTAAGTCATCGGCCTTCTTGAGTTGTCATTAGTTCGGCTGATATTTTTCTACTGTGTGTTGGTCTCAGCTTAATGATGTAGTCTTACGTAGCATGAAACAATAAGTCTCAAGGCAAAAATGAAAATATGGCATGCAATAAATATAATGGCTAGCTATTTCTATCAAATAGTACCTTATGTTCATGCCTGACTTGAACTGGTGAGGCTTTAGCTGAACATTTGACATTTCAGAAATATATGTAATTTCCTTGCATTGACCATGAAAAAATTAACAGGGATTGATTTCCTATTTATGCTGCAAAGTAATCCTCTGATCATATATGTTAATCGAACTGTTCATGCTTCAGCTGAACATTTTGTACTGTATTTCAAAAACATGTCTACTCAATAGGGATCAAGTTTCCACTTGCTGCAGAAAGGATATGCTATGCATTCAGACCTTCAACTAATTCTTAAAGGTAAACTACCAATGGCTCTTGTGCTGCTAATCCGTACCTTTTGCATATGATAATTTTACATGCACCTTTTTTTTTGGAACCTCAAACCATGATGCATGGCTTCATAGTTTAATGAAGCAGAGCAGTACGCTGTTGCCCTAATGATGCCACTGTTTTTAGTACATGATGTGTGGGTCGGTGTCACCTAAATTATTCTGTCCTTGATTGTCAATCATAAAATCTTCTTTTGGATAATTATATTGTCAGATGGATCAAGCATCCTATCGTTCCAAATATATCTAGGGCATGATAATACTTATCTTAGATATGGAAAGTTCTATCGGCAAGGCGCACTGCATTATAGACCGAGCTGAATTAAGGTCCCGGATAACAAGCAATCCTAACAAATTTCACCTAAAGTAGATTGCTGCTAATGGAATCTAAAATTGTAATGCAAACTGAGATATATGTCACTGTTTTCGTAAGGGGTAATTTGAACCATGCCCCAGCAAAGGTGCAGCTATGAAATGTTACATTCCCAACACCCTGTTTATGTTCAGTAAAATGAAGTGGTCTGTCTCCATTTTCTGTTACCAATTAATCATCTCCGGACTCCGCTGTTGCAAGTAATGGTACTGCTATGCCAGGAAGTTAACTTCAAATTGCGCAAAATGTCTGAGCAGTCGCATTAGTGTTTTAGCCTTTCACCTAGGCTTTTTACATCCATTTTTTAACCTTCTAACTCAGGCTCAGTCCTAAGGATCTTAGACCAAACCTTTTCTGTCTATTTAATCATTTCTTGAGTTGAAAAGCACCATGGTCCCTTGCATTGTATTGTTGAGAATTTTTTCTTATTATGTGCAGTATAAGAGCAACCAACAACAGCTGGTGAACGTATCGAGTAGTGGAGCATAAACTGGATCTGGTGCCGGCAGCTCTTTCTTCCACACACAAAAAGAATTTACTCTTTTCAGTTCACCTAACATGTCAGCTTAAAGAATTAGCTTCGTCATGTAGATCAGTAGATGTAGCTGGCGCAGTGGCATGTTCTATTTCTTCAAATGCTACATATATTTAATTCTGCTTCTAGGTATGTCTAATCATGTAGTACTTGTTGAAGAAATAGATTATGTGTACACTCTGGTATGTCTAATCATGTAGTACTTGGTGTATTTTTGTCAGATAGCTTCCAAGTTGGATTCCCTGTTCTTGAACAAAATCCAGTTAGGCATTGCAAACATATCTTTCTTGTTCTATTTCATACTAGGTACTACTGTTTTCTGTGCCTATTATAATTAATTGGTTTTCTGCATAGTCCAGGCTCAAGTGAATTGGGAAGCACAATCGTGAAATATGTGAAGTCGACATCCCAGTTCAAGAAACCCATGATTCACAGAGGTGTCTCTTCTATTGATCGGTTTGAAAGCATTCAGGTAAGAGAATTCTTACTTCTTTGATGTAGATTATTTATCCATTGGTGGTATACTTTTCTCTGGTTCTTTACTAATTCTTGCCCTGTCTGTATGTTAATGTGAGTTAAGTTTATGGATTTGATGTGCTTTATGTGAGTTATCTTTACTCGCAAGCATAATTGCTTCATATTTTATCACTCTTGTCTTAGTGTGTCCTTGATGCTCCTAGGGAGTTGTCAGATTGATTTCCTACCTTGGATGACTTTGATCAACCTATTTTGTTAGATACATAGCTTCTGTATCATGTTGTTCAAGTTTGAGTAACATGAGAAAGTTGCATGCTCACTAAAATTTTATCTTCTGTATAGTAAATTATGTGGTTGCTTAACAGTAAAATGATCTGTGTTCTCTAAATTATGTGTTTGCTTAAATGTTGTTGCACCGTACCAAATCCTTCTCTGTTTAGTTATTTGTCGACATTATCTGATATGATTTATTCTAGACCCCTGGCCCTACAAATTTAAACTTTGAATTTTTCTATGAAGTTGGCGATAAACTGTGGAAAAAAAAATCTTGGAACTGAATATTCAGATGAACTGGTGAAAAATTCTATGATGATTGCAGGGAAGAGGTGGAGGGGGCAAACCTTGGCCAGATGAGCACTGGATTCATGTCCATTGCAATGGGGCCATCTACTATTTAAATAACAGTAGTAGACACAACTTAGTTAAGGATTTTGCTGTTTTTGAGAAATGCTCAATTTGCATGGGTTACTTTGAGGGCTTAAATATTTGTTCGTTGTCATTCCACATCATAATTGTTCATTATATGCATGGTCATTCAAATGAAATGGTGGAAATATGTGGTGAAAGTAATTTAACTTTATTGAGTTATGTACTGTCTATTTTGCTTAAGTTTCGTTTTGGTAACACAATTACCTTACAAGTTTCTGACTCTGCATGAGAGAGAGAGTCTACACAAATTATTGATATACTTTGGTACGTACATACATGTATCCTTCCTTATCAACACACATGTGCACCGAATTATGCGAGTTGATTTTGTAATCTTTCTGGATGTTAGGTGAACATATTTAATATGTACGAGCAATGTATTTTTACAAGTATGACATATGCGACGCGATGACAAAAAAAAACTAGAACCCGTAGCAACGCACGGGCATTCACCTAGTTCACATAATAGGGCTTATATTTGTTGGATAAGCGCTTTTGGTCAAGGACCGAGTCACAATGAAACCACAAGAACAGTTCTCAAAAACAAGTTCCATCCTAGTTGAGGCATGTCTCTCCAGTGCTCCTGTAATCCTGTTTTTTTTTTTTTTTTTTTTTTTGAAGCCTGGAAGCATCCGTGTATTCAAACAAAGATCCAGAATACAAGCAGGAACACATGAACACTAAAACAACGGAAACTAAAGCAACAAACCAGCAGCAGAAGAGGAACAAGAACTGCAGAACCACCAAGAACAACACCACCCAAATCTAGAGGAGAGAAGACCTCCAACCATGTTGAAAGCTGCAAGAGCCACCCGAAGCAAGCCACGGGATCATGAACCAGTGAACGAGCACAGCAAGGCCACCTCTTCACCAGCCCCAACTCCGACGAGCACCAGCAGAGCAGGCACACCCGAAGCAGCAGCCACCAACCTCCCCACCTCTGCAGCCCTCTCCAGCAAGAACCAACGCCAGTCTGAGCTTCAGCTTCACGCCGACAAGGCGACCCCCGAACCAGACCCAGCAACCTCCAGACGGCCCCTCCCCTCGCCGCCACGGCCGGCCAGAGCGACTCCGTCGAAGAAGACCAGCACCACCAGCACCAAAACCAGATCGCCGACACCCACCACCTCCTCCCCTCGTCACCACGGCCAGTGGCGGACCTACAGGGTATGCCCGGTATGCCGTGGCATACCCTGCAGCCCAGCCCACGTACGTCTTTGTATGCGTATAGCAGTCAGACTGGCTGGATCTGGAGGCGATCGATCTGGAAAACGGATAAAACCAAGCGATGGATCCAAGCACTTTCCACAAGTCAGGCAGCGGTAGTCTGCAAGTCTGCTCGTCGTTCTCGCGATCAAATCTACAGATCGATCGGAAATCAATCTCCAGCAGCTCGGCCAGGCCGCCGGCGCCACGACCTAACGCCCCGTGGGATTGAAAGCATCCACTGATCCCCTGGCGCTGCCGACCTAGCCGGTGAGTCCGTGATGACCTCTGCCCAGCTAGGTCTTCCGCTGGTTCGTGAAGGCCAATGATCGAGTGTTTTGCTAATTTGTTTAGCTGTTACATACTACTACTCCAGTATAGATCGACTAGTACTGTATTATCTAAACATTGCTTACGTGTATTTATAGGTGACACCTCGCCGGTAGCCGCAGACTAATAAGAGAGTTTTTTGCCAACGTCGGGATACTTATATATACTGCTAGTAGTACCATAAGTCTCTTTTATACTTCAGATTATTACATGAAATTTGAACTATTTGTCTGATAATTTATTCAACTTTCCTACTTAACCTATCAATGGCATACTATTTACTGCTTTTATACCGTATTATAATGCAAATTCAGAATTTTTAGTAAGTTAGTAGTAAATAGATAATGGTCAACAAATTTTTGATGCGGCATACCCAGTGACAAAATCCTAGGTCCGCCACTGACCACGGCCGGCCGGAGAAGCAAAGATGGGAGAGAGCGACCGACGAACCTCACAAGCTTCTCGATGGCGACGAAGATGCCTCCATCGAAGCGGCGACGAAGCTGGAGGACCAAAAGTCTCCGACGATGCAGCCGCAGCCACCTCAACCGCACCGCCCAGACAAAGACCTCCCAAAAGCTCCTCGGCGTCTCCGCCGAGACGGGGCTGGAGCTGGGAAGAAGTTATTGAAGACGACGGCGCCGCCACCCTCAGAGCGCCCCCGCCACAAACCCTACGTCGACTATTCACACGCCAACCGGTGGATCCGAGGTTCCCCCACCCTCCCGTCGCCGGAGCGACGAGCGGAGGGGAGGGGAACCCCAGTCCCCGGCGGCGGAGAACGCGAAAGCGCCGGTCGCCTTTCTTATCGCCTGGGAGCACTGTAGCGGAGGGGATAAGGAAGGAGAGCACACTAGCACGGCATATTTCTTATCGAAATTGTTTTTGTTTTCTTTTTCGTTGGCTCACTTTATATATCTCTGCTTTCTATCCAATGAAGTTAGCAGCGGTCCTGATAACATTAAAAAAAGTTCTAAAAAAACCTCTAAAGCTGACCTGTGGTAAAAAAAAAAATCTAGAGATTACCGCATGAATGCTCCTTCAAGTTCAAAGCCTGACATGTCAAAATGTGCTTATAAAACTGTTCAAACCATGACAACTGAAAACATGTCAAATTTACCTTTTTTGTAGAGCAAAATGTACAGACCGCAGAGGTAAGTAAAAGAAGAGAGTCTGGCAACAAGAGCAAGGAAGGCCAGGACCCACGGCATGCACAAGATTCGGGTTTTTTTTTTCTTTTGCGAAACACAGTACAATGCAGACACTCACATATACGTGCACACACTCACCCCTATGAACGCACACACGCACACCCTACCCCTATGAGCACCTCCGAAAGACTGAGCCGACGGTTGAGTCTTGAGATTGACAAAGTCACCTACGAAACAGTAAAAAAAACTCCTTTTCTATGATGCATGTCCTGCTATTCTTCTCACGAGCAGGCCCCCTTGCACTCACGTGGCCCCGCTCAGCTTATGTGCGTCAGAGAAGAAGCGAACCAAACGATTGAGTCGCTTTTTAGTCTGACAACATGCATGGATGCCCTGCTATGTGAGGAATCGAACCATAGGCCTTTTTTGTTCGCTTTTGGAGCACATAGTGGATGGTCTTAGAGCATCTCCACCGGCACCCTCCAAATGACCCCCCAAAGGCCCAGTGGGGGTCCGGACGGCTAAAAACGCCTCCAGCGGCACCCCCAAAGTGTCACCCTGAGCAAAAACATGTCCGGCACCCCGAACAGGCCTCCAAGTTTGGAGGCCCTCTCGGGGGTGCCGGACATGCAAGCGGACATGGTTGCATGCCCACTGGCCCACATGCAGTGACACACATCCAAATTTGCTCTCATTCAGCTAGCCCGTGTGTAGCTCGCCGGCCGCAACCTTGTCTGCACCTTGGCCATGGAGACGGAGGAGCTACAGGCCATATCCCGCTCGTATTTCGCGCCAGAGGAACCGCACCGTCGACCTCTGTTGTCTCCTGCAAGCACGACACCCGGAGGAGCTTCGAAGCCACCGCGACGACCTCGTCTTCAATCTACGGCCGGACGCGCGGTGTTGTCGTCCGCGCTTCTCCAAGCAAAACCGTCATGTCCTAGAGGTGTAGCATCGTTGAATATGTAGGGAACCGGAAGGATTCGAGCTAGAACGCGAGGAATCATCCTCGATAAGGTTGTCTTCCTTCTACGGCCGGACGCGCGGTGTCGTCGTCCCCGTCAGCCTGCGCTTCTCCAAGCCAAGCGGTCATGTCCTAGAGGTGCACCGTCATCGACTACTTCCAGAACCGAATGGACTCGAGCTAAAATGCAATAAAGGAGACACAAGACGAGCGGCCGGAGCGGCACGTCGGCCACACGGGAGCGGCCGCGGATGCCGCTGCTGCTCCTGAATTGTTGCTGCTGCTCCCCGTGCTGCTCCATGATGTTGCTGCTCCCGTGCTGAGCTTCTTTGCTGCTGCTCTCGTGTAAGGACACATACGCCAGCTGGCCAGCTCCCGTGTTGTGTTGAGCTGAATGGTGATGTTGTGCCATGACGTTGTTGCTCCCGTGCCGAGCTTGTTTGCACTGAAGATGTATCAGTTAAATTACAGAGCTGTCCCGTGGCAGCTAGAGCTGTCCAGAGGCACGTCCATGTGTGACAGCCCGACGTCCTCCCAGCTCGTCGAGGGCAGCGTGGAGGAGCGCGTCCACGTGCGACAGCCCATACAGCTTCCCCCCAGCTCACCAAGGGAAGCGTGGAGGAGCGTGTCACAGCCCGGCGTCCTCCCAGCTCGCCGCGGAGGCGCCTCCGTCTTCTTCTGTTGAGACATATTTGTGGGCGGCCGAGCGAGGTCCAAGCGTGGCAGCGACACATGGAGGTTCAGAGTTCATGGAGGTTCAGAGTTTATGGTGTGCGCGTTGATCGCGTCGTGAGCACAAGCGGCCGGGCATGCAGATGGTGCACGCGCAGCGGGGCGGGGTGGGCTGCGTCGTGTGCATCCTCGTCGAACAGCGGGAGCTGCATCCTCGTCGGGTTCAGGTGTAGGTTCAGCTAGGGAACTACTTCAAGCAGAGAAGCTAGGGAGCTGCCTCCAAGCTTGTTACGGTGTCAAATCTGCTTCTGTTTCTGTTTTGAAAACTGATCGATACCTGTGTGTGCTCTGCCTCCTGAAGCAAGTGTTTGTCTAAATGCAGGCGGCTGCTTGCCGAGGCCATCGATCTCATCCACGACTCCATGACCACGACCGCGTGCCAAGGCCAGACGCGGGTGCTCTGCCGTCGTAGCTGATGCCCATAAGGTATTTGTCTAAATGCAAAAAAAATTGGGGGTCAATTTTGGAGGGTGCCGCTGTGGGCGGCCTCCAAATTTCGAGCGGACATGTGTCCGGCACCCCCAAAGGAAGGACAATTGGAGTGTGCCGGACACATATTTGGAGGATGCCGGTGGAGATGCTCTTATACGGAACACTCTCCTCGATCCCACGGGCGGGAATCACCCGAAACTGCTAAACATAGGTCCGGCCATAGCTGGTAGCCCATCAGGTATCAGCGCAGCTTGGCATCGAATCCGTCCATCCATCACGCCGGCACGGGCGTACTTGGCATCGCACGTACGCCGTGGTCCATGGCCCCGCCGGTTCACTGCACGCAGCAACGCATCCACAAGCGCCGGCCGGCCATGCCATTCACTCCGGCGAGCGCCCCACGCGGCCCACAGTTTCTCACGCTTGTCGCTGTGCAATTCAATTAGCAGGACCGTACAAGGCACGCAGACGTGGGATGTGGCTGCCGTCGTCGATCCGATGAGATAGTCGTGGGCGTCCGCTAGATTCTTTTCTTGCTCGTGGCAGCACGCGGCTGCGCGTGCGCGGCGGCGTCAGTCTCAGAACGGCCTGATTCCATGTCCAGACTTTAATTCCGGCGATTGATGATCCATCCGTCCGTCCATCGTCTCTTCAATGCCTGCGCTGTCTCGTTCGTTTCTTGCAGACCGATGCTGTGTGCTAGCTCTGCTTCTTCAGTCCCGCTGGCAAAACCATGGGCAGGATACCGAGCATCCAAGGGAAGCCGGGAGTCTCACCGGCCGGCGCAGGTGAACAGCGAGATACAACTGACGAAATCCAGTTGATCACACTGTCAAATTTTCGTGTTCAAATATGCCCCAATTCGGCATGGCCAATCACCCGCACTTGGCACTGTTCGTAGCTTCCAAGTTGGTAATACTGCCATATACTGCACTTGGCACTGGTCGTAGCCTCCAATCACCGGCACTGGTCGTATGCTAAAAGGAAAAATAATGCGAAAACTATAAGCTAAACTGTTCCTGTAGCTTCGCACTACAGAAAACGCTATCGTATAGCCTTCCTGCATCTACAGCAAGAGTTTGCTGCGCAGATCAATCACACAAACAGTTTGTTATATAGTTCTAAACTCTTGTATCGTTCCAAGACCCATCAATATTCTCAGGACAATGCCATAAACCATATCAATCAGTGTTGTTCTAAGTTATGCGAAAACAAATGTAGTACTGTTCTGGATGACTAAATATTTGGATTTCGGTACGTACTACTGTCCATTTCTTCTTCGATTCGAGAGCTGCAACAGAATGCCGTGCAAGGACGGCAAACCAATAGTTTGGTATAAAGAGATAAATTAAGTTTTCAATCATTTTCTCAATGAGAGCTACAACACACAACAATGCCATCACCGGGAGAGAAAAAATCACAAGCACGTCTTCTTCTGCTCAAATGGACTGTGCAAGAGAAAAGGAGCTGATGTATATACAGGCCCTTCTTGAAAGTTTTCTCTGTGAGATCTACGACGCAAAACCATAGGAGGATGAGGTGCCAATCGATCACTTGGATAATCAAGAGTATAGTGTATACAATGTGGGAGAGTGGCTTTCAATCGGCCCAACTTAATGTTCCCAATCAAAGTTGAAATCAAATCAGTATTGTTTCCGGTTCAAAGTAAAATTTAGTAGTACTGTTATTGATATTTTCTTCACCTCAGCTGCCATTTAGTAGTGCCATGGAAGACGATCCATCGGTACTATCGAACAGTTGAGCCAATCAAGTGGTGCTTATATAATTTCTGCCTGGCACAATTTATGTTTGCGAAACAATGTGATGACCACCCATCAGTTAGCGCGGTTCTTGATGATGAAAAAGAATCTCTATTGTTCGCGATGTCTTCCTCGATGAAAGCAACAACATAGCAGTGCCATGGAAGGAGGACGTACTAATGCTATCGTCGCACAGTCACTTGGATACATGCGTTTCTACGTTTCAGGTTTCCTTGGACGTTTTATGTATCCGTGAGGAAAAAGTCAATTTTCAACCCTCAACTCGTAGTGGTTTGGCGAAATGAAACTTGAACTCCAAATCTCTGTCGTTTGTAGCTTGAACTTACGAATCCCGGTCTAAATCAAACCCTGAGCTATTGACACACGGAGAAAACAACAACCCAAACAGGAATATGTGCAATTTGGGACCCACTTGACAGCCCAATAGAAAATAATATATCAAAATTTAATAAAAAGTCAAAGCAGCAGCTCCTCGCTTCCCTGACACGCTCGCCGGCGCGCCTCCCATGGACGAGTACCTTCCGCGCCGGTCACCGGCGACCGAGCGGTCGTCGCGTTCTTCTTATTGTTCCTGGTCCGCAGCGGCGGAGCGGCGTCCGCGGCCAACTCGGCCGCCGCCTCGGCATCTAGCGGCTCGATATCCCGGCCGCGCTGCTCCGGTGGAAGGCGACCGCCGCCTCGGCATCTGAATGCTCGCTATCCCCGGCCGCGCTGCTTCGGGCAGCGCACGCACGCACCACACACACCCACCGCTAGCTAGCACGCACGCCGGAGCAGGGCGCGGTGCGCGGCCGGCGAGCGCATACGAGATACGACGCGTACCTCGCAGGAAGCCGCTCTACTTCTCGTTGCGTATGGCCACGTTGTCATCGGTAAAGCAGAGCGCCATGGCTAGCTCTACTTTTTAATGGAACAGAGAAGGGTACCTCGTGGGCAGTGACAGGCAGACAGTGACGGAGGAGCTTGACCAGGGGCAGCTAGCAGCAGGGCGGGACGGCGGAGCACAGCAGTCAGGCCGCGTGCAGCAGGGGAGATGCCCGACCAATCGCCGCTTCCGGTCCAATCGAAGAAAGTGCCGACAGCTGCGTTTTATCTCAGTGGTGACTTGTTGCGCATGAATCAGAACAATAGGCAAATCCAGAGCAACGAGAGATTAAAAAAATAACTGGAATTGAGAGTAGCGTGCGGAACCAGGAGGAAGATTGGGGAAGAAAGTTCTTACAGGTAGGACCCACATGTTAGTGAGAGTACTTGCAATCCTAGTTGGGATCGTCCTGTTCCCGGTGTCCCAAATAGTTTCAGGGTTTGATTTAGACCGGGATTGAATAGTTCAGGGTATGACAGAAATCTAGACTTCAGGGTTCATTTCGTCAAACCACTACGAGTTTAGGGTTAAAAATGGACTTTTTTCAAAGATTAATTACATGTAGTGCATACTCTCTCCTAAAAAATGGTCTTGAGTTAAAAAAGGGGCGGGTTTTCTAAGGATTACACACCCCTGACTAATGCAATTTAAAATAAAATGGTAAAGCCCACTTTTGGTCCATATTTAGACCTAAGGGAGCATGTGAGGTTGCCCTTTTGGGTGAACGCACAAGAGGCCGGGAGATTGATTATGTACTACTCCCCCCGTTCATAAAAGGATGTCTCGACCTAGATCAAATTTTGCATGTATCTATACACTAAATCATGTCTAGATACATGTAAAATTGAGTTAGGTTGAAACATGTTTTTTGAACGGAGGGAGTACAAGTCACTAGTGATATCGTTGCGCCATGCCACAAAAGAACGAAATACGGATGGTACTATCGGTGACAATCACTAGCTAGGAGCCTAGGACAAGGCAGGACAACCTTGCAAGAACAGAACCAAACTACCGGCCATGTGACCACTCAATGTTCGTTCATCGGCGACGTTTTGCACCACTAACAAGGAGGGCATGTGCATTCATCGACGACGATCGAGGAGGCGGAAGACGATGACGCCGCCGTGTTTTGGTCGTTGCGACCTAATGGTGAGCTAACGCTTTGTCCCTCTCCCCGGCCGGCCGTACTGCTTGCTAGCTGGACCACGCGAAAAATTAACGCGTGCACCGAAAACCTTAGCGCAAGTGGAGGCAAACATCAAACCCAATTACTAGCTGCAACTGTGGTACTCAGAGCAAGTTGTGTGATGAGTGACTCCGGGCTATTTCGGTGGATCGCCATTTGTGGCTGCAGAACAAGGTTTTTGATTATGCCAATCGGTGCCTGCCTGCATCTCGAGATCTTAGATATAGTTCACTCGTGGGACACATGGTCTAGCTATAGCTGTTTGGTGAAATTGAAGGCTACGTAGGTACGATTAAAGTCCTGCTGCAGCTATATATGCTGTAGGTGGGTTATTTATAGATGGAGTACACAGATAAACTTTCGAGGAGTTCTGATCTGAAGGCTGGGATTTGTGCAGATATTTGTAAGCTTTGTAGTAGTACAGCTGCACCGCCAGTGTAGTTGGTCTCTGGCCTAACAAATATTATCAAGATCTAGCTAGCTAGTGTTCATCATTCCCGGCCGTGATCTATCAGAGCCACCGTCTTTAAGATAGTACATATCCATGCCCAATCATAATCCTGTAGAAACGTTAGCAATACGAACTTAAAACTTATTATTAGAAGCGTGCGTGTGGCGCAAGGAGCCATATCAACGTCTCAACGCTGCATCATTTAATTTAATTTCTTCGAATGCTTCTTTAATTTATCTTCTAAACTGAAGGCTATATATGCACATCCACGTACTCCTTTCATGGAGATTTTCCCTGGAGCATGCATACGACTTTCCTACCAGAGGCACTTATTAGACTGGCATTGCGAAGAAAGTCCTGTGGAGAGAAAATGATAAGGATGACCCACACATGCCAACGATAGCACTCATGTGATCGGCTGAATTAACCCCATGGTGTGCTGAATTAATCCGGTGATGTGAGAACACTGCAACAGGGCGTCAACCCACTAGCAGGAAAATTAAAGCCAGCTCGCACAAGTAGTTGATGTAGGAATTAATCGTAGCTAGATCGATCGAGCAAATGGTGCAAACACGCCTAAAACGCTTCGCAACGCCCACGATCTCCGCGGGATCCACTCGATCTCGGCACGCCGGCGATCCCTGAAGCCCCCGGCGGCCGGTGCTCGGCTCTCGCCAGCAACGAACACGCACGCATGCAGGGTGGCGCGCGTACGTCGGCACGGCACACCGTTGCGCTTGCGCGGGCGACGAACGTGCCCGGGTTTTGGCCGGAAACGTCCAGGCAACGCGACCCGCCAGGGGCAGCCATGCGAGATTCGCTGCTCTCCATCGCGCGAGTCGTCGTTCCGATTATCATCGCACGCAGCATGTTCCGAAGGATACATATGCCGCTGTCTTCCGAAAACTCCAAAGAGAGCTCGGAGTTCATGGAGACACATTTTTTGGAAAATCCAAAATCTCCATTTTAAAGCTTGAAACAAATCTGAACAAAAAAATTAGATGTAGATAATGTCGAAATCCACCAATGCGCAAAAAAACAATGCAAAATCTGACAAAATTTAAAATTTCAAAATGTGCACGGTTCACCGCACCTAGATCCACACTTTTTTTTTATTCTTGCTCTGCCAAGAATATAAATTCTTTCGTACTGGTATTTTACGCACTAGTAGAGTTCATCATTATCTACATATATGAATCTTTTTTCTGTTTTTTAAACCTTATTAGAAATGCTTTTTTGATGTTTAAAATAAAGTTATTTTTGTTTGACCAACCAATCACATTATTGTTGTGCAATTTTGAATTACTTCGAGCAAATGGAAGAAATTCATTAAATCATTGGAAAGTAGCAAACACCGGCATATTCTATAATATATTTATGTATGAAAAATATAAATGCGTCCTTTTGAATTTTATTGTTGGTACTTACTCAAGGTACTCATTTTTAATTTTTCTAATAAATGAAAAAATAGTAAAAAATGTTGGTAACCTTTTTTGCACTATTGTTTGGCGTGGAATATGCAACCTTGACATAAAATATGGGCACATTATCATTAACTATGGTATGCTAATGTTCAATATTTTACTCATCTAGCTTCAAAACCAAAGATAGTTTATGTATGAAGGCTATTTGTTGAAGAGTTTGTTTTCAATATCTGCCAGAAATTACTTTATCCCTTTTCTGCCAATTAATATACAAAATATGATCTCCAAGCCAAATAATTGGTTTTTGGACATTGGGTTATGAATTTGTATTGGTTTGCAAGTTAGTTACATCTGGTGATGGTTAAATGGCCGGAAGATTTTCAAAATAAAACAAGTTATAGACTATCCCCTTTTAAATGCATATCCTACATCAGTATGGAAGAATACCACAAAGTGTTCTGACCATTCCATACATGATTTTGTTGCAGCAAAAGGATTCTTAACAAGATGTTGGCTGGACGGAAATTTTTCCATGAAGTGTAGTAGAGATGGTTTGTTAGAAAAAGTCCCCAAATGATCCAATTCTATACCGATGGACCAAATCTCACATAGAAATTCTAATCCCTTAATATTCCTACAAATCTTTTGAATGGAGGAAGCCCAATCTCAGGCAACATCTTATGCCGCGTCAGCTCATCACCATGACAAGTGGCGCATGACCCATCTACCATTCAATCAGCAGTTCTCATCACCTATCCTCAAGCCCCCACAAGTTGCTGGAGTAAGCTGCCCCTCCAATAAAACTAATCAAAATCAAAATATCTCTTTCATATGTTAGCTAACATTCCTGCTTCTAAATTAATGCAAAGTCACAGATGACGACTTGTAAACATGACCAGCTAGAATATTTGAATACATCGATTTGCTAATTAATCACCCCGGAAAGTACTCAACTGTCTCCAAATATTGGTTCTTGTGGGATCCATGGAAGGAGGACGTACTAATGCTATCGTCGCACTGTCCTATGAAGAGGGCCGGGAGATGGATTCAGGAACGCTTAAGGGTGTGTTTGGTAGACCGGCTCCACTAAGAAAATGTCTACTCACCCCGTTTTTTCTTGTTTGGTAGCCCGGCTCGTGCGTCTCCGCCCCTGCCCACTTCGCCCCGAAACGGCTCTCAGCCCTGCCGAGAAGAGAAGCTCAGATCGAGCTTCTCAACTCAGCCCTGCTCGCCTCATACGAAAAAACCCACGCGTGGGCCCCACCCATGCTGTGCGCCTCCCACCCCGGCCGAACGTGCCCCATTCCCCCCCCCCCCCCGCGCCGCCGCCTTGTGTCCAGCGTCGTCCCGGCTCGCCGCCTTACGTCTAGCGCCGGGCCGAGCCAACCTCCACCGCGCCATGAGGAACACCACCACCTCCTCCTAGCGCCGCTACGGAGGACCAGCACAGTCGCTTCCTCGCGCAGCCACGGAGGACCACCACCGCCGCCTCCTCGCGCCGTCCTAGAGGACCCAGCGCGCCGTAGACGAGCACCACCGCCGGAGACGAGCAGCACCGCGCGTGGAATAGAAGCAACTCTCCCGGCCACTCCCAGCCTCGTCCACCGCCCGCGGAATAGGATAGGCGCAGCCTCCTGCCGGCGCCGTCGTGGAGGTGGACCAGCACGGCCTCTCGGCGGCTGCTCTGGCCGGCGATGGGAAGCCAGAGCACTCACCCAGGGACCTGATTGCGTTGATATTTTCTATTTGAGGGACCTAATTGCGTTGATATTTTCTATTTGAGGGACCTGATTGCTTTTTTAAAATTTCTGGTAGGGCTCAGTTCATACAGGACACCAAACAAGCTCTCAACTCAGCCCTGCTGACCTCATACGGGCTACCAAACACACACATTAGAACACACTTGTTGAAAGGATCGTATGACACCTGGGGGGGGTGAATAGGTGCTACTTCAATTTTAGTACTTTTTAAATTTAGGCTTGACACAAAAGGTAAATTCTCTAGATATGCAACTATGGTGAATTTACCTATATGACAAGCTAGCAACTAAGCAAGGTACAATAAGTAAAGACGGTAAACAAGGATAGAAGTAACCGAAAGTGCAAGCACGCGGAGACACGGATGTAATCCCGAGTTCCTCCCTTTTAGGGGAGTACGTCTCGTTGGAGAGGTGTGAACTACCACAAAGGTCAAAACTCAACCGCCACAAAGGCGGGTGCACCTTCTTCTCCGATGAACCGCACCACAAAGGTTTGGTTCACCTTTCACTATCGGAATCCTTCAAGGCGGAATCCGGAGCCCTTACAACAACGATCCGGGGCACAACCCACAAGAGGATTGGGGGCTCCCGAACAGCTACAATCTGTCACAAAGACAACAAGTGAGTACAATAAGAAGCTAGGTTTTCCTAATGGAAATCCTAGCCAAGGGGCCCTCAAGTGAATGAGGGGGAAATGAAGAACGGCTTGGTGAAGATGTAGATCCGGGCCTTCTCCTTCAATCCTCCAAGTATCAACGAGTTTGGGTGGAGGGATTGGAAGATCTAGTGATTCTTGAGCTTGCAATAATGTGTTGGAAATATGCCCTAGAGGCAATAATAAAGAGTTATTATCATATTTCCATGTTCATGGTAATGTTTATTCTCCATGCTATAATTGTATTAACCGGAAACCTAATACATATGTGGTTATGTAAACAACACAGAGTCCCTAGTAAGCCTCTACTAGACTAGCTCGTTGATTAATGATGGTTATGGTTTTCTAACCATGGACATGAGTTGTCAATTAATAACGAGTTCATGTCATTGGAGAATGACGTGATGGACAGACCCAACCAAGTATAGCAATATTGATCGGATAAATAAGTATATATTGCCATGTCTTGTATTGTCAAGTATCCTGTTTCTTTGACCATGAGATTATGTCTATCCCGGGTACTGAGGAATACGTCTTGGGGACTTCAAACGTCACTTCGTAACTGGGTGACTATAAAGGTGTTTTACAGGTATCTCCGAAAGTACTTGTTGATTTGCATGTATCAAGACTGGGATTTGTCCCTCCGTGTGACGGAGAGATATACTCTGGGCCCACTCGGTAATGCACATTCAGTATCGCTTGCAAGCACATGACTAAAGAGTTAGCCACATGGAATGTTGTATTATGGAACGAGTAAAGAGTACTTACTAGTAACGAGATTGAGCTAGGTATGGTGATACCGCCGATCAGATCTCGGGTAAGTAAAATATCGTGAGACAAAGGAAATGGAATACGTTGACATTGTGGTTCACACTGATAACGATCTTCGTTGAACTTGTGGGAGTCATTATGGGCATCCAGGTCCCGCTAATGGTTATTGATCATAGAGGAGTCTTGATCATGTCCACTTGTTCTCGAACCCGTAGGGTCACACACTTAAAGTTCGGTAACGCTAGAGTAGCTTTGGGATAATTATAATGGTGAGACCGAAGGTTGTTTGGAGTCCCGGATAGGATCCGGGATATCACGAGGAGCTCCGGAAGAGTCTGGAGATAAAGTTTCATATATAGGAATGTGGTTTTTGGGTTCCGGAAAAGTTCAGGAATTAACCGATATTGTATCGGG
The DNA here is from genome assembly GCA_947311845.1 of Poa pratensis. NCBI lineage: Eukaryota > Viridiplantae > Streptophyta > Magnoliopsida > Poales > Poaceae > Poa > Poa pratensis. The sequence goes on from CAMZMU010000065.1 coordinate 47,888,176, forward strand.
GTTTTTTCTGAAATGTTCCGGTGGGTCCCATGGTGGGGCCCACTATCCCGAACGTCCCACTTAGGATATTTGGCAGCCAAGTTCCTTCCTTGAGAAGTCTTGGCAGTTAGGTTCCTTCCTGGGGAAGCCTTGGAGGCTGGTTCCTTCCTGGGGAAGATTTGGAGGCTAGTTTCTTCCTAGGGAAGATATGGAGGCTGGTTTCTTCCTAGGGAAGATTGGAGGCTGGTTTCTTCCTGGGGAAGATAGCCTCACACCCCCTCCCCACATCCTATGTAAGGAGGGTACCATTTGGGGAAAGAATTATGATTTTGATTCCTAAGCCGGTACACTTCCTCTTACTCCTTTCTCTTGTGGTCTTGGCTTGATGAAGCCCTGCCCGCGTGAGAGCTCACCGAACCACCACACCGTCGTGCTGCTGGTTTGAATCCCATCTACTTCTCCTTCAAGCTTGCTGGATCAAGAAGAGGAGACGTTGCTGAGCCGTACGTGTGTAAATCTCGGAGGCACCGCTCGTTGTGGTGCTGATCGGAGTGAACCGCATCAAGGTCTACACCAAGCTGCGTTGTGATTAACGTCCAACGCTCGTGTTCTTCGAGGGTATGTTGATTACCCTCCCCGTTACTTGCATCTCATTAGATAAGATCTTTGGGTGTTGCTTCCGCATGTGAGAGAAAAATTTTGATTTTCTGTCGCGCATATCCCTACATAATGGAGACTTCAAGTTTGGGCGAGCTAGCTGGCTGGAGGTAGGTGGAGGGGTATTTATACCCCTCCAGAAAAACTAGCCGTTTCTGTCCACTTGGGCCGGAGACTCCGGACTGGAGGTCCGGAGACTCCGGGCTGACCGGAGACTCCGGGGATACTCCGGGGTCACTCCGGACCCAATGCCGTAGCTACCGTCGCTTGGTCACTTCACTTTAAAACTCTGTCTGGGGGCGGAGACTCCGGACTGGAGGTCCGGAGACTCCGGGCTGACTGGAGACTCCGGGGTTACTCCGGGGTAACTCCGGACCCGATACCGCAGCTGCCGTCGTATGTGTCAAAGCCAGAGAGGCCGGAGACTCCGGCCTGAAGACCGGAGACTCCGGTCTGGGCAAACAAAATGCAGACTTCATTTTCCTGACAAGTGTTTCGATGCAACACGCAAATATTTCTTTTGACTCCTGCACCACTTAGCATCACTTAAGAAAAATCCTAGTGTTGTTGCCTAACACAGAAAAACTAAGGGATAGAAAATATGCCCTTTCACTTGTACCTAGTCAGCATAGCTAGAGTGGGCATGTATGAGATGAGAAAGCCCATACGGGCTACAAACACACCCTAAGTTGATGAGAGAAATGTGAAGGTGAAAGATCGAGCCCTACGCATCCTAGTGAGGGCAACACCCATGTCAATCTCTACACAATACAATCCCGCTGGGATTCCTGGCCTGTGGTTAATCCGCATTTTGGGCCCGCATATCAGTGACTCAGTGTGCTGACTCGTTTTCTGTTGTTGTGCCTGTTCGTTCACTGCGCGTGAGCCAAGCTTGTTTGGGCCCGCTTGTTGGTGTGAGGGCTCGTCGCGTCTGTGGGTGCCTTCTCTGTGTCTTCCGCTTGTGTGTGCTTGCCCGGGTCGGTTCAGCATTTGGGGAGAGACGCGTGTGGGGCGCTACCCTCTCATCTCGATCCCCTTCTCTCTCACGCCGCCGCACCACCACCGTCGACCACGCCTCCTCGCGGCAAGGGAGCCCGAGCTCGGCGACGGCGGATCGGAAGGCGGAGGCGGTGCGGGATCTGAGAGCGGCGGCGGATCGGAACTCTCGGACGACTCCCTCCACATGCGTTCGATGCAGCAGCCGTGGAGGACCCCGATCCCCTTTGCCCGCCGCCGTCGCCGGTCGATTCCAGCCGGCTCCGGCGACTCCTCGCGCTGCTGCCGAGCCCCTTGAGACCACCTCCTCTCCCTCTCCCGAATCCATGGCGTGGAACCGCGAATCCGCTGCCTCCCCACAAACCCTAGCTAGCCGCAGAGGAGCAGGAGGAAAACCTCCCATCTTTGGCGTCCATGGCGGCAGCGGGTGGTGCTGCGGCGGCACGGCGACCGGCTGGACCACGCGGAGCCCATCTGGCCGCCCAACAAGCACCGGCGCCGCCGTCCTTGGGGCCTGGACCGGCGGCAAGCGCCGCCACGGATGTCTCCAGCTCCGGCCCGTCCTCCTTTTCATCCCCGTTTTGCACTGAAACTGGTATGCGCGAACCTGATGCTTTCATACGTTGTGCTAGCAGTTCGTTGTGCCTAGAGTATATATGATCAAACGGATGCTTTTATTCATTGTGCCTAGAGTATATATGATGCAATCCGTACCATCTGTGCTTAAGGTTCACCATTTCGCTCTAGAGCTTGTCTCTGCTACTTCAGACTGATGCTTTTGTTCGTCAGGCAAGCACTGCGCATTAAGTTGTTGCTACTGGCATATATCTATCTTATTCACCTAAGTCATTTTCTTGTTGTGTAATACCATTCTTTTAGTCCCCGATACAAATCTATGCTGAACATATGACAAATCTGATAAGCAATACCCCTTTTAGTCAATGTTTGCCATGCTTGGTATTTGATAGTCAGCCTGTCTAGCTTGCCGCAGTTTGCAAATACGAGTATCAAATGAAGTGTCAGTAATAGATGTACTCTTCACAAGAGAAGAGAGCACTTGTCCAGAATTTACGCATGTTTTGTGTCTTAGGCTAATAAGTGTGAATGCTTTTTTTTCTGTAGTTTGCTCCACATCAAAATACTTTGTGAGCTCTGCCGTTCATATCATATTTTTAGATGATATTTGCATGAATTGCTCGTGTTTCTCTGCCTGTGTACCACCTATGACTAGAGCATACTATTTTCGTTTTGTAATACAATCTCTATGATGTGATTCTAGGAATTGATCATCCTATGTTTAATAACTATTGGTGCACTTATTTTGCAGCGTGGCATTGGTGCGTTGGATGTGTGTGGTGCAGGGCTAAGATTTCTGCTGCTAGCGTATGCGGTATCCTTGTTTTATTTTGCAGACGTGCTCCACTGGCTGTTTATGGCTTTATCTTCGATGTGGTACGTCTTGCTCTCCTGTATGATTTTTCTTAACAGTTATTCCTTTTTCTTGTACATTTTACATGTGTCTTGAGGGCGCTACCATGAGGGTGAGTGGAGCCCCTGGTGCTCGGGGTGTCCCTGACGACACTTGATTGTGTGTACGAGGACGGTTCAGTTTCTGTCTATTTAATATTTTGCGTTCCTGCATAATTTGGTTGTTTTGATCTCCACTTTCGACCTGATCTTCCTCCAAGGTCATTAGTCAGAACCACTAAATTAAACAACTTCTTTTTGGGCTACAGATGATGACTGAATTAGTAGTGCTAAGTGAATCTATTGTTAGTCTGGTATGACTGAAAATAGGAACTTAGGCTGTACTATGTGAGCATAAATATTTTTTCTTGGTTGCATGACATAATTAAAATCCTTACTGGTGGTAAAACAAGATGTCAATATTCATTTCGTATTGTTTTTGCTGTTTCGTGTCATGGAACTCTGAATCTTGGACTGAAGATTTATTAATTTGATCATCTCTCATGTAATATCTCTTTTGTCAGATATCTACTGTATTGCAAATGATGATTCAGGAGGTGTCACATGCAAGAGGAGGCAACCTGTTAGAGGAGCACCTCTTGCTAATGTTTATGTGCACAGTTGATGCTTCATGGTGGATTGGTGAACGAACTAAGGCCTATCAAGTCGTGGTCTCTCAATCCAACCACTACTCTGCACTGCAGCTTGTCAATCACATTGAGGATCAAAGAATGGGGCCGAGAATAAAATTGAGATACATATTTTATATCCAAGGATTTCCCTGTGATCTTTTTTCAGGGACAGGCTTTCCTGATGATTGTCCAAAGAGGTCGCAATGAAATCTAGAGGCGCCAAGCTTCAATCAAAGAGTCAACCGACCTGTAATGTGAAGTGTTTCAGTAGTGAATACACAGATTTTGAGCCTTTCTTTTGAAAAAAGTTCAGTTCTTAAATCGAGTTAAAATTTTGCACGGAGTTCACACATACTTCTACAAAGATTCATGTCCAATTTTTCTGATGGAAAAATTCAATGCGTACTCCAATTCGTGTTGGCAAAATTCAGGCGGCACGTTGCGCCCAATCATTCATGTTGGTAAAATTCAGGCGGCGCAGCAACGCGCGCCCAATCCTTCTAGTATAGTACATGTCACCAGCCACAAAATAACAAAATACGAATGGTGCAATCGGTGACAATCACTAGCTAGGACAAGGTACTCTCAAAAAAAAAAAAACTAGCTAGGACAAGGGGAAGTACACCTACATAAACTGGGCAGCACAACACACCCTGCAAGAGAGACATGGCTAAGCTACCGGCCTTTGTGACCGCTCAACTTTCATCGGCGACGGTTGCACCGCTAACAAGGATGCCATGTGCATTCATCGACGACGACGAGGAGGAGGATGAAGACGATGACGTCGCCGTTTCTTGGCCGTTGCGACCTAATGGTCAGCTAACGCTTTGTCCCTCTCCCCGGCGGTACTCTCCTTTCTGGACCACGGGGAAATTAACGCACGCACCGAAAACCTTATTGCAAGTGGAGGCAATCATCAAACCCAATTACTAACTGCAACTGTGGTCGTCAGAGCAGGTTGTGTTGTATATGACTCCGGGCCATTTCGGTGGATCGCCATTTGTGGCCACAGAACAAGGTTTTTGATTATGCCAATCGGTGCCTGCATCTCGAGATCTTAGCTAAGTAGGAGTGTTCTTCACTCGTGGGACACATGGTCTAGCTATAGGTGTTTTGTGAAATTGAAGGCTATACGTAGTACGAGTAAAGTCCTGCTGCAGCTATATTTAGGTGGGTTATTTATAGATGCATAGATCGGAAACTTCTGACATTTCTGATCTGAAGGCTGTTTTACTCATGATGTTTGCAAGCTTTGTACTACAGCTGTCACCGCCGGTTGGTCTCTGCCTAAGAAAAAATATCAAGAGCTAGCTAGCTAGTGTTCATTGTTCAAAAAAAAAAAGCTAGCTAGTGTTCATCGATCCCGTGATCTGTGAGAGCTATATCGTCTTTAAGTGAGTACATATCTATGTACATTTTTGTCCAGTCATAGTTATGAAGATACGTTCGCTAGCAATACGTAGCGCCAATCCAATCCCCCTAATTTGGTACTCCACGACGTACACCTTGAATTCATTTCATTTTTCTCCAATCATTTGGAGTATCAAAGTCTCAGCTTTGCATAATTTCATTTCTTGGAGTGATTCTTTAATTTCTCTTCTTAACTGAAGGCTATGCAGATTTACGTACACTTTTCACGGAGATAGCCCCTGGAGAATGTACATGACTTTTTCTACGAAATGCACTTATTAGACTGGCATTGCGAAAGAAACTCATGTGGACAGAAAATGATAAGAAAAACAACTTGTGGGATTTGTACAGTTGCACCGGCAGACGCCAGTTGGTCTCTGGCCTAAGAAAAATTATCAAGAGCTACCGTCTTTAAGTTAGCACATACTATCCATCTACATTTTTGTCCAATCATAGTCCTGTAGATTCGTTAGCAATACTACATAAACGTTCTGACTCTGTGAACTATACAACCGTTTCAGCGCTGCATCATGTCATTTCTTCGCTGGAAACAAATTCAAAACTTGTGATTTCCTTTTTAGATACCATCGAAGAGCATCGCAAACTATCTACCCCTGAGAGAGCGTTACGAATGGTGCTTATTTTCACTCTACGTCGCGCGATCCGCTCTAGAATCAATCACTGGAAACTAAGAGCAGAAATAAAAAAATGCAATTGACGGTGATGAGAATACGAAATACTTCCACGCTTGTGCCTCAAATAGGCTTAGATACAATAAAATAGGCACCCTTGAACATAAAGGCATCCAAGTGGATACTCACATGCAAAAAACTCAAGTACTAACTTCCTTCTATTCTAATCTGCTTGGAACTCAGCAGCCCTCCGTCTGGAATTTCAGGCTGTCCTCTATCTATCCCTCTAACTCGACCACTCTTTCTCACCTAGACGCGCCTTTCTCGCATGATGAAATATCAGATGCGGTACTTGGTATGAATATGCATGCAAATCCGGGACCCGACGGCTTTGGACCAGCTTTCTATCGGAAATTTTGGCCCCTCGTCAAATCGAAGGTCCATGATCTTTTCCAAAAATTCCACTCTCTTGACATTGCTCTCCAGAGCCTGAACCGTTCCTATATGGTCCTTCTACCCAAAAACAACGACGCTCGTACTGCCGACGCCTTCAGACCGATTGCTCATCAAAATTGCCCCATCAAAGCTCTCTCTCGCCTTCTCACGAACAGACTACAACGATCTATCTTCTCTCTTGTTAACCCTAATCAGACCGGTTTTATCTCGGGGAGGGGCATTGCTGAGAACTTCGTGTTTGCAGCAGACCTCCTCAATTGTTGTCACCGGCGCAAAGCACCCACCATTGTAATAAAATTAGATTTCCGCAAAGCCTTCGACTCGGTCAGTTGGGACTCTCTAATTAAAATCCTTAGACACCGCGGTTTCCCCCCTCGTTTTGTGGCTTGGGTTGACATGCTCCTGCGCTCGGGCATGACAGCTGTCCTTGTCAACGGAGTCCCCGGGCCATGGATCAACTGTAAAAAAGGTCTACGTCAAGGAGACCCTCTGTCCCCATATCTTTTCATCACTGTTGCGGATGTTCTTCAACAACTCATTATCAACGCCTGCTCTCATGGAGACCTTGCCCACCCCCTTTGTGACGATATTCCGTGCCCGGTGCTTCAGTATGCTGACGATACCTTGATTATGATTCGGGCCACTCCCACCGCTGCAGCCAATCTCAAACGCATTCTCGATGACTTCGCCCACGCAACGGGACTACAGATCAATTTCAACAAAACAACTTTCGTCCCTATTAGTATCACGGACGACGAAGCCAACTCGATTGCCAACACTCTTGGCACCACAACTTCCACTTTCCCTCAAACCTACCTTGGGCTCCCCTTATCAGATAAGAAACTTCCCCCGTCCGCCTTCCAACCGATCATCGATAACATAGATAAGTACCTTTCTGGATGGAGAGCTTCCCTTCTCTCCAAGGGCGGAAGACTGGTTTTCCATGCATCCGTGCTTGATAGCCTTCCGACGCACTTCATGTCCTCCCTTGCTATTCCAATCTCGATCATCCAGGCTATTGATAGTAAGCATAGTGAAAGGGCATTTCATGATCCCTCGTTGTTTTGTGTGTTAGGCAACAACACTAGCGATAATTTAACCATGCTTAAGTGATGCAGGATTTAAGGAAAATCTTATAAGCATCAAACTCCAAAAAGATGTGAGAAAAGAAGCTCGTGTGTTGCTCTGGCAAAACCGGATATTTTAGGCCGGACATTTGAATTATGGGCCGGATATTCCGGCCCCCAGGAAATTTCTGCCAAGAATCAGCTGCCAGACGTTTGTGCGAGTGTCTGGCTAAACCGGACATTTGAGCCGGATTATTCATATTCTCGGCCGGATATTCCGGCCCCCAGGGATTTTCTGCTAAGGACCAGAGAACAACCAGATGTGCGTTCGTCTGCCAAAACCGGATATTTGGGGCCGGACATTTCAATATCTGGGCCGGATATTCCGGGGGGGCGGATATTCCGGCCCCCACTCAAGCCGGATATTCCGGCCCCCTGAAGACTTGCAACGGCTAGATTTGGGAGGGGTATAAATACCCCTCCACCTACCTCCAGCAGAGGAGCTCGACCAGAATCTCTTGCCCCCCCATTGTTGCAAGACCAAAGCTCATCAATCTCCCAATCCCTCCACCCAAACTCACTCATACTTGGAGGATTGAAGGAGAAGGCCCGGATCTACAACTCCACCGAAGCGTTCTTCATTTCCCCCTCATTCACTTGAGGGATTTGAGCCTAGGGTTTCCACTAGGAAAACCTAGGCATCTTGTTGTTCTCACTTGCTTGTTACTTTTGTGTAGCAGGTGTTGTTGGTGATTGAGAGCCCCCAATCCTTTTGTGGGTTGAGCCTCAAGTTGTTGTAACGAGCTTTTGTGCTCCGGATTCCGCTTTGGAGGATTCCGATAAAGAAAGGTGGACCGAGCTTTTGTGCGAGGTTCATCGGAGAATAGGGTGAAGCCTTTTGTGGCATCTTGAGTTTGAAGCTCACACCCCTCCAACGAGACGTACTCCCCTAAAAAGGAGGAACTCGGGAATACATCTTGTCTCCGCGTGCTTTCCTATCGGTTAATCCTTTCTAGTTATTTACTACTTGTATCTTATCTTGTTTAGACTTAACTTGTCATATAGGTAAATTCACCATAGTTGCATATCTAGAGAATTTACCTTTTAGTCAAGCCTTAATCGAAAAAGAATTAAAAATTGGAGTAGCACCTATTCACCCCCCCCCTCTAGGTGGCCATACGATCCTTTCAATTGGTATCAGAGCCTCGGCTCTTTATTCGGGCTTAACCGCCTAAGAGAAATATGGCCCTCGACGAACATGGGAATGAGATACCCGATGACACCATCGTTCCCACTTCTGTTTCCGTGGAGGACTTCACTTCCTTGAAGTCCTCTATGGATACTCAAATGGGAGAGTTGCGCAAAATGTTAGAGCAACTCATGGTGGCAAAGGGTATCGACTCCTCCCTAACTCCGGAGGCTCCTCCTAAGGAGAAGCCCTCGGATGTAAGTGTCGAAGAGAAAGCGGGGGTGAACTCAAATAAAAATGAATCCTCACCTAAAACACCTAATGGGAAGGGAGAGCATGCTAGAGTTCCTTTTGCATACTCTCCCGACCTACCCGTGCCTCATCCTCCTATTCACTTAAGAGGAGCTCCACCTAGTCTTAATGCATCTTCCTTTACCCGTTGGCAATCTTCTATGAAATCTCACTTGAAAAGTGGTTGCATAGGTCTTTGGAAGATCATTGTTGATGGATTCAAGCCGGTGGATGAAAATGACTTGACAAGGAAAGAAGAAGTTGAAGCTCAACTAAATTCCACCGCTCTTGATGTGATCCGTGTTGCCGTGGGTGAAAAGAACATCCATCACATTGAAGATTGCACCACCGCCAAGGAAGCATGGAACAATCTCACGGAGGTGTTTGTTGGAAATGAGAGCATGAGAAGAAATAGATATGAAGCCATGAGCAATCAAATTGAAGGCTTCTACAAGAAAGATGATGAAACTCATGAGGAGATGTATCAAAGGCTCAAGGCTCTTGCTACCGCATTTAGAGACCTTGGTGCTAAACATGTGGATGATACTTACATCAAGAGGAAGTATGTGAATGCCCTCATGCCGTTTGAAGAGAACGACTTGAATAGTCTCCAAGGGAAGCACAACTATGACCTCTTGACCTCAAATGAAGTCATGCAAGAGATGCAATCTTACAAGGTCCGAGCTCAAATTGCTAGAGACTCTCGTGCCCGAGCTCTTGGAATGGCCCAAAGTTCCTCACTTGCTTTGAAGGCCAAGGTTGTGGAACTAGATGAAGACCAAGATCATGAAGAGGGAAGTTACTTGGCACCCGAGGAACTCAAGGGTGCTCATAGAGATTATGTGGCTCTCATGGCGAAGGACTTTTGGAAAAATCCATCTAAAGCTAAAGCTTATGTGGATAAAAAGCATAAAGCAAGAGGCTACAAGGAAGGCAACCCAAAAATGAAGACTTGCTTCAATTGTCAAGATCAATTCCACTATGTTGCCAATGCCCTTACAAGAACCGTGAAGAACATGGAGGAAGACTCATTCGCAAGGAAGCGTCAAGTTCTTCTCCCACGAAGCCTTACTTCAAGAAGTTCAATCCCAACAAGAAGCTACCTTCCAAGGTGTTGGTGGTGAGAGAGGAATATATGTCCGGGGATGAGAGTGATGAAGAAGAAACAACCACAAGTGAAGTGGCCGCTTTAGCCATTGCTTCATCGACAACCCCTTCTCTCTTTGAATCCCCCAATGATAATGTCACCACCAAATCCGCTACGTGTCTCATGGCCAAGCTCTCCGAGGTATCACCTTCCCTTCCTCCTAAGACTATGAATGAAATGCATGAATTTATGAGTCTTAGAGTTAAGGAAGAAAATGTTGCTTTGGATTTCTTGATGACTAACTTGCAAGGTGAAAGCAAGATTCGGCTTGAGATTCTTATGAGTCAATATGGCATCGCACAAGATCTCCTTAAAGAAAAGGGGAGACTAGAAAGAGAATATGCTAATGAGATCGCTTCCCTTACCGAGGCGATTGAGGAAGAGCATGAACTTCGAGTTTCTCTTGAGGAGAAGCTTGAGAATCTTGATGAATCTCAAAATGAAACTCTTTCTAAGATCATTAAAGAACGTGACCATGCTATTGCTAAATACAATGTTTTAGAGAAACAAAAGGTCGTATTTGGTGTTGGTCATAATAGACTAGCCGATGAGTTAGGGTCGCTCACCAAGGCTCACAAGGCCTTGGAGAGTGAACACTCTATTCTCACCAAGTCTTTTGAACAACTTCAAATACAATCTACTAAAATTGATGAACCTAGCTCCTCTACTTGCTCTTGTGATCATGCAAATATCATTGAGGAAAATGCTAGGTTGAAGAATGAACTTGCCAAGGCCTCTAGCCCTCAAGGTGAGAAACCTCTTTATGAGCTCTTGCAAGCGCAAAAGCCTCACATAGGGAAAGAGGGTCTTGGTTATGTTGCCAAGAAGAAGAAGAAGAACACGAACAAGAAGAATGCCAAGCCCGCACAAGCAAAAGAGACTACCATTGCGAGTGGTGATGCCACAAGGGGCAATGCCACTCACAATGACTTTGCGGGAAAATACAACCCTTCATATGTTCTTATGAAATCTATAGATGGTTGTGTTTTTGCTAAATATGTTGGCACTTCATATGGAGATGATTATCACTATGCTATTTGGGTTCCAAAGACCCTTGTGACTAACAAAAGAGGACCCATTTCACAATGGGTACCTAAAACAAAGACTTGATTCTTTGTAGGACTTTTCTTCCGGTGGATCTTCATGGCTCATTGATAGTGGGTGCTCTTCTCACATGACCGGAAGCAAAGAAGTAGTAAAGGGCCTATTGAATCAATTACTCACATTTTCTCATGTCACCGTCGGGAATAATGCAAGACTTAAGGTATTGGGATATGGCAATGTAGTGATCACTCCGGAGTTATCCATTGAGAAGGTCCTACTTGTTGAATCTCTCTCATATAATTTACTTTCCGTTGGTCAATTATGCAATGTCGGTTACACCGTTATCTTTAATAAACACCACGTGACCATCCTTTTCACTCAAACTCTTAAAGTAGCCTTTGTTGGATTTCGTGTAAACGGTTTGTATGTGGTCGATTTCTCGAAAGAGACCACTCAAATCGCCACGTGTCTAATGGCTAAATCCGACAAGGGTTGGCTTTGGCATCGCCGGCTAGGCCATGTCGGTATGAGAAATTTGCAAACTCTTGTGAAGGGTGGACACGTGGTAGGACTAACCGATGTTAATTTTTCCAAAGATCGTCCTTGTAGTGCTTGCATAGCCGGAAAGATGCATGAAAAGAATCATCCCAAGAAGAGCATTATCTCCACCGAGAGGCCTTTGGAGCTCCTTCATATGGATCTCTTTGGGCCTCCCACATATGATAGTCTTGGTGGCAAGAAATATTGTTTGGTGATTGTGGATGATTATACAAGATATTGTTGGACTTTCTACCTCAAGAGGAAGAGTGAAACTCAAAAAGTATTCATTGACTTTGCAACCTTAGTTCAACGCCAATATGACTCCAAGATTTTGGCAATAAGAAGTGACAATGGTACGGAGTTCAAGAATTACACTATGGATGATTTCCTAAGTGGGGAGGGCATTCAACACCAATATTCCGCTGCTTATACTCCTCAACAAAATGGTGTCGCCGAAAGGAAGAACCGCACTCTTATTGATATGGCAAGAACTATGTTGGCCGAATTTCGTTCCCCATATAACTTTTGGGCCGAAGCCATCAATACCGCTTGCCACTACTCCAACCGGCTCTTCTTTCGTCCTCTCATGAAAAAGACACCATATGAACTCCTTATCGGTAAAAAGCCAAATGTCTCTTACTTTCGCGTATTTGGATGCAAATGCCATGTTTACATTAAAGGTTGCCCAATTGCTAAATTTGAATCTAGAACTTTTGATGGTATTTTTGTTGGATATGCCGCAAACTCCCACACTTATAGGGTCTACAACATATCCACCGGATGTGTTGAAGAATCTATGAATGTGGAGTTTGTCGAGGATAATGGCTCCCAAGCGGAGCATATTGATCATGATAATGTAGGTGATGTACCTCCACCTCAAGCCATAAGAACTATGGGCATAGGGGAACTTATTCCTATTGAAGAACCTATTATGGACACTCAAGAAGAAGGAACAAGTTCTACTCAAGTTGAACCATCCACCTCAACCATTGATCAACAAGCTATACAAGAACAAGATCATGATAGTCATCCACATGAGCAAGATAATGGTCAAGACCCACCCAACTCTAGTGGAAACAAGAACATGATGAACCCCCATCTCCAAGAACTCCACTTCGGGTTGACCATGAACAAGATGAAGGAAATGATGAAGATGTTCGTGTTGGTGAAACAATTGGTCAAGCCATAGAACGCCGAGTCATTCGGCGTGCATCAACATTGGATCATCTCCAACACTACAAAGAAAATATCCTTGGGAGTATTCGTAAGGGTGTGTCCACACGTAATCAATTAACTAACTTTTGTGGTCATGTCTCTTGTTTGTCTAGCTTAGAACCTCTCAAGGTATATGATGCTCTTGAAGACATGGATTGGGTTGCGGCCATGCATGAAGAATTGAACAACTTCGAGCGCAACAAAGTATGGTCATTAGTTGAAAGACCCAAAGACACATCACATAATGTCATTGGAACCAAGTGGATATTCAAGAACAAGCAAGACTCACATGGTCAAGTCATTCGCAACAAAGCAAGATTGGTTGCACAAGGCTACACCCAAATCGAAGGAGTCGACTACGGTGAAACTTATGCCCCCGTTGCTAGACTTGAATCTATTCGTTTATTGATTGCCTATGCATCTACTCATAACATTACCTTATATCAAATGGATGTTAAAAGTGCTTTTCTAAATGGTCCACTAAGTGAATTAGTGTATGTGAAACAACCTCCGGGTTTTGAAGACCCTAACTTTCCTAACCATGTCTACTTACTACATAAGGCCCTTTATGGGCTCAAGCAAGCTCCACGTGCTTGGTATGATCATCTCAAGGAGTTCTTAGTAGACCATGGTTTTGAAATTGGGGTAATCGATCCCACCTTTTTCACAAAAAGGATAAATGGAGAGCTTTTCGTATGCCAAATATATGTTGATGATATTATCTTTGGTTCTACTAACCATGAATTTAGTGATCAATTCTCTAAGCTAATGACCAAGGAATTTGAGATGTCCATGATGGGAGAATTGAAGTATTTTCTTGGCTTTGAAATCCACCAATATAGTGAAGGAACATTCTTATGTCAAGCCAAGTATATTCAAGACATGCTCAAGAAATTTGATATGAACAACGCCAAGCCATATAAGTTTCCCATGGACTCTAAGGCGGATCTACACTTAGATCCGAAGGGTAAGGAAGTTGATCCCAAGCTTTATCGTTCTATGATTGGATCTTTACTTTACCTTTGTGCATCTAGACCGGATATTATGTTTAGTGTGGGTATGTGTGCAAGATTCCAATCAAGTCCTAAGGAAAGTCATGAAACCGCGGTTAAAAGGATTCTAAGATACTTGATAGATACTCCTAACTATGGTCTTTGGTACCCCCATGGGACAAGCTTTGATCTTGTAGGTTATTCGGATGCGGATTGGGCGGGTTGCAAAATGGATAGAAAATCAACTTCGGGTACTTGCCAATTCCTTGGTAGGTCTCTTGTGAGTTGGTCTTCCAAGAAGCAAAATTGTGTGGCCTCGTCCTCCACCGAAGCCGAATACATTGCCGCCGGAAGTTGTTGTGCACAATTATTATGGATGAGGCAAATTTTAAAGGATTATGGTGTCATTTGTGACAAAGTGCCTCTTTTATGTGACAATGAAAGTGCCATCAAAATTGCTCACAATCCGGTACTTCATGGGAAGACCAAGCATATTGAGATCCGGTATCATTTTATTCGAGATCATGTTGAAAGGGTGATATTGCAATCAACTATGTCAACACCAAGCATCAACTCGCCGATATGTTCACAAAGCCTCTTGGTGAAGCAAGATTCAAGGAGTTGAGAGGAGAACTAAATGTGGTGGACATAAGCAATTGGACTTAGTGGACTTCTTGCATACCTACCCATATTAGACAATAGTAATTTGGTTTGGTGTAGGCATGGACATTGGGGGAGTGCGGTTCTAATCCATTGGTCTATCCCTCCCCCCATTATGCCGATAGCAAGAACTCATTTTGCCTCTATATTTTCATTTTATGAATTGTGAGCTTAAATGACGAGTAGTGGCCGTGAACCCAAGATACATCTTCGCGGTGTCACACCACAAACTCATATGGTGGCCTAGGCCACCGCCCTCTTCTTTATGAAGAGTTGGTTCTTGTGGACTTTATTTGCAAATCATTTGGAGTTTTTGGTCCTTTTTCGTTGGTTTTATGGAAAACACACTCAACTTGGCATTTCCTTGTTCGTTTCTTGCAAGTTTGAGCGTGAAGTACCAATATCAGTTTGGCTCTCTAATCCTAAGCCTCTCTCATCTAAAAACATGTCTTTTCTTGCACACAAGTCCACCTTTCATCTGAGTGTTTTGGCTCCAGCAGGCCCCGGATTATTCAGCCTTTTTGGGCCGGAATATCCGGGGGGACGGAATATCCGCCCCATCGGGGGGCCGGAATATCCGGCCTAAGCAGTTGTCTTTTTTTTAAAAGGGGAATCCGGGGTGGAGAGGGCTTCGTGCTCCTCATTTCCCCCCGACCCCCTCACCTCAAAAACTGCTGCCTGCTGCCGCCCTGCCTCACCGGAGTCAAGTTGGACCACCGGAATATCCGGGGCCCCTCCGGATCTGATTCTCCATTCTTCCGGGCATCTTCTCCTCCAAGTGGTTCCTCAAATGGATGAGGGTAACTCTCTCACTTTCAAATCTAGGGTGTTCTTCATCCTCTCTTGATGTGGAGTTATTTTGTGCTAATACTTGGAGTAGATGATGCTAGTTGCTTTCCCTGTCATCTAGATACATTAGTTTTGGTACTCTTTTGTTCGATCTACTTTTAGACCTAGATGAATCAGATTTCTGGAGGCCGGAATATCCGGCCCTTGCTGGCCGGAATATCCGCCCCCCGGAATATCCGGCCCTCTCTGGACCGGAATATCCGGGGTCTGTATTTCAGATTCTTTTTAGGCCTAAGTAGTATCGACTAAGGGATTCCTTCTCTAATGTATTTAGTATTCCAGTCATAAACTTGTGTGTCCTTATCTATGCTATCCACCTATCTTCTTATTTCACAGGTGATTCGAGTACTCCGAAGAAATATCATCGCAAAAGGTACCTCAAGAAAAATGCAGAAGGTGTTTTCGTTGATGAGTCAGTTACTAGGCAGCAAGCTGCTGAGAAGAAATCTGAGAAATCAAGGGCTGAGGTTAAGAAGAGAAAGGGCAAAGCTGCTCGAACCGATTACAAGCTCTTGGATGCTGTTGACTACTCCGCCTTGCGTCAAGGAGATTGGTATGAATCTGAGGATAGAGATGAGGACATTGAGGACACAAACTTTTGGTGCACTCAACAAATGTACATTTACCGAGACATTTATCTCACCTTCGAGCATCCCATCCGTCTAATGCACTCAATTGACATGAATCGCTTCAAGGCCAAGGCAGAATTTTCCGATGCAGTGTATGTGACTCAGAAAATGGGACTTCATCGCCTCATGGGTATTCAATGTGACTACAATCCAACTATCCTTCAGCAGTTTTTCGCCACTCTAGTTATGAAAGGTGATGATGCTCTCACTATGAAGTGGATGACCGGGGCTATCTATTGTGAGGCTACCTTCTATGATTTCGCTAGGGTCCTCGGCTACAGGTTCAAGGGAGCAGCTCGTGCAGTGGGTCGTCGTCTTCACTCCCCGGGAAGGCCTAACAAGAACTTGTTGGCTGATCTCTATGGTCCCCGTGGTGTCATTGGTGAGGTCAAGGGCCTCCTCCCTCTCTATGATCTTCTTGTGCGCATTTTTCGTGAGAACATTGACCCAAGTGGTGGAAACCGAAATGCTATCCGAGGATGTCTAGTGGATCTCCTTCTTCATGCTCATGCTTGCTTTCAAAGTGAAGACTCCGAAGAGAATTTTAAAGTGGATGTGATGGATTATATCTTTCATGAGATGCATGATGCAATGGTTTCTCGATACTCAATTCCTTATGCTCCTTATATTATGCTGCTTATCAAGGACAAATTGGAGGACTATGACTTGTCTAGGGGCTGTGTGGAGCACAAGCCAAAGGGGTTCTATCTCAAAAAGATGCAGTCCACTCCTATTATCACTGATTCCTTTATGACTGATGCTCGCCGAAGTGGTAGCACTAGGCGTTTGAACACTGCTGCACCATCTATTGCCCCGGAGATTAAAAAGCTGAATTGGTTTCAGCGGAGCATGCTTTGCATGGGCATTGAAATCCGCAAGGAGCAATACACTGCCTACCGTGACCGCCATGACATGGCCCATGATCAGAAGCTTATTATTCACCATGTGTCAGGCTCAAAGGGTGCTCCCCCCAAGGCCTCAGCTCCCCTCTCATATAGTAAGTGGAATCGGTCAAAGGTTCCATGGGTTGACATGGAGACGGTCCTCTACTCTGACAGTGCTGCTGCTGCTAGTTCACCTCCACCTGCTGACAGTGATGATGATGCTGAAGCTGGTAGTGATGCTGCCTCCGAGGAGCGCGAGGATGAGGTTGAGGATGCGGAGTCCGGTTGAGCCTCCGGGACGTTTAGCCTCGCTCTTTTCCCTTTTTGGCGGTTCGATGCCAAAGGGGGAGAAGTAGTTCTATTTAGGTTCTCCGTGGGGTTTTGCATGGGTCGGACACAAGCATATGCCTTTATCATTTCTTAAGAGCTTGTGTCCATTTTTTCTTTTTTATCGAACTATTTGCTATGTGTAAGCACTATGTCCTATGGTTCTTTGATGAGACATGGATTTCGGAATTATCTAGTTATGTTGTGGTTGAAATTATTTATGCAATGGTATGATCTTCAACTCAAAATTTCATCATATTCATATATATATATATCTTGTCTCATGCTTGTATCATGTTTCCCTACTATGAATGGTGAAGCTCTTTACCTATATGTTGTGCATTTGTATTCCAATGCAAACTACTTATATGCACACATTTAGGGGGAGCCTTTCTAATCTTTTTGGAAACTTGATGACATGGTTCGGTTACCTCTTTGCAAATCCTAGTGTTGTCATCTAACACCAAAAAGGGGGAGATTGAAAGGGCATTTCATGATCCCTCGTTGTTTTGTGTGTTAGGCAACAACACTAGCGATAATTTAACCATGCTTAAGTGATGCAGGATTTAAGGAAAATCTTATAAGCATCAAACTCCAAAAAGATGTGAGAAAAGAAGCTCGTGTGTTGCTCTGGCAAAACCGGATATTTTAGGCCGGACATTTGAATTATGGGCCGGATATTCCGGCCCCCAGGAAATTTCTGCCAAGAATCAGCTGCCAGACGTTTGTGCGAGTGTCTGGCTAAACCGGACATTTGGGCCGGATTATTCATATTCTCGGCCGGATATTCCGGCCCCCAGGGATTTTCTGCTAAGGACCAGAGAACAACCAGATGTGCGTTCGTCTGCCAAAACCGGATATTTGGGGCCGGACATTTCAATATCTGGGCCGGATATTCCGGGGGGGGATATTCCGGCCCCCACTCAAGCCGGATATTCCGGCCCCCTGAAGACTTGCAACGGCTAGATTTGGGAGGGGTATAAATACCCCTCCACCTACCTCCAGCAGAGGAGCTCGACCAGAATCTCTTGCCCCCCATTGTTGCAAGACCAAAGCTCATCAATCTCCCAATCCCTCCACCCAAACTCACTCATACTTGGAGGATTGAAGGAGAAGGCCCGGATCTACAACTCCACCGAAGCGTTCTTCATTTCCCCCTCATTCACTTGAGGGATTTGAGCCTAGGGTTTCCACTAGGAAAACCTAGGCATCTTGTTGTTCTCACTTGCTTGTTACTTTTGTGTAGCAGGTGTTGTTGGTGATTGAGAGCCCCCAATCCTTTTGTGGGTTGAGCCTCAAGTTGTTGTAACGAGCTTTTGTGCTCCGGATTCCGCTTTGGAGGATTCCGATAAAGAAAGGTGGACCGAGCTTTTGTGCGAGGTTCATCGGAGAATAGGGTGAAGCCTTTTGTGGCATCTTGAGTTTGAAGCTCACACCCCTCCAACGAGACGTACTCCCCTAAAAAGGAGGAACTCGGGAATACATCCTTGTCTCCGCGTGCTTTCCTATCGGTTAATCCTTTCTAGTTATTTACTACTTGTATCTTATCTTGTTTAGACTTAACTTGTCATATAGGTAAATTCACCATAGTTGCATATCTAGAGAATTTACCTTTTAGTCAAGCCTTAATCGAAAAAGAATTAAAATTGGAGTAGCACCTATTCACCCCCCCCCCCCCTCTAGGTGGCCATACGATCCTTTCACATAGGGCTTTCTTTTTGGCTGCCGACGACACGTGCTCAGGGGCTCAATGCCTAGTGGCGTGGGACAAGGCCTGTACTCCCAAGAAAGTAGGGGGTCTAGGAGTCAAAAATTTAAATGCACATAATGTTTGCTTGCTTTTGAAACTTTGCTACAAATTCCTACACGCCACAGACACCCCTTGGAAGGATTGGCTTCTTCACCATTCTCCTTTCTCAAACCACTCTACCAAAATTTCGTACTTAGCAAAAATTATTGCCAAATATATGCCCATGCTTTCTATGATGACTCGATGCACACTTGGCAGCGGTATTTCCATTTTCTTTTGGCACTATAGATGGTTGCTTCAGGAACCATTAGCTGATGTTTTTCCTGCCCTCTACTCACACCACGTAAAACAAAAAAATCTCGTTGTGGATGTTCTGCAAAATGGGGTCGAAATGGACCTCCGTAATCGGCTAACCTATGCGGCCACAAACCAGCTTGCTCTTCTCTTGCAGCTCTTGCAGGGGATAACGACTTTAGAAGAGCCTGACAGTAGGACAATGTTGGATGGCTCCGCCTTCTCCACGAAGGGAGCACACTGCTCTATGCAAACTGCTTTGCAAGACACGGACGTTGAACGTGTCTGGAACTCTAAAGTCCCGGCCAAGGTAAAGGTGTTTGGCTGGCTTCTCCTGCCGGATAGAATCAATACTCGGGCAAATCTGCACCACAAACACATTCTGGATTACACCAACTGCCCAAGATGTCCAGCACCGATAGAAGACAGGAGCCACCTCTTCTTCACCTGCCCACGCGCGGCCTTATTTGGCAGCGTTTGGGGATCACACATACAACGCAGCCGTTTGATTCCATATGGGACTCTCCCTTGCCGCCCGGAATACCGCGCAATATTTGGGACTCTGTTCTGTTGATCATATTATGGAAAATTTGGGACGCCCGTAATGCTATGGTCTTTAGAAAGATAGACCAAACTTGTACTGTAACCATTAGTAACATCATCCAAGACCTCACTCTTTGGTCTCACCGTTTTCGCACGAAAGAAACTAGAGAGGCCGCCGACCTGTGGCGTGACCATCTCACCCTCTGTAATATGTAACTTCTGTGTTTTGGAGTAAAATTTCTGGTGGGGATTCTCTCCCCCCCCCCCCCGGTGACAGCTTCAAAAAAAAATTCTTCGAGGGACTGCCTAAGAAATACTCCCCATGTTAGTTTTTTGAGAAAAATCCCAAAATGTAGGATTTATTGCAATTTATGGATGATTTATCCATCCAAAAATGAGTTCCATTATTGAACGGAGGGATTTTACGGATAGTTTTCATTTGGTGGCTATTTGGGACTCCTCTCTTCCGATTTTTTCAGAAACAAATGAGTCTACCGTATGTTAAATATCCATGTCTTAATATTCGTGCAGAAAACTATACGCCTAACATTCAAGAATGGAGAATGGAGGGAGTATTATCTGTTATAAACGATAGCAAAGAAATGATGAAGTGCGGAACGATTAAACCAATGGGGACACGAGATTTTAACGTGAAAAACGCCTCCAACAATGGAGGAGAAAAAACCACGGGCGCCAGCCAGCAAATCTTCACTATAATCGGGTGAGGTTACAAACGCCGGGGATTTACACAATGCGACTTATCCCAACCGGCGGCTTACAAGAGGTATATATGGTGGCATAAAACCCTAGGTCGGCTGCAGTCCGACCCGGAAACGATCCGCTCTCCTTCGTCACAAGTTGGCCTTCATCAGTATAAACGAATTTGGATCACCATAAAACAACATTATCAAGAGCTAGCTATTGTTCATCGATATGTCAGAGCTAAGTTAGCGCAAGCAATCTACATTTTTGTCCAATCACAGTCCTGTAGTGCACTAGCAAAGTAGCAATACGTACCACCAATCCAATCCCACTAATATAACTTGAAATAATTAGGAGTGTGCGGTGCCAGGTCATGACTCCTTCAAGGCGTCAACTATATCAACGTCTCAGCTCTGCATCATTTCATTTGCTTAAAAATGCGAGATTTTGGAGGTTGGCTCTGTTACCATGTGAAGATACCAGGTTTGGGTGTAAGGCGTTGTACCTCGTTGGAGGCCGCCGTTCCGTGTTAATATAGGCAGGAAGAGCCCCTGTCGTGGCTTACAATTAAAGTTGTTACACGGTTTAACAAGATACGATTTTGTCCCTTATAACTCGAGATAGATCGGTACATGAAATAAACACAACACGGTTCTGGTTAGGATTGCTAACTAACATCTCTAACAATTTCTTCGAGGGACTGCCTAAGAAATATTATCAAGAGCTAGCTAGTGTTCATCGATATGTCAGAGCTACCGTCATCAAGTTAGTACAATCAATCAACATTTTTGCCCAATCACGGTCCTGTAGATGCACTAGCAAAGTAGCAATACGTACCACCAATCCAATCCCACTAATATAACTTGAAATAATTAGGAGCGTGCGTTGCCAGGTCATGACTCCTTCAAGGCGTCAACTATATCAACGTCTCAGCTCTGCATCATTTCATTTCTTCGAGTGATTTTATAATTTATCTACTCAACTGAAGGCTATGTATGCACATCCACGTACACCTTTAATGGAGATAGCCCCTGAGGAGCATGCATATATGACTTTCGTGCCAAATTAAGACACTTATTAGACTGGCATTGAGGAAGAAAATCATGTGGACAGAAGATGATAAGGATGGCCCACATGCCAACGATAGCACTGATGCGATCAGCTGAATTAACCCGATGGTGTGCTGAATTAATCCGGTGATGTGAGAACACTGAAACAGGGCGTCAACCCACTAGCTAGCAGGGAAATTAAAGGCAGCTCGCACAAGTAGTTGATGTAGGAATCGTAGCTAGATCGATCGAGCAAATGGTACATGCAAGCACGCCTAAAACGCTTCCCAACGCCCACGATCTCCGCGGGATCCACTCGATCTCGGCACGCCGTGCACGCCGGCGATCCCTGAAGCCCCCGGCGGCCGGTGCTCGGCCCTCGCCAGCAACGAACACGCACGCATGCAGGGTGGCGCGCGTACGTCGGCACGGCACACCGTTGCGCTTGCATGGACCCATTTTTTGGAAAATCCAAAATCTCCATTCTAAAGCTTCAAACAAATCTGAACAAAAAGTTTAGATGTAGATAATGTCGAAATCCACAAGTGCGCAAAAAACCAATGCAAAATCTGACAAAATTTAAAATTTCAAAATGTGCACGGTCACCGCACCTCAATCCACACTTTTTTATTCTTGCTCTGCCAAGAATATAAATTCAGGTTTTTTCAGTGTCATCTTTTAGATGGTGAGGCGGCGGCTACATCCTGAAGTCAGAATAAGGTCTTCCCCGTCCTATCCTCGCTCCGGTGGTACGGCTAGCGCCAGCGGAGGGCGCGTGGAGGCGTGAGTCCGGGCAGATCTCCTGGGATCCAGTCTGTTTTTGTATTCGTTCGTATGGTTTCAGGTTTGGCTTTTCGATCTACGGTTGTCATCATTGGCGATGGTTACTGCTCTGGTGCGCTGGTCCGTCGGGGCCTTAGCACGATGACTTTTCGTCTGTCTACTACAACAAGCCCTACTACGACAAGTTTTACCTGACTCCGGTGAGGGAGGGGTGAGGACAGCGGCGTGCATTCGGCTCGCTTCAGTGTTTGTAGTCGTCGCTAGGTGGTCCGAATACCTATTCGTAATTTTTACTACTTTTAGAATTCTTTTACCATTATTGATGATCAATAGATTGGTTGGCATTTTCATAAAAAAAATGAATTCTTTCGTATTGGTATTTTACGCACTAGTAGAGTTCGTCATTATCTACATATAGGAATGTTTTTTCTATTTTTAAAACCTTATTAGAAATGCTTTTTTGAAATTTTAAAATAAAGTGATTTTGTTTGACCAACCAATCACATAATTGTTGTCCAATTTTGAATTACTTTCGAGAAAATGGAAGAAATTCATTAAATCATTGGAAAGTAGCAAACTCCGGCATAATCTACAATATATGATACATTATGTGTGAAAAATATAAATGCGTCCTTTTGAATGTTATTTTTGGTACTTACTCAAGGTACTCCTTTTTTATTTTTCTAATAAGTGGAAAAATACTAAAAATGTTGGTAACCTTTTTGTCACTATTGTTTGGCGTGGAAATATGCAACCTTAACAAAAAAAAAAGGGCACATTATCATTAACTATGGTATGCTAATGTTCAATATTTTACTCATCTAGCTTCAAAACCAAGATAGTTTATATATGAAGGCTATTTGTTGAAGAGTTTCTTTTCAATATCTGCCAGAAATTAACTTTATCATTTTTTCTGCCAATTAGTATACAAAATATGATCTCCAAGCCAAATAATTGGTTTTTGGACATTGGGTTGTGAATTTGTATTGGTTTGCAAGTTAGTTACATCTGGCGATGGGTGAACGGCCGGAAGATTTTCAAAATAAAACAAGCTATAGACCATCCCCTATCAAATGCATACCCGACATCAGTATAGAAGGATACCACAAAATGTTCTGACAGTTCTAATCCTACATGATTTTGTTTGCAGCAAAAGGATTCTTAACAAGATGTTGGCTGGACGGAAATTTTTCCATGAAGTGTAGTATAGATGGTTTCTTAGAAAAAGTTCCCAAATGATCCAATTCTACACTGATAGACCAAATCCCACATAGAAATTCTAATCCTTAAAATTCCTACAAATCTTTTGAATGGAGGAAGCCCAATCTCAGGCAACATCTTATGACGCACCATCTCATCACCATGACAAGTGGCCCATGACCCATCTACCATTCAATCAGCAGTTCTCAGCCGATATGACTGTGGTGTGTGCCATTCTGCGGGCCTTTGGAGAGGCCTCAGGGCTGAACACTAACCTCGCAAAATCTGAAGCCTTCCTGATTGGGTGCACCGAGGAGCAGGTGGCAGTGGCGCTTGCGGTTTTCCCGGCTAGACGTGGGACGTTTCCGTGCACCTACTTGGGGCGGTGTTCACATCCATGGTCCTCTACCACCTGGCAGTCTTCAAGCTCCCTAAGTGGGTGATCAAGAGAATTGAGAAAATAAAGAGAAGCTTTCTATGGATGAAATCAGGGGCTGTTCCGGGAGCACGACCGCAACCATTGGTTAATTGGAAAACAATATGTAGGCCCAAGGAGCTTGGAGGTTTGGGCGTGCTTGACTTAGACAGATTTGGAAGGGCCATGAGGTTACGATGGTTGTGGCTTGAATGGACCGACGAAGCAAGACCATGGAGAGGGATGCAAATGTCGTGCGATGAAACCGACAGGAACCTTTTTCGCGCCTCCATGGAGATCACTCTTGGGGATGGGGCGAAATGTCGGTTTTGGCATGACGCATAGAAGCATGGCGGGCCACTGCGACTTCAGTTTCCGGAGCTCTTCGCCATAGCTTCAAGAAAAAGGCGAACAGTGCAAAAGGAAATGGAAAACCAAAACTGGATCCGCTCACTAGCGAAAATTTCCACAACAAGGCACTTGGAGCAGTTCACTAGGTTGTGGGCACTCATGCAGGACGTGCAGCTCCTCCCAGTGCCGGACTCGATCAGATGGCGTTGGACGGAGTCGAGGGTGTACACGGCCGCCACAGCCTATCGCTGCCAGTTTGCTGGCTCCGCTGCCCCTTTCCGCGCGGCAAAAT
Source organism: Poa pratensis (assembly GCA_947311845.1). NCBI lineage: Eukaryota > Viridiplantae > Streptophyta > Magnoliopsida > Poales > Poaceae > Poa > Poa pratensis. The sequence goes on from CAMZMU010000065.1 coordinate 47,912,618, forward strand.
TCTGGCGAGGACACGCGGAGGCCAAGTGCCGGTTCTTTGCATGGTTGGCGCTCCATGGCAAGATTCTGACGGCCGACAATCTAGCAATCCGCGGATGGCCGCATGACCCAATATGCAAGTTGTGCAGAATCCATCCAGAGACGGTTCAACACCTCACACTTGATTGTAGCTTCTCAACCGCAGTTCGCGAGCGTGTCTTCGCATGGCATGGGCAGATTGGGGGCACCCCAACCGCCAAATGGCAGCGGCCTCAACGCATGGTGGGATACGACAATAGCCGGCCTTCCAAAGGCAAAGCGGAGGGAGGCCAGTGGGGCGATCATCTACTCCATCTGGGGAGTGTGGAAGGAGCGAAACAGGTGGGTGTTCACGAATGTCGCAATACAAGCGGATGCCGTGGCGGCCTTGGTGCGAGAGGAGATTGCGCAGAGGGCGTATGCGCACACGCAAGACCCTGGACCCTGGTTCTCGGTCTTGCCTCGGTTGAGAGACTTGGCTTCACTTTGTACATAAACACTCTTTTTTCTATCTAAAACGGCTGCCAGTTCCTCAAAAAAAGTTGTTGGAGTAAGCTGCCCCTCCAATAAAAGTAATGAAAATCAAAATATCTCTTTCATATGTTAGCTAACATTCTTGCTTCTAAATTAATGCAAAGTCACATATGACGACTTGTAAACATGACCAGCTAGGATATTTGAATACAGCGATTTGCTAATTAATCACCCCGGAAAGTACTCCACTGTCTCCAAATATTGGTTCTTGTGGATCCATGAGGCCAGGCTCTTAAAAATTCGGCCAGTAGCATATAGAAGTATTTTGTGGTGGACGAGTTTAGCATTGATTCTATTTAACGAAATTGATATGAGATATGGCTAAACAAACGAGTTAGGTAGGAAAAAGAAGATATTCTACTATAGCATCTCATGGGGAACTGGGATACGGATGCGAGAAGGCCAAGTGTAGCTCAGGTTACATGTAGCCTGTATTTTAAAAAATTGAAAACAATATTTTAAACTTTCAAGAATTTGTCTACTGCAGATTTGCACTTTTGTTATTTTAACACAGTCTAGAATAAATGTATTTCGAGTTTAAAATTTGCACAGTGATAGTATGCATCATTGCCTATATTATGATATATTTTTTTCATATTTTTCTAGAATTTGAAAATATCGTTTTCGATTAAAGAATTACATAAAGGCCGGGTTACAAAACGCCGCACTAGATACGGATGCTCCTACGCAGCCTCACCAACAGAAAGTCAATGTGATGGCGCATGACCATCTCATCTGGTGGATATGCAGAGAACCTCCTTAAAAATAGTAGAGGCGCATTTTTTTTCGAAGGTAAAACCAAGGCTTGGATGAAGATGGTGGCGACACAAGAGTAGCAAAGATTGGACGTCAAAATTGGTATGAGTATGACCCAGGAGGAGGAGTCCATGGTCCATGGCTATCGTCTCTCCCCAGTTGGTGAGCCGTGTTAAATGAGGAGATATCGACACAGGGGGGAGAAGGGGGTGCACAGCACATCTCGTCAACATCGTCTTACTTATTACTCCCTCCGTTCGGAAAAGATGTCGCATAGTTCATTTTTGCGACATTTTTTCCGAACGGAGGGAGTAGTTATTACTGCATCTCGTCATCGCCGTTGAAGTTGGAAACCGGTGCACCAGATGGTCTAGCCAGAGGCGAGCCCAGAGTTCTATATAAACACGCGCGCGCGCCGCCCTTGGCACACACACACACGTCGCCACAGAGGAATTTAACCAAAGTCCAAGTATATATACGCAGAGCAGCAGCAGTGATCTTGTGAGGTTTGCCGTAATGGCGGTGCAGGGGGGCGAGGGCCAGCGGAAGGAGGAGGAGGAGAAGGGGAGGGGCGCCGGGCCGCACCCGCTGCTGCGTGGGTGGAGGCGGGAAGGCAAGTACACGCACGGGATGCACCCCTCGCAGATGGAGGCGCTCCGCGCCATGTGCGGCGCCTTCATCCCCTCGCTGCCAGCCGAGGAGGCCGCCGGCGCAGGCGGCCGCGTCGACCCGCCCGGCGCCAAGGACCTCGAGCGCTTCTACCTCGCCTCCGCCGCCGACGGCACCATCCCCGACGAGGTGATCCAATCTCTTCCTGCTGCTCCAGTACGCACATCAAGTGGTCGATCCTGAACCAATTAGCCTTGTTATAATCTCCGTACTCTTCTCTAGTGTTTACCCAATTAACTACCACTAGATTGGTCCGCGTGTCCTTGCTGATTGCTCTGCCTACCATGCCAGCACTGTGGTCTCACTCTCACCTCACATCCTCACCTCACCGCAACGACAGACAACAACGAATTATCAGCAGAAAATAAACAACAATATCATTTTGTTTCTTTTTTGCATCAGCTGTTTGATTTTGTACTCACGATCACGTGGGAGTGAGGTGGTTGATTATGTGTGTTGTTTTGTCCTTTTCTTTTCCGAACAAGAAAGGTTGCCGAACTCATGGTGACGCGCTGCATACGGGAGGCGGTGTTGCTGGGGTGGGTGGTGCTGTGGATGCTGAGCACGAGGGTGGGCACGCTGCTGCTCTGCGGTCGGCTCAGCCTCTCCGGCGCCGCCGGCCAGTTCCCCTCCGTGCGCCGGTTCGCTGACATGCCGCTGGAGCGTCGGGAGGCTGCGCTGCAGCGGTGGAACAGGTCACGGTGGCTCTTCCCGCTCAGGATCGTCTTCGCCCTCGTCAAGATCCTCTCCCACTACGTCTTCTACGCCATGGTACTTTGCGTCTCTTCTTGGTCTTTTACTGAGCTTTTTGGTATTTTACTATACTAGTTTGCATGAGTCTGACAGTACTGACATGCCATGATGGTTACAGACACACAATAAATTAGTTGGCCATTCCGACCAGTGTCTTGTGATTCAGTAACATTTATAGGCTTCAGCCAATAAAATCAAACACCTGGCCATGTTTTGCATTTGTTTAATCTTATAAAAAATACAATAGGGCCATGTGTTCTTATAGGAACACACCTTTGCACTGAAAACTGAAACTAATAAATAAAATGTGAGACCGAGGATAGAAATGAACTTATTGCTTTCTTTTTGCGGGAAAAAATAATAAGCTTATAGCTTTTGCTTTCAAGAACAGCAGAACTGTACTAGCAACTTGGAGCCAAAACCATTCAGTACACCATATGCAGAAATGTACCAACACCAAGTTAAGGTTGAAAGTGGAAGAAGTAATAACGGAGTAGCAGTGAAACCTGCTTACGTCCAGTACTTGTGCATTCAGCGGTCTCACGCTTGGAATTGGAATTAATATGACAGCTCGGCGAGAGGGGCCTGCCTGCATTAGTATATATTCAGATATAATGCATAGAGCTCTAAATTCATGCCTCATCCGTTTGATTTGCTGCTAGTACTGTACTTACCAACTGAATCCGGCCTTCACCCTACTTGTGTTTGCAAGTCTCGTGCAACGGTATTGTTTTTCCTGAGTAAATGGCACTAGCGGTCACACAACTCGTCCGCTATGTGCACTTAAGTCACACAACTGGAGAACGTGATTTTTTGGTCACACAACGGACCTTTGGTGCACGCAGGTCACAAACTCCACATGTCAGTCCGTTTTCCGTTGCAGGAGTGTGACGTGGACACGTAATTTTGTAGAAAACCCCCTATATTTTTGGACATTTTGTAGAAAACCCCTGTAATTGGACCCAAATTTGGGTTTTTGCGAAATGTCCCAAAATACAGGGAGTTTTCTGCAAAATTACGTGTCCACGTCAGGACTCCTGCAGCGGAAAACGGACTGACATGTGGGGTTTGTGACCTGCGTGCACCAAAAGTCCAGTTGTGTGACCAAAAAATCATGTTCTCCAGTCGTGTGACTTAAGTGCACATAGCGAACGAGTTGTGTGACCGCCAATGCCATTTACTCGTTTTTCCTTTTGGCAATGAAAGAACTTTTCTGAAACATGGCCGGAGAGACAGAGACAGACCCTTGTAGAAGTTGATTAACCACTTGCTGTTCCTATCCCTCTTTTTGGCGTAGGAAGACTATACTACGTCCAGTCACCGTCTGGTTAATTAGTTAGACATTGCGTAAGGCACCCTCTTGAAAAGGGCAAGATTTTCCTGTCAGCTATCACCATTATGCATTGATGTTTCCCATATATTTAGACGTATCTTCTGTGACAAAAGATAAACCAAATCATACTAGTATTATCTTCTTTTCTGTGGTGAAAAAAGATCATTTCTCAAAGATGGAAATGGCTATGATTTTCCCATAGCACTTGTCTCCGGTCCCAATCAATTCAAGACGGTCTACTCCCATCAGTACAGTAGTACACATTACACAATGAATAAGTGCCACGACTTGGGAGAGAGGCAGGACTTTGCTGACTTGGCCCAGTCTGTGAAAACTAAAAGTCATCACCAGAATATTTAATACCTACTGTACACGCGAAAGTACTAGCACTTGAGTGTAACAATCTAGCATAAATAAATGAATGGAGCACCGATGCGGTATTGCTACGAGAGACACAGATGAAGCACTTGTCAAGTGTACCATCGATTGGTATGTAAAATGATACACAGAAGATTTCTGTTCAGTTCTTCAGAGCCAAGCACTCTACAGTTTGTGGAATTGAGATCACCAGTACCACTTTTTAACCTAAGCAGACATGAACAATACAAACTCCGAAACAGTTGCAATTTATATGTGAATGATCGAACGATACCTGTATCTGCAGAAGATTGTAGCAAGTTCTTTAAAACCCGTTTGTCCGACGTGCAGGTGAACGAGAATTCAAAGAATCCACACTGGAATGCGATCAGATACAGAGTGGAAGAATGGCGGGAAGAGCCAGCAGAACCGGCGGCGCCACAGCCTGCGCGGGCGCGGCCACTGGACAACGGCGTTGTGGAAACCAGAGCACTGAACGACACCGCCCTGCTCAGGTCACTCGCGGACAGGGGGCTCGCCGTGAAGCCGGGCACGTCGGACGCGCATCACACGGTGCAGTGCGACGCCGTCATTGTGGGGTCCGGCTGCGGCGGAGGTGTCGCCGCCGCGATGCTCGCGTCCGCGGGGTACAAGGTGGTCGTCGTTGAGAAGGGCGACTACTTCACCGCGGATGACTACAGCTCTATCGAGGGCCCGTCCATGGAGCGTCTCTTCGAGAAAGGCGGTATCTTCAGCACGTCGAACGTGACAACGTTGATATTTACGGGTACGACCGTCGGCGGCGGCTCGGCGGTGAACTGGTCAGCAAGCATACGCACGCCGGGGGAGGTCTTGCAGGAGTGGTCGCGAGAGCACGGCCTCCCGTTGTTCACGAGCCCCGGGTATGCGCAGGCCATGGACGCGGTGTGTGCCCGTCTAGGCGTCACTGACGGGTGCCATGAGGAAGGGTTCCAGAACAAGGTGGTGCGCCGCGGGTGCGAGGCGCTCGGGCTGCCGGTTGATGCCGTTCCGCGCAACTCGTCCGAGGGACACTACTGCGGGAGCTGCAATTTCGGTTGTCCCACCGGCGACAAGCGCGGCACCGACACGACGTGGCTCATCGACGCCGTCAAGCAAGGCGCGGTGATCCTGACTGGGTGCAAGGCGGACCGCTTCATCCTCGAGAGCAACAAGGGCAAGAACGGCCGGAGCAAGAAATGCGTCGGCCTGATGGCGACGTGCCTGAGCAATGGCATCACCAAGAAGCTGCGCATCGAGGCGAAGGTGTCACTCTCGGCTTGCGGGGCGCTCATGACGCCGCCTCTGCTGCGCAACAGCGGGCTCAAGAATCGGCACATCGGCCGGAACCTGCACCTCCACCCAGTATCCATGGCCTGGGGTTACTTCCCGGAGAACAAGCAAGGACCGCCGATCACCGGCAAGTCCTACGAGGGCGGCATCATCACGAGCATGCACCGCGTCACCGAGCGCACCATCATCGAGACGCCGGCGCTGAGTCCTGGCGGCTTCGCGGCCATGGTGCCGTGGGAGTCGGGCCGCGACATGAAGGAGCGCATGAGCCGGTTCGCGCGCACGTCGCACGCGTTCGCCCTCGTCCGCGACCGCGGTGCAGGGTTCGTGGACTGCGAGGGCCGCCTGCGCTTCACCCCTAGCCGGGACGACACCCGCGAGCTCCGCAACGGCCTACGACGCGTTCTGCGCATACTGGTGGCCGCGGGCGCTGCGGAGGTGGGCACGCACCGGAGCGACGGGCTCCGGCTGCGGTGCAAGGGCGTGCGCGACGAGGACCTGGAGGCGTTCCTGGACGAGGTGACCATCGAGAAGGGCCCCATGCACTCCACGACGGACAAGTGGGCGCTATTCTCCTCGGCGCATCAGATGGGAAGCTGCCGGATGGGCTCGAGCTCCAAGGACGGCGCCGTGGACGGCACTGGCGAGAGCTGGGAGGCCGAGGGCCTGTACGTCTGTGACGGCAGCCTGCTCCCCACCGCCGTTGGCGTCAACCCCATGATCACCATACAGTCCCTTGCTTACTGCCTCTCCAAGGACATCGCCGAGTCCTTGGCGCACGGCAAGGAACACTAGTGAGTCAGAGGCTAGTCGGCAGCTCTTCGTGTCAGTTGCTCAGGTGTACTTGTACTTATCTCGCTTAAAAGTTAAACTGCTCCACTGTACATATGATCCGTGAATCGTGATACTCGAATCTGTTTGTTACTCCTCGAGTCCATACAGATAGGTCCATTTTGCTTATTCGGATTTGCTATGGCTCAGAATACTGAAGTTTATATAAGAGTGAAAGGCACCGGAGGTCACGAAGTTGCGCAGAAAGGAAGTATTGGTCACCAAGTTGCGAAACGTCAATTATTGATCACAAAGTTGTGGATTTGCCAAACTTTGGTCATTCCGTCACGGCGTCGTCACGTTGCCTGTAATTTTTTGCAAATACCCCCTTCAACTTTTAGTTCTTCTAATTTGCAGTCCTTTATCTCAATTTACAGATCAATCCTCCTCTCCCCAAATCGATCCCGTTCTAGATGGCCGCCATACACGCATCCCTGCCTCCGGGAATAGGAGTAGGCGCAGGAAGAAGAGGACGAGCTCAGGGGCGCTCCTGCAGTGCCTCGGGTGCTCGATTTGGAGCGTTGGAGGAGGGGGGCGTGCTCAGCTCGTACTCAGCTCCTCCCGCCTGGCACCATGTCCGGCTTCTTCCACGCCGCCGCCTGGCACCACGGCCGCCACGTCAGGTCGTCGGCCGTCCAAGCTCAGCTCCTGCTCAGGTCGCCGGCCGTCCATGCCGCCGTCGAGCCGAGCGCCCGTCGGGCCGGCGAGCTCTGCGGTGCTCCGGCAAGGCACGACCAGGGGCCGCGCTAGTGACCTTGAAGCCGTTCCCGGCGTGCAGGTGAGGTCGTTGTGCACGCCAAATCCCTGCTGGCGGCGGCCGCCACCGATGAGACGTCCGGCGACGGCGAGATCCTCTCCGTACGGGTGGTGCCTCACGGGTTCTCTGCCGCCTTTGCTTTTACTCACAAGGAAAGTGCCGCCTCCCGCCGGGCGCCCGCGCGTGACGCCCCAACCGCCCCTACGGCGACGGCGCCGCGCCGCACCCGCCTATATCTCGTGCCCACGCCCGTGCGGCCGTTGATGAGCATGGGGCGCTACGCCGGCACGACGACGGATCCGGAGGCGGCCTTCAGGGACGGGGGTGGAGCCGGCCAGTCCGTCGTGCTCCGCTCGCCCGGGAACCACCGCGCGGGTGCGTTCTTCAGATCCTCTTGTCTTTTACTTGGTTCAGTGCACTGCGATTCTGATACCCGGTGGTCGCGTTGATTGCAGGTGAGCCTGCACGGTATTCCACATTCCACCATTCATTTATCCTCTGCCCCGTATGATTAAGCCAATGTGGAGGAAGGATGGATCCTGGCAAAAAAAAATTTAAAAGGACCTAACAATCAGAAAAAACAAAAGTTGAAGGGGTCTTTTGTAAAAATATAGACTGCCACGTTATAGACTTAACGCCCGCCGTGACGGAATGACCAAAGTTTGGCAAATCCACAACTTTGTGATCAATAATTGACGTTTCGCAACTTGGTGACCAATACTTCCTTTCTACGCAACTTCGTGACCTCTGGTGCCTTTCACTCTTTATATAAATATCAGTCAGCAGACTCAGCGCTTTGATTAGTTTGACTAAAGGTAATTGACATATCGCGCGCGTGCGCTCTCTCTTGCGCGGCGCACGCTCGGGGCTATCCGAACGGCGCACGCCACGTACGTACACACCATACGCTGACAAACCGGGTCCACCATGTGGGGAATTTGCACTGTTTGAATACGTGTCCGTGTCGTTTTCCTCCTCCCAGAAATCCATCTGTCCCCATTTCGCTTCGCTCTCGCGACTTCGCCGGCGACTCGCTAGGGTTTCGCCACCTCCGCCGCAGCTTCTCGCCGGCAACTCGCTAGGGTTTCGACGCCTCCGCCGTAGGGGGCGGGGTACTATCAGGCTCCAGATGGCGCGGTGATTCGTGGTCATGGACGTCGCGGAGGCGGCTGCAGACGACGTCCGTGAGACGCGCGCAGCGGCGACGCGCATCCGGCGACAAGCTGCGGCGGAGGCGGCTACAAGCGGTTCAGCGCAGGCAGCCGATGTGGAGCTCGAGGCGGCGGAGGGCCGCGGCGCGTGGTGGGTTGAAGAGGGGACGCGCACCGACATCTCGGCCGCGCGCTACTAGCTCGGTGGTAAATCAACATCAGACGACAGATGCGGTTGTTCCTGAGGTAAGATTCCTCACGATCTCCCCCCTCCCTCGCGCTCCACGGTCTCGTGTGTCCTCTGCGGCCACGGATACTGTGATACATGTCCTGTTTCTGTAGTTTTTAACTGTGTTGTAGAATGATATGATGCGATGTGTCTCTGTGTGGATGGTGTGCTAGGATGCTATGATATGCCAACATGGGGGATTTGACTGTTTTCTTTTAGTATGGTTGACAATGGTGTGGATTGTGGTACTATTTCTAATGAGATTTGAAGAGTGGGTAGAGGGTTAGGGGCGACATGGAACCATGGTGCTCCACGGATAATTAGTAGCCCTGTTTATGCACTAAGTTTTTTTATTGCCTTCGCATTAGGGACTAAGAATTGAGCATAGTGTACACTACCCAATGGATTTTGGGGGCATTTTTTGTGTTTTCCGAGCGACTCGGCCAGTGTACATAGCCCACTGCCATGTACTGATGCTTTCTTAATGCGATGGGAATTCATGTGTGTTTTTGGTGGCATAGACATATGCGTGTTCTTAAGATATGCCTGAAGCATCTTTTGTTCTCATTTTTTTGTAAGGATCGCAACAAATTCAGAAGAATGATCATCACATTTTCTTGTGGTGTATTTTTTCCAGGAAGCAAATGTGCAGCCGGGCACAAGTCGTGGCCAATCTGCCCGTGGAAGGAGGGGTCCTCACCCTCCGCGCAGAGTTAACAAGGTTGTTTTTATTGTTTACTACACATTTTTTAGCTGTAGGCTCAATTTCTGATTGTTCTCAGTAGCCAATTTATGCATTGCATCTTTGCCTTACGAAACATTTTCAGTAGGCAATTTATGCAATGAAAGTTTGCTTTTCCACAAAGCATAATCATAAGCAAGTTTCTTCCTGCACATGTTTTTGGAAATATAAATTACTCATGCATGCCTTTTCAATTCCCAGGCTGGGGCTGGGAGTTCCAGAGGGAGGAACCGTGCATCACTAGCAAGGTTAGTTAAGCTGAACAAGAGTCTTACCCGTCAGCAGAAGGATGTTATCAGAGTCGCGGGGTTTGTGGTTTGCTGATGCTCAAGTGTACAAAAATGCCTGACAAGCTCGGCAAGTGGCTGATTAGACATTATGATCCTATTAGGTCAGAAATAGTTATCAGGGGGAGGGGCTCAATCCCTGTCAACGAGGAATCGGTTCTTAAAAATCTGGGGCTGCCTTGCAATGGTTTTGCGGTCAAGTTCGAGTTGGACCAAGAAGCAACATATTTCATTATTAAGGAGTACCAATTGGGGACAGCACCCGATATCACAGCTCTGTGTGACGCGATTAAGGCGATGGGGGGAGCGACACATGAGAAGTTCCTGCGCGCTTGGTTGATAATTGCTATCAGCACCTTTCTATGCCCAACCACCAGCTTGAGTGTGAGCCCGCGATGCTACAAGGCCTTGATGGACTTGAAAGATGTCCCTTTGACAAACTGGTGTCGCTTCGTCGTGGACCAGCTAAAGCTTGGAATGACTTAAAGCAAAGGATCTGTTTGCGCTTGTATTTACCACCTGATGGTAAGTCCTCATGTGTGTTGTACTGCTTGTATAACCCTATTTGTCTTGTCGATCCACATAACTTACTCTTTGTTGTTTTTTTGGTAACAATTTTACAGGTTTCATATCTAGATTCCCTGGAGGTGGATGTGCCTATCAAGAAGTGCGCGATAAGGGTTGAAGCATGGTCTGGCAAGGCGATTGCACGTGTTATACTGAAGGAGCTGAAGGATGATGGTGATTATGGCAAGTTGCGTGTAAGATCTTTTTTTCAACCACTAGATGCCTTCCTTTTTTTCCTCTTGCCATAAGCTGTGTCTACCATGAAGCATCTATCGCTTTAACTTCTTCTTATTTGGATTTTTTTTTTTCTACATGGAACAACTGAAGGATGGTGTTGGAGTAATATTGAAGGACAGGTTGTTTGCAGGTCTATCAGTTGACGAATCATTTGTTTCAGCACGTGTCCCACCAGAATACCATCCAGAGGTAACATGACTCCTTCAAGTTGCTTTTCCAGGATTTTGTTTTGTACATTCCTTTTTTTTAAATCCCACTGATAGTCCTTCTTTTGTGCATGCACAAAAAACGTTGAAACTTGCAAATATGGTGAACGATATGTGCTCAGACTACGCCAGAAAAATGGAAGGAATGATAGAGGTGTTCGTCGAGATGAACGAGAATGAAGCAGAGACTAGCATCGTGCCAGCCACAAGGAAGCGGCGACGAAGCACGGAACAAGATTTGGAATAGAATGAAGATAGTGAAGCTGAAGAAGATGAGGACGAATATGAAAACGCGGATGATGTCAGTGGAGAAGAGGACGATGATACCGAGGGCGATGGCAGTGGGGAAGGGAATGGCGACGATGGCAATGAGGACAATGCAGATTGCAGTGCAAAAGAGAGTGATGCTGACGAGGGCAACGGAAGTGGCCAAGCAGGTGTGGATCACAATGGAGAAGCAGCCGTTGACGGTGTTGAGCACCAGCAAGTACCACATGATTCTGCAGGCAGCAGAGAGCCATTTGAAGGTGGGGGAGGACAAGACAACATCTTTAATGAAGGAGGGGATGTTGGCGTTGACCGGAGAAAGGCTGATAACGGGAAAGGAACCACATTGGGGAATGACAGCATCATACATGATACAGAAGGTACAATGTATCACAATGGAGAAGCAGCCATTGAGGGTGTTGAGCACCAGCAAGTACCACATGATGCTGCAGGCAACAGAGAGCGATGTGAATGTGGGGGAGTACAAGACAACATCGTTAATGAAGGAGGGGATGATGGCGTTGATCGGAGAAAGGCTAATAACAGGAAAGGAACCACACTGGGAATGACAGCGTCATACATGATATAGAAGGTACAGTGGGGGAGAAGAAGAGGGCAATGAAGCAGGGAAACAAGATGAAGGTGTTGATGCCTCCAGCTCGGACACAGGCTCAAAGTCTGATGACTGTTTGACGTTGAACGAGTGGATAAAACAAAGCAGTCCACGGCACCGGGCTGCGAGGTTCACCGAGGAGGATAAAACAAAGTTTTTAGGATTTGTTAAAACAGAAACATACTCACTGCTCCCTGTACCTAAAATAAATGACGAACTGCGGCTGGATCAGACACTGCGCCAAATCTGCAGGAACCAACGAATTGAGACTGAATGCATGTCAAGCTTTGGTCCAATGTGTCCTAGAGGTGTCAGAAGCAAGATCTTCAAAGAAATGACATGATTTGTAACAAAGAGGCACAACACAAGCTCAGCCAAAAGGAAGGGCCTAGAAGCAGCAAGTATAATCAAAACCAAAACAGTGACAGACGGAAGCAGATCAGCAAAGCCTGGGAATAATGATGTCCCACTGGAGCAAAGAACCACATGAAAGTTGCCTCATGGGGAATCAGATGTGCAAGTTCCAAACATAGGGTTGCCTCCTGGAGACTCCACTGTGTAGGATAAGGAGGTACGGTTGCCTACTAACACCTCGCACGGACAACTTCCACCTAAGATGCTGCATAGTGAACCCCACAGGGTGAGAAGGCAAAGATTACTTGCACATTTGTTGACCAGTGTTTACCAGTTCAAAGGCATGATAAGCAGGCGCAGCTGCCTCCCTGTCCATCACAGGAACAACTGCCAACTGGGACCTCCAACATGCAGGGTGAGAATGTAAAGTTGCCTAACCCACCTGTCAAGCAGGGAGTTCAAAGACAAGAGGAAATCTAGAAGTTGAGTCGCCAGAATCATGTGACAAGTAAGGCAACATGCCCGTCCCAAACAAGCGTGTTATGTGGGAAGGTCACAATGGATGCACACAATATGAAGAGGAGCAACTCAGCTAGGAAGATAAAAGCACAGAAGCTACAGGATTTTGACAATTGGCACCCCAAATGGGACCCGGAAGAGGTTGAAAGGGTCTGGGCCGAGGCAGAACAACATGTTGCCATGAAGCACAAGCCAAATCTGCAAAATTCAGGGGAGGGGTTTTGCACTCCCGCAAAAAGGGTTGCTCCGTCAAATCCAATCAACATTGGTTCGTCGAGTGGCGCCACGACGGCACCCATGCACGAACCACACCCAAGAAGAATTCAGAACAAGTTGCCGGCTTGTAGGAGGTCACCTTTTATTGATTATAAAAGCAAAGCAACATTCCCATGCCCAAGGGAAGTAACAGAAGCATATGATGCTGTTCTGACACTCGGGCAGGGGACATATAAAGATAAAAGTGTAGATGAGAGGTCAGTTACACATTGATTTCTTGCTTTTTGAAGAACCTAATAAGTGATATTTGTTCTATTTTTTCATTTGCATTCAAGAATGTTTTCAAACTATATTTTGTGTTTTCCTATTTCAAAATTGCAGTGCACACATTATCGACCACACCGATTATTTTGTCAGTGTGAAAGAACTTGCCCAGTCCATGAAACCTAGAGGGGAGTTAAAAGACTCTGTTGTCGAGATTGGGATACAGTCAATCATGTTCAACATGCCTAAGAATTCGAGGAAGATAATCATGCCACTAAGGATAGGGGTAACTTGCAACAGAAAACCCACCCTCTATGCTTTTTCTACTATTTTTGTTACTTCATAGTTCTTATTTGTCTGTTTCTGTCCTACATAGATTTGGCTGCTAAACAAGGAATTGTTCACGAAAGAGGTCAAGAAAGTGTTCAACATAAATACCATGCACCTGGATCGCAAAGATATGGTAATTTTTTCTTTTTGCACAAAGTTCCTTGTTTTTTGTACGGCCAAAATTGGTCTTTCTATGTAGCCAAATACTTGTGGGTTTCCATCTTTTTTTGTTCTGACTCTTGTTTCTGACATGTTTTCTCACACAAAAAAACCAGATCATGTTCCTGGTTCTTGAATCACTAACTAAAGGAATCACTAACTAAAGCTGCTCCTGGGGTCAACCCAGTCAACCATTACTGGATGATTAACCTCAGCATCCGGGACAGGAGGTTCGAAGTACTGGACTCTCTAAGAACCCTCGAGGATAAGGAGTTTGAGGTGTGTGCAAAGACAATTATTGATGGCATTGTACTCCATTGGGAAACACAGTACAATGTGATGATAGAAGATTTCGATCTAATCGATATTGAAGTTCCAAAACAAGACAACACGTAAGCACACGACTTCCTGATTCTTTCTATCAAGCTTGTTTTTTCTACCATGTCATAACAATGTCCTACTCTTTCGTGACTTTGTGCATGACAGAGACGACTGCGGGGTGTACATGCTCCAGAATACAATTATGTGGGAAGGAAGATTGCTCCCATTGTACGGACCGTCAAACATCCCGAACATCCGTAAGATCCAAACGCATTACTTCTTGAGGTGTGGGAAAAACAGACAAGATTGGAAGGGTATCCTCAAGATCAAATAGGGAGTGGGAATGGATAGAGGTACAACTTGTTTTATGCTCCAGTAGTGCATGCTGTTTTTGTGTTTTTTATGAGGAATGCTTATGATGTCCTTGTGCACTCAAGAAGCAGATCTGTTCTGTACTATTTTATTTTCCTAGTCTACCCATGAAGCAACAAACAAGTATTCAGATTGCCTTCTTACAACAATCGAAAATAAATGTATGACGCTGCCCAAAAGTAGTAGTTGCTCCCCCTCGTGTAAAAAGTAGGACGCCCTTTGGCTACATAGCGCTTAGGATTCGAAAAATCTCTCTTATTTTTTTCAATGGAACAAAAACTATTTCCACTGAAACGCAAACGGAAATAAAAAAATAAAAAAAGAAATTAAGGGGCGATTTTGAGGACTGCACATTTTTTTGTTTCTTCTGTACATTGCACAAACGAAGCAAAAAATGCCAGCCCAGTTGCTTTTCTAAACATTAGACCACTATCTCTTTATCCACAACTATCAAGCATTAAATCAACCAACCACAGATACAAGCAAGTTTTTAGTTGGCAACAAACTTCAGGTAAACATGTCCTTTCTTTTTCCATACATAATTTCTCTGGTGTCCACATGCCTACTCACAAAATTGACAAAATAGAAAAGCAGACAAATTAGTAGCCTTTTATTATAAATCTATGACATTTTCTGTAGTGCACTACCAGCCAAACATTTTTCGCAAGTAGTTGTCGTGTGGCCTTCTTCACCACAGAATCCACACGTGACTTTCCCCTTAGGCTGCAGTTCGGGGGTTGACCGGTACCTCTGCCCTAGTGCTGCGTTTGGAGAGTTATTGAAATAAATTGATTGGTGTTTGGTTGGAACAGAAAATGTTGCATGTGGTAAATGTTATAATGGAAAAGACTTACATGCTCTTGTAGATCACTAACTTGGATAATTTGATACTTGTCAATTGTTTTGAGTTAACAAGTAGGTCATGATTAAACTTTTGCATCATGTAAGTTAAGCCCATTAGTGAAGTACCGTAAACCTTGTTGAAATTTGGTTTGCATGAGTGGTATCTCTAAGGTCTAGATATTTTCTAGTAAAAGGGTTTGGTTAACAAGGAAGACAGTGTGGAGTCTTATAATTTTTGCAATATATTGGTCATATAAAACTTGGTGTACCGGTTGATAGTCTTGTTTGCTTAAATAACCTTGCTAGCCTAAACTCTGTACTGAAAGGGAATGCTTCTCGTGCATCCAAATCCTCGAGCCAAAATCCATGCCATCTGTGTCCACCATAACTACCTATATGTGGTATTTCCTTGCCACCCCAAGTAAATTTTTCATGTGCTACCTTTAAACTATTCAAAATTGTTACTACTCCTTTTTGTGTCAATGTTTACTAAGCTCATGAGGACGTGGTGGATGTATTTATGTCACTTGTCAAGCAGACTTTACCTTCAGAATAGCGGCATATACATTCGCTTATCTATTAATTTTGCAAAAAGAGCTGGCAACGGGGTGCCCAGTCCCAATTAATTACAACTTTAACCGCTTAATCTCTTCACATTTTGTCAACTGAATACTCAATGAAACATCTACATGTGTAAACCAAAGAGAAAAAGAGGGATTATCTGCCTTGCTGGTAGAAATAACGTCCTTCATGTGAGCCGCTCTTAAAAGTCTGCTTGGCCGGGGTCATATTGTACTTTCCACTACTGATTCGTTGACCAATTAATATACACCTCTCAAAACTTAATTTTTACTCTCTATATGATTTCAAAAACTAAAAAGCTCTAGCACATAATTTAATCACTGCTTCCCTCTGCGAAGGGCCTTTCTTTTACTTTTATGTTGAGTCAGTTTTCCTACTTCTTTCTATCTTCCACAAGCAAACACTAGTGTCAACTTTGGTACAACAATTGTTATATGCTACATATTGGATTTATTATATTGCTTTTTGAGTTAACTCTTATGTAAACCTGTGGATGCAATGTCTCCAAAGTACTATTCATGAAAAGTTTTGCTTGTATGATTCATTTGTTTACTCATTATCGATTTGGTAGCAAACTATAGACCATTGACTTGGATCACTTCATTCATTTACATGTGCCTTACAATACTATTTGATCAAGATTATGATGGTAGCATGTCTCTTCAAAAATTATTTTGTTTTATCGTTTACCTACTCAAGGACGAGTAGGAACAAAGCTTGGGGATGCTGATACGTCTCAAATGTATCTATAATTTTTGATGTTCTATGTTGATATTATACCAATTGTTACATGCTTTACATACACTTCATATCATTTTTATACATTTTCTGGGACTAACCTATTAACAAGATGCCACAGTGCTAGTTCCTGTTTTCTGCTGTTTTTGTATTTCAGAAAAGCTGTTAAGGAAATATTCTCGGAATTGGACGAAAATCAACGGAGGTCCCTATTTCACCGACACGTCCACGGTGTCCAAAGGAAAGACGAAGACGAGCCAGGGAGCCGCCACACCATGCATGGGCACGGACCCCCTGCCTGCCACGCCGAGGGTGGTGTGGGCCCCTCGGGTGGCCTCCGACGCCGCCCTTTCGCCTATTTATTCCTCCCGTCTGGAAAACCCTAAATACCCGAGTCATATTCCACGAAAAGTTCCAGAGGCGTCGCCGTCGTCAACCCTAGCTCGGGAGGGTTATGAAGCTCTTCCCGGCACCCTGCCGGAGAGGGGAATCATCACCGGAGGGCTCTACATCGCCATTCCTGCCTCCGGAGTGATGCGTGAGTAGTTCATCCTTGGACTACGGGTACATAGCAGTAGCTAGATGGTTGTCTCTCCACTTTATGCTATCATGTTTAGATCTTGTGAGCTGCCTAACATGATCAAGATCATCTTATTGTAATGATACATGTTGTGTTTGCTGGGATCCGATGAATATTGAATACTATGATCAAGTTGATTATTAATCTATGTTACATGTTATTTATGATCTTGCATGCTCTCCGTTACTAGTAGATGCTTTGGCCAAGTAGATGCTTGTAACTCCAAGAGGGGATATTTATGCTAGATAGTGGGTTCATGCCTCCAGTAATCTGGGCGAGTGACTGCAACGTCTAAGGTTGTGGATGTGCTGTTGCCACTAGGGATAACATAACAATGATATGTCCACGGTCATATATATTTGTTTACATTACGCACATTACTTAGTGCGATTATCCGTTGCTTGCAACTTAATACCAACGGGGGACACGGATGTTAACCTGACGGTGGATTATTAGTCATAGATGCGGTTGGATAACGGTCTATGTATCTTGTCATAATGCCCAATTAAATATCATGGTGGTCATCTTGTCATTTTATGCATTGTCATGCGCTCACTATTTTATCAATTGCCCAGCTGTAATTTGTTTACCCAACATGTTATTTATCTTTATGGAGAGACACCACTAGTGAACTGTGGACCCCGGTCCATTCTTTTACACTGATAACACCACCAACTGCAAACAATTGTTCTCTTTTACTTCCTGCAATTAAATACTATTTTTTCACACCATACGTTTAATCCTTTGTTACAGCAAGCCGGGAAGATTGACAACCTTCCTGTTTCGTTGGGGCAAAATAGTTTGATTGTGTTGTGTGCAGGTTCCACGTTGGTGATCGAGCAACGGCGCCACCAACAACCTTCTGAAGTAATCCTACTCCTCCTGGATCTGACAAGCTTGGTTTCTTACTGAGGAAAAACTTGCTGCTACACTGCTTCATACCTTCCTCTTGGGGTCTCCCAACGAACGTGTGTTTCACGTCATCAACGCCCCCAGGCGCGGTCAAGGGTGCTAGACCGCATATGGGTCCCACCTGGCGCCCTAGAGAACCTTCCGACGTCGCCCTTTCGCCTATAAATTCACTTCCTCCCAAAAACCCTCGGTACCCGATCATATTTTCCAGAAAAAGTCCGAGGCCGCCGACGTCGCCAACCCTAGATCGGGAGGGTTATGCTGCTCTTCCCGCACTAGTACATAACAACACATCGGATACCCCTCTATGGTAACGGCAGGAGATAGGCGACGGAAAATCGCGATTTTAGCTTTATGGGCGAGGCCTGGCAGAACTGGGCCGCGGCTGGTCCGTCAACATTGGTTATGGAGACTTTTCGATCTCCGTTACCAATAGTATTGGCAACGGTCATCAATTCTCCTCCGTTTCCAATACGTATCTCTACGGCAACGATTGTGGAAGGATATCCGTTTGCGATGTGCTTGGGAAATTGCAGTTGCAACAGGCAGTTCTCGCATTCTCCCCTTCGTTCTCTCCCACATTCTCTATCACACTAGCACAACCACCATGGAGGAAGCCTGGTGGCAGAACAAGGAAGTCCCAAGCAATGACGCGAGCGGCGAAGACCGCAATGAAGTCCCATGGTGGGATCAAGACGGGCCGCCGGACTTGGACCCGCCGTCTTCACGCTCTGTAGAATACGACTCCGATGACTCGGACCCACCGTCTTCACGCGAAGGAGAAGACGACTCCGAAGAGGAGGAGTCCGGAGGACCCGCCGGAGCCGTATTCTAGCCAGGAAGAAGACGACTCCGACGAGTTGGAGGAGGAGGCGTCGGAAGAGGAGGAGCACGCGCCAGAGAAGGACGCTGGAGAAGGAGGAGCACGCTCCGGAGATGGAGGCGCGAGAGAAGGAGTCGCGAGAGAAGGACGCGCGGCCGGAGAAGGAGGAGCACGAGCCGGAGGAGAAGGAGCACGAGCCGGAGGAGAAGTCAACCGGCAAGAAGCAACGCCGTGCCGTGGACGACAATGGCGCGGAGGCAGGACGGAAGAAGAACAAGTAGAGTAGATAGTTAGTTCAATTATACTATTAAGTAGGCCCAGTGTGTCAGTAAGCAAATAAAAGGATATGGTTGTTTATCGCCTCCATTTCCGATATTGTACTTGTGCTATAAATACGCCATTCCGACAACCCTAACGCTCTCGCTCTCACCCTCACTCTCACTCTCACAGTATGGCGGCGGCTCCAAGCAGCGCCAGATCTAACCCTTATCTCGCAGATCTGAGCGGCGGCCGGTCGGCATCGCCGCCGCATAGCATCTACCCCTAGCCATGCGTCGGCGAGCCACTGCGCATCTTCCCCCAGCGGTGCGTCGGCCAGTCGCTGATGACGTGAAAACACACGTTCGTTGGGAGACCCTAAGAGAAAGGTATGAAGTAGTGCAGCAGCAATTTTTCCTTGAAATCTACCAAGGTTATCGAACCAGTAGGAGGTGGAAGAGCTTCAACACGGTGTCAACAACAGCGCCGTTGAAATGTTGTTGACGCGGACCTACACACAACACAATCAAAGTACTCTGCCCCAACGAAACAGGAAAGTTGTCAATCTCCTCGGCTTGCTGAATACAAAGGATTAAACGTATGGTATGGAGAATAAATATAAACGCAAAAAGGAACAACGAACAAGTGATTGTAGAGCGTGGTGGAAACGGTGGTTTTATCAGTGTAAAAGAATGGATCGGGGTCCACAGTTCACTAGTGGTGTCTCAACATAAAAGATAGCATGCATGTTGGGTAAACAAATTACAGCTGGGCAATTGACAATTGGCAAACACATGACAATGCATATTATGACAATATGTTCAACGTAGTATTTACTGGGCATTACAACATTTTACATAGACCGCTTACCAGCTGCATCTATGACTAATAATCCACTCCGAGATAACATCTGTGTCTCTCGCCAGTATTAAGTTGTAAGCAACGGATAATTGCATTAAGCATGGTGTGTAATGTAAACAATGCATGAGACATATAAGCAACGCATATAAGCAAAGCAAAGTTATTTTCTCCCTAGTGGCAACAGCACATCCACAACCTTAGTCGTTTCTGTCGCTCGAGCCCAGATTACTGGAGGCATGAACCCACTATCTAGCATAAATACTCCCTCTTGGAGATACTAGCATCTACTTGGCCAAAGCATCTACTAGCATCAGAGAGCATGCAAGAACATAAATAAAACAGTAGATAAATAGATAAACAACTTGATCATAACTTCATAATTCATCAGATCCCAGCAAACACAACATGTAGCATTACAATAAGATGATCTTGATCATGTTAGGCAGCTCACAAGATCTAAACATGATAGCACAAAGTGGAGAGACAACCATCTAGCTACTGCTATGGACCCGTAGTCCAAGCATGAACTACTCACGCATCTGTCTAGAGACGGGCATGGTGGTGTAGAGCCCTCCGGCGAGGATCTTCTCCTCCGGCAGGGTGTCGGGAAGAGTTTCAGAACCCTCCCGAACTAGGGTTGACGACGGCGGCGGCGACGGAACTTTTCGTGGAATAATGCTCGGGTATTTAGGGTTTTCGGGAGGAGGTGAATATATAGGCGAAAGACGGCACGAGGGGCCACCCGAGGCGGCCAGACGACCCCCCGGCGTGGCCCCACCTTCTACCGCGCCGAGGTGGCGTCTGGGCCCCCTGGGTCGCTTCTTCGTTCGCCCTTCGGACTTCGTCTTCGTGTCGGTGTAAAACTCATCCCCGTTGATTTTCGTCCAATTCCGAGAATATTTCCTGACTAGCTTTTCTGAAACAAAAAGACAGCAGAAAACAAGAACTGCACTGTGACATCTTGTTAATAGGTTAGTCCAGAAAATACATAAAAATGATATGAAGTGTATATAAAACATGTAGCAATTGGTATAAACATGCATTGAACATAAAAATTATAGATACGTTTGAGACGTATCAGTCGTCGCGCATCTTCCCCCAGCGGCGCGTCGGCTAGCCGCCGCGCATCTTCCCTGAGCGGCGCGTCGGATCTTCCCCAAGCGGCGATGCCACCGCCGGTAAGCTCATCCATGCACTGGACAAGTCGGATAACGCTATGTGTAGTTGCCACAGTTTGTTGCTCGAATGCCTAGCCATAGATAATTATGCATGCGCTCTATCTGTTTGTTCTAATTGGGCACTGTAAGTAGATCGATCTGTTCTCTCAAATATGTAACCATTAATTGGTTTGCACTCAATATTATACCCTACATGTCTCCAATATGTAGATTTATACTGACCATGTATCTATATCCCTCATCAGATGCACGGAAGATGTGTCCTTACTAAAGATGTGCTTGCCAAGGCTGATGCTCTTCTGTGAGTATCAATGATTATCCAGCTTTGGCCACTATGGCAGGAAGAAGAGTCACAAGAGGTTATAAAGCATGTTGTCAGTGCTACAAAAATCATTTGTTTATAGCAAGGAGAGTTGAAGATGCATTACAGTTTGCTACATCTGTCCTTACTAAAGATGTGCTTTCCAAGGCTGATGCTCTTCTGTGGAGTATCAATGATTATCCAGCATTGGGAACTCTGGCAGGAAGAAGAGTGGCAGGAGGTTATAAAGCATGTCGTCACTCCTACCAAAAACATTTGTCAATAGCTAGCAGGTTATAGAGATGTATCACTGTAATGTAGACATGTATCACTGTAATGTAGAGCTACCTTATGAATCTGATCTACTTCCTTATGAATCTGATCTGTCATTCTTGTGCTTGTGCTGTGAGATTTTAAACGCCCAGTGGCATCCATATTCATGCTATATGCTTATGAATAAACCTCAATGCAAATGAGTAAATTTACACACTCCGTTACTGATGAGCTCGACACTGAGGAAACGGAGATATGTGCAGAATCGTTGCCAAAACCTGGCCTCATCGGCTATGGTTTTTGGACTCCGCTACCGATGAGGGCCTTCACATCAGCCACGGGGGCGGGGACATGGACCACTTCTCCGTTTCCGGTGAGGGTTTTGGCCCGTTTCTGATGTGTCGTTCTGTACTAGTGCCGGCACCCTGCCGGAGGGGGAGATCGCCACCGGGGGCATCTACACCACCATGTCTGCCTCCAGAGTGATGCGTGAGTAGTCCACCACGGGACTACGGGTCCATGGCAGTAGCTAGATGGTTGTCTCTTCTCCTTGTACTCCATTGTTTTAGATCTGTGAGCTGCTTAACATGATCAAGATCATCTATTTGTAATGCTACATGCTGTGTTTGCGGGGATCCGATGAATTATAGAGTCATGACATTATTGTTCAGTTTATCTATGATATGTTTTATTTATGATCTTGCATTCTATCCGATGCTTGTGTATGCTTTGGCCAAAGTAATTACTTGTGTCATTAGAGGGAGTATTTATGCTAAATAGTGGGTTCATGCCTCTCTTGTCTGAGCTCGAGTTGACAGAAACGATTAAGGCTTGAGATGTGCCGTTGCTACTAGGGATAAAACAGCGGTGTTTATTGCTATATGTTGTAACCATTGCTTACATTATACACCATGCTTATTGCAATTATCTGTTGCTCGCAACTTAATACTTTTGGGTGACATGCTGGATAGCGATCCCGGGGTGGATTATTAGTCATAGATGCAGTTGGATAACGGTCTATGTATTTTGACGTAATGCCCATATTAAATGAAATGGTGAACTTTGTGCCATGATAGTATTGTGTTGCGCCCATGTTTTTCAATTACCCTGCTGTAATTTATTTACCCAACATGTTTATCTTTCGGAGAGACGCCACTAGTGAACTGTGGACCCCGGTCCTATTTTCCTATATTGCTTACAACCGTTTTCATAGCTTTTCCTAGTCATTTGCTCGTTGGTCATTTTTTCTCTCATAATATTTTACACACATACATTTAATTCTTTATATTCAGTAAGTCGGAGAGATTGACAACCTCTCTGTTTCGTTGCGGCAAAGTAGTTTGTTTGTGATTGTGTGCATGTCCGCATCAACAATCGTAAACGGCGGTGTTGACACCTTGTTAAAGCCTTCTCCAAGTCCTACTAGTTCGACAACCTTGGTTTTGTAATCAAGGGAAAATTACTGCTACGCTGCATCATACCTTCCTCTTGGGGTCTCCCAACAAACGTGTGTTTCACGCCATCAAGCTCTTTTTCTGGCGCCGTTGCCGGGGACTTGGAAGCTTCAGCGAGGGGAGTTTCACACGTCCTTACACT
This sequence comes from Poa pratensis, assembly GCA_947311845.1. Lineage (NCBI taxonomy): Eukaryota > Viridiplantae > Streptophyta > Magnoliopsida > Poales > Poaceae > Poa > Poa pratensis. The sequence continues at coordinate 47,935,715 of CAMZMU010000065.1, forward strand.
CTATTTTGTTATTGTCTTGCTTAATATATTTTTTGCTAGTCTTGTTTTGCTTTTCGTTTGCTTTAAAAATCAAAAACACAAAAAAAAATTCCAGCAAGTAGTTTCTTTTCGTTTTGTTTAGTATCTTGTTTTTATTTTGCTAAAATGGGTTCGGAGGAGAACACTAAGTTGTGTGACTTCACAAGAACAAACAACAATGATTTTATATGCACACCAATTGCTCCACCAGCCTCTAAGGCTGAGTTCTACGAGATAAAACCTGCTTTGCAAAATCTTGTCATGAAAGAACAATTTTTTGGTGCTAGTACTGATGATGCTGCTTCGCATTTAAATAATTTGTTGAGTTATATGATATGAAAAAGTATAAAGAAGTAGAGGGTGACATTATTAAACTGAAACTTTTTCCTAGAAATAGTATTGATTCTTGGACTAAATGCAAAGATGCTTTATTGGGAAGTACTATCCACCTGCTAAAATTATACAATTTAGGAGTAAAATTATGAATTTAAAACAATTTGATAATGAAAATGTTGCTTAAGCTTGGGAAAGAATGAAATACATGGTTAAAAATTGCCCCACTCATGGACTTACTCTTTGGATGTTCATCCAAACTTTTTATGCTGGCTTAAATTTTTCTTCCAGGAATTTGTTGGATTCGGCTGCTAGAGGCACCTTCATGTCCACCACATTAGGTGCAGCAACAAAGATCTTGGATGATATGATGGCAAATTATTCCCAATGGCACACTAAAAGAACTCCAACTGGTAACAAGGTAAATTCTGTTGAGGAGATCTCCTCTTTGACTGATAAAGTGGATGATATTATGTCTATGCTTTCTGATAATCAAGTTCCTATTGATCCTAATAATGTTCCTTTAGCTTCATTGGTTGCTCAAGAAGAACAAGTTGATGTGAATTTCATTAGAAATAATTTCAACAACAATGCTTATAGGAACAACTTTGGTAATAATAATTCTAAGCTATATCCTCCAAGTGGTAGTAATTCTTTTGGCAATTCTTATGGTAATACGTACAACAACAATAAAAATGTGTCCTCTGATCTTGAAAGCATGCTTAAAGATTTTATCACTTCACAAAAAGCTTTCAATAAAAGTGTTGAGGAAAATCTAGGAAAGTTGGATATTCTTAGTGCTAAAGTTGATAATCTTGTTCATGATGTTGATATTCTTAAAATAAAAGTCTTGCCAATTGACATTAAGTAACATAAGTCTCTGAATGCTATACAAATAAAATTGATAACAACATAAGGATGTTGGCCGAATTACATGCTAGGTGGGAAAGAGAGAAAAAGAAGCTGAATTTGCTGGAACTAGTAAGATTGCTAATGTTTGCACTATTTTTACTGATGATGATATTAAAATTTTGAATGCTCACGAGTCACCTACAGGACCTAAATATGCTAATGGTAAAAAAATTGGAGTAGGAAAGATTTCTATTGCATCCATTAAAAATCAAAAGCTCTCCAATAGTGCTAAAACTGTCCCTAAGAGAAGTGCTGAAATTAATCCTGGTGATAATGATCCTTTTAGAGAAAATGCTCCTGTTATTTTTTATGACAATGATCTTTATTTTGATGATTGTAACCTTACTTAAGTCATTAAGTTTTTACAAAAGCTTGCAAAATATCCTAATGCTAGTAAAATGAACCTTGCTTTTACCCAACATATCACAAATGCTTTGATTAAAGTTAGGGAAGAAAAGATCAAGTGTGTTTTTTCTATCCCTAGAAAATTAGAAGATGCTTGGGAACCTATTATTAAGATGAAAGTTAATGATTTTGAGTGCAATGCTATGTGTGATCTTGGTGCTAGTGTTTCCATTATGCCTAAAAAGTTGTATGGCATTCTTGATTTGGAACCATTAGTAGACTGTCCCTTGAATGTTTATTATCTCGACTCTACTTTGAATAAACTTGTGGGAAAAATAGATGATGTTCGTATTATGGTTAATGGTAATTATGTCCCTGTAGATTTTATTGTCATGGATATTGAATGCAAACTTTCTTGTCCTGTTGTGTTGGGAAGACCTTTTCTTAAAACTGTTGGTGCTATCATTGATATGAAAGAAGGAAACATTAAATTTCATTTTCCACTTAAGAAAGGGATGGAACATTTCCCTAGAAAAATAATGAGGCCATCTTTTGGGTCTTTTGTTAAGTCAAGTGATGATTTTGATGTTGGTGATATTGATAATACTTGATCTTTTGCTATTGTGCCTAGCTAAAAGGCGTTAAAGAGAAGCGCCTATGGGAGGCAACCCATTATTTTTACTTTCAGTTTGTTTTTGTTTTTCTTTGAGTCAAGGTGTCTGTTACTTCTGTAACACCTCCTTTGTATATGTTTGTTTTAGTTTTGTGTGCCAAAAATAGCCTCTAATGAGAGAAAAGTAAAATTTTGAGTTTGCTGTCCAGAAACAGATTTCTGTTCGTCACCGTACGAAAATCCGAAAAATCACAGAACGTGATCTGGAACTGTAACTTTTGGACAGTAAGCATCTGGGTTTTTCTACCTTTCGTTTGTTTTGAGTTTTCTGATTCGAGGTGTCCTAGTGTCTCGAAAAAAATCATCTTTGAGTTATGTTCTGTTTTTGACAGATTCTGTCTTAGTTTTGCATTGTGTCTTTTACAAGTGTTGAGTGGGATTGTTTTGATCAAATAGCACCACTTGATGCTTTGTGACAGTAGCTAATGTTAAAACAATTTTATGCAATGTGCTAAATGAGAACTGAAGGTGGATTATTTTGTTTGAGAACTAACCCCTCTAATAAGTTTGTGAGAAGTTTTGTGCATAGTTTTAAAAACCGGACCGGCAATCGAACCGGTTAGGCTCTCGGTTCGACGGTTCACCAGCCCAACCGCTGGTTCGTTCGGTTCAATAGCTGAACCGGTAATTAAGAAATAATATTAATTTTAGCAGCTACACACGGAAAAGACGGTTCAAAAGATATATCTTCCATGTAATATACAAGAAACAAGAGCAGCAGAAGTGGTTAGTGCGTTGCAAGGGAGCGGCGAAGCTGCAGCGCGCGACCAGGGATCGAATCCCCTCCACCCCACATTAAATTTTATTCCGAGCATGTACCGCACCGGTTGGACCAGTCCCCGGTTCGGACGAAAACTAGATAAAATCGCCCAAAACCGCCGGTTCGATCGGAAAATCTCCGGTTCACTTCCTTGTCCGGTCCTCTGCGCTTAACAGACCGGCAGCGGTGCTGGTTCTGGTTTTTTCCGGTCGAACCGCTGGTCCGGTCTGGTCTTTTCAACTAGGGTTTTGTGTGAAGGAAGTTTTCAAATGCTGAGAGAACAGGGTGATGAAAGAAGATCAAGAAGGGATGAAAGCTCAAGCTTGGGGAGGCTCCCCTGGACCTCCACCAAATATTCAAGAAGTCTCAAGCGTCTAATCTTGGGGATGCCCAAGGCATCCCCTTCTGCATCAACAATTAATCAGGTCGATCTCATGAAACTATATTTTTATTCCTTTACATAATATGTGATGTTCTTGGAGCGTCATTTATGTTTTGCTTTTAATTTTGTTTTGTTTTGTTTGCTGGTCTTTTCAATAATGGATCCTTTCATTCTTGTGTGGGAGAGATACATGCTCCGCTTTTTCATAAAACACTCTTGTTCTTCACTTATATGTGTACATTGTTTAGCTTTTTATTATCTTAGCTTCTAGCTCTTGTTTTTCATGTATCTCTTGTTCAGAGCTATTAGTTACTTGTAGTTAGGTTGTACTCTCTTGTGTTACATGCATACTTTCTTAGAGAGTTGTTTCAAATAAGTTGATTGGTGTTTGGTTGAAAGGGAACTATCATGTAGGAAGTGGTAAAAGAAGTTTACAAATCATTGTCTTGAATATTTGATACTTGTCAATTGTTTTGAGATATGAACTAGATGAATGCTTAAACTTGTCGATCATTTACTTAAGAATGGATTAGTGGAGAAATACCATAAAGCTTAGAATTATGATGTGTGTTCTGATTGTTATTTCTCAAAGTCTAGACATTCTGTTTGCAATGGTTTGTTTGGTTAACAAGGAAGACGGTGTGGAGTCTAATAGTTATGCTTAATGTATATCTTGTGGTCATTCGTGTATTGGGTTGATGATATGTGTTTGCTTGACACCTTGCTAAGCCTAAAAACTCTGTACTGAGAGGGAATGCTTCTCGTGCATCCAAATCCTTGAGCCAAATATCCATGCCATTTGTGTCCACCATACCTACCTACATGTGGTATTTCCTTGCCACTCCAAGTAATTTTTTGTGTGCTACCTTTTAAAATATTTAAAATGTTATTACTTCTTTTTGTGCAACTCCTACTAAGCTCATGAGGAAGTAGTGGGTGGTCTTTATTGCATTTGTTGGACAGACTTTTATCAGGACTTGTATGTTTCATCTACTTGTCCATTAATTTTGCAAAAAGAGCTGGCAACGGGGTGCCCAGCCCCATAAAAGATAAATTACAACTTTCACCAAAAACTCTCCTCACATTTTGTTCCTGTGAATTCAGTAAAACATCTACATGTGTAAACAAAGGAGATAAAGACGAATGATCTGCTTGCTGCAGAAATAACTTTCCTCATGGGAGCCGCTCTTATAAGTCTGTCTAACAAATGTAGTAATGCATTGCTCACTATCATTCGTTGACCATAGTATGCACCTCTCAAAAATTTATTTTTATGTCTCTATATGCTTTCAAAAAAATAAAAAGCTCTAGCACACGATTAATCTCTGCTTCCCTCTACGAAGGGCCTTTCTTTTACTTTTATGTTGAGTCATTTTTCCTTTCCACTCTTTATCTCTCAAGCAAACGCATAGTATCAATTGTGGTACAAGTCTACTACATTTTATCTTTATGTTTAACTGTGAAAACTTTATATTGACATTATCTTGAGATAAATATGTTACAAGTTGAAGCTTCTGCTGAAAACTTAAATGTTCCTTTGTGTTGGTTAAACACCTTTGATGAAAGAATGTTTCTTTGTGAGCTATCAAGCATGACGAGTTTTATAATTTTCAAGTCTCCAAAGTACTATTCATGAAAAATTCTTGCTTAGATGTTACACATGGTTAATCATTGTTTGTTTTATATCAACTATAGACCATTGTTGTGGATCACTTCATTCATTTCATATGCGTTACATTATTTGATCAAAGTTGTGTTGGCAGCATGTCACTACCAGAAATTATTTTGTTATCATTTACCTACTCGAGGACGAGCAGGAATTAAGCTTGGGGATGCTGATACGTCTCAAACGTATTTATAATTTTTGGTTGTTCCATGCATGTTATATATCATTGCCACATGTTTTATAATGTTTTTATATCATTTTGGCACATTTTATGGAACTAACCTATTAACAAAATGCCCAGTGCCAGTTCATGTTTTCTGCTGTCTTTTGTTTCAGAAAAGCTAGTCGGGGAACTTTCTCGGAATCAGCTCATAATTTACTTTATATTGACACACATACATTTAATTCTTTGTGTTCAGCAAGCCGGAGAGATTAACAACCTCTCTGTTTCGTTGGGGCAAAATAGTTTGTTTGTGATTGTGCGCAGGTCCACGTCAACAATCGTAAACGGCGCCGTTGACACCTTGTTAAAGCCTTCTCCAAGTCCTACTGGTTCGACAACCTTGGTTTTGTAATCAAGGGAAAATTACTGCTACGCTGCATCATACCTTCCTCTTGGGGTCTCCCAACGAACATGTGTTTCACGCCATCAGGAGGCAATGCGGCGTCACCAACGGCTTGTTGTGTTTGGTGAGGCCGACGGGATGATGTATTAGGAACTGCAGAAGTAGTTTTGTTCGCAGAACCAGGAACAACACCATGCCCAAAAGGTTGTCTTGTTGGGGGAGGCCTGATGACGTGAAAACACACGTTCGTTGGGAGACCCCAAGAGGAAGGTATGATGTAGTGCAGCAGCAATTTTGCCTTGATATCTACCAAGGTTATCAATCCAGTAGGAGTCAAAAGTGCTTCAGAAGGTTGTCAACGGCACCAGAAAATATGGCACGTCGCAATGTCAGATGATTTGATGGTTGACGTGGACCTGCACACAGCACAATAAAACTACTTTTCCCCCAACGAAACAGGAAGGTTGTCAATCTTCCCGGCTTGCTGAATACAAAGGATTAAACGTATGGTGTGGAGAATAATAATAAATGCAGAAAGTAACAGAGAACAAATGATTGCAGTTGTTGTTTTTATCAGTGTAAAAGAATGAACCGGGGTCCAAAGTTCACTAGTGGTGTCTCTCCATAAAAGAGAACATGCATGTTGGGTAAACAAATTACAGCTGGGCAATTGACAAATAGCAAGCGCATGACAATGCAATATATGACAAGATAGTTTATTGTTGTATTTATTGGGCATTACAACATAATACATGGACCGCTTACCAACTGCATCCATGCCTAAATAATCCACTTCCGGGATAGCATCTGTGTCTCTCGTTAGTATTAAGTTGCAAACAATAGATTATTGCATTAAGCAAAGTGTGTAATGTAAACAAACGCATTAGACTTAACAGCAGTACCCTTAAGCTAAGCATTAGTTATTTTATCCATAGTGGCAACATCACATCCACAACCTTAGATGTTATTGTCACTCACCCAGATTACTGGAGGCATGAACCCACTATCGAGCATAAATACTCCCTCTTGGAGTCACAAGCATCTACTTGGTCAAAGCATCTACTAGCAACGGAGAGCATGCAAGAACATAAATAAAACAGTAGATATATTGATAAACAACTTGATCATAACATCACTATTCATCGGATCCCAGCAAACACAACATGTAGCATTACAATAAGATGATCTTTATCATGTTAGGCAGCTCACAAGATCTAAACATGATAGCACAAAGTGGAGAGACAACCATCTAGCTACTGCTATGGACCCGTAGTCCAAGGATGAACTACTCACGCATCACTTCGGAGGTGAGAATGGTGATGTAGAGCCCTCCGGTGATGATCTCCCTCTCCGGCAGGGTGCCGGGAAGAGCTTCAGAACCCTCCCGAACTAGGGTTGACGACGGCGGTGGCGATGGAACTTTTCGTGGAATAATGCTTAGGTATTTAGGTTTTCGGGACGGAGGCAATATATAGGCGAAAGGGCGGCGCGTGGGGCCAGCCGAGATCCTCAGACACCACCTCGACGCGCCAGCAAAGGGGGCCGCGCCCTAGTGGTGTTTGGCTCCCCTGGGTCGCTTCTTCGTGCGCCCTTCGGACTTCGTCTTCGTGTCGGTGAAAAACTGGGCTCCGTTGATTTTCATCCAATTCCGAGAATATTTCCTGACTAGCTTTTCTGAAACGGAAAAACAGCAGAAAACAGGAACTGGCACTGTGGCATCTTGTTAATAGGTTAGTCCCAGAAATTGCATAAAAATGCTATGAAGTGTATATAAAACATGTAGCAATATGTATAAAACAAGCATGGAACATCAAAAATTATAGATTCGTTTGAGACGTATCAAGGCCGAGGTGGTGTTGTCATGGGCACCCCTGGAGCACTTCTGATAGTCGCAACAGGAGCAGCTAGGTGTCCAGTCTTGATGGGGGAGGCCGAGCGGGCGACGAAATGGGCATCCCAGAAGCCCCTGTTGTTATCGAAGCAGTAGCAGCAGCATGTCCAACAGGTTGGGTTTTCTTAGAGGGAGGCCTAGCGGGCGATGAATTGGGCACCCTAGAAGACAATGTGCGCTTCGAAGCAGGTGAGCATGTTGTCGTGTTTGGGGAGGCCGAGGTGGCGATGTCATGGGCACTGCTGAAGTATCTCTGGTCCTTGAAGAAGGGGCAGCAGTGGGCCCAACGGGATGAAGTGGTGGGGGATCATTAGGAGCAGCGGTAGCCCCAACAGGATGTGGGGGGGGACCTTCAGAGCAGACTTGGCAGTAGCAGTAGACGCAGCAGCCCGAGAACCTGAACATATTTCAGCACCAAGATGGCCTTGCCCCGCAGCCTTCTTCTTCAGAGTTTTGTTCAACTGGTTGATCTCTGTTTGCATCGCCCGCAGGTGTCGATCAACTATCGAGCTGGCTAGATCTTATCTGCTAGCTGATCGGGAAATCTTGGCAAACAAGTTGGTCCAGTTAGCAACTTTTATCTAACTCTTGGATTCTGTCGGCATCACATTCCCTGGACTTGTTGTTTCTATCCCAAACCATCACTTAACCATGAGACAGCGACTGAGTCCACCTTGGCAAGATGTACCGATCTGGTATGCGATCAATGCCAATGTGTGTAAAGACCTTCAACACATGACAACAAAGCAGGCCATATCGACTGAACTTGCAACACTCACAACTGAACTCACCTTCAAGTTCGTTTGCATAGACAACATATTCCCTAGAACCATAAACAGGGCACCACAAGTTAGGCACAATCAGGTACAAGTTGTTGCCTTGCGGGCGCACATTGTATCTGCCTATTCTCTCAAACTCATGAGAAAACCAGTAGAAAATGTCACGGGTGTAAACAGCCAATGCTTGCTTCTCTATTGGGTAGGCGACCAAGTTTCACCTTCTAGGACAGGTAGTCATTGCGTCCCTCCTTCACAAGCACATGAACCTCGATCTTCTGGTACTGCTTCACGAAGTCCAGAATCAAGTTGTTAGGATTCACATAAGTTTTTAGAACCACATTGAAACCCTCACTACGCTGAGTGGACTGTAGGAATGGGAAGAAGCAATTCTTGAAGTAACAAGGCACCCAAGTCTTCCTGATTTCGTACAGATGTGCAATCTCTTTATGCCAACCGACTCTATATTTTTGCACCATGTCTGCCCACCCTGCCTCAAACTCCTCAGGTGTCAAGCTAAAATCAACAAGATAGTTGAAATCAGCTGTCAATTCGGGTTTCTTCCCAGAAATGCTCCCATTTTCTTCTGTGCATTCTGCATGATATGCCATCTGCAGTTGCGATGGATCGCATCCATGAAAACTTTAGCTATTGACTCTCATGGCAATATCTTGGTCAGTAATTATGCAGTCAGGAGCTTTGCCACCCATTGTGTGCAGGAAGGTCTCAAATAGCCAATCGAAACTATTTTGTTTCTCATCCCTAATGAAACCACAACCCAGCATGAAGGACTGACCGTGACGGTTGATCCCTATGGAAGGAGCAAAGGGCATGTTGTAGCAATTCGTCATGAAAGTGGTATCGAATGATATACAGTCATGAGATGCTTCTTTGTAAGCTTTCTTGCTATACCATCAACCCAGAAAAGATTCTCACCCTTTCCTCGTTGTCCAGTTTCAGTCGGAAATAAAAGTCCGGGTCATCCTTTTGAAGATCCCAGAAGTAGGCCAGGACTTCTCTCATGTCGTTGTCCCTAGTTTCCAAACGGAATTGAGTGCGCAAGTTGCTTATTGCTTTCAGAGTGTATGTGATGGCACGGATCACACTTTTGCTGGGAACCCCAAGAGGAAGGTATGATGTAGCGTAGAAGCAGTTTTCCCTGATTACAAAACCAAGGTTATCGAACCAGTAGGGCTTGGAAAAGGCTTCGTCTAGGTGACATAGCAATGGCACCGAAAAGAGCTGTTGACGTGGACCTGCGCACACACGAACAAACTACTTTGCCCCAACGAAACAGAGAGGGTGTCAATCTCTCCGGCTTGCTGAACACAAAGGATTAAACGTATGGTGGAAAATAATATGAGAGAAAAAGTAACCAGCGAGCAACTGACTAGGAAAAGCAATTAAAACGGTTGTAAGCAATGTAGGAAAATAGGACCGGGGTCCACAGTTCACTAGTGGTGTCTCTCCAAAAGATAAACGTGTTGGGTAAACAAATTACAGCGGACAATTGACAAACATGGGCAACACAATACTATCACGACACAAAGTTCACCTTTTCATTTAATATGGGCATTACGTCAAAATACATAGACCATTATCCAACTGCATCTATGACTAATAATCCACCCCGGGATCGCTATCCAGCAAGTCTCCCGAAAGTATTAAGTTGCAAGCAACATATAATTGCAACAAGCATGGTGCGTAATGTAAGAAATGAGTACAACATAAAGCAATAAACATCGTTGTTTTATCCCTAGTAGCAACAGCACATCTCAAGTCTTAATCGTTTCCGTCAATCGAGCTCAGACAAGAGAGGCATGAACCCACTATCTAGCATAAATACTCCCTCTACTGACACAAGTAATTACTTCGGCCAAAGCATACACTAGTATCGGAGAGCATGCAAGATCATAAATAAAACATATCATAGATAAACTAAACAATAATGTCAATGACTCCATAATTCATCGGATCCCCGCAAACACAACACATAGTATTACATAAAGATGATCTCAATCATGTAGGCAGCTCATAAGATCTAAACAATAAAGCACAAAGGAGAAGAGACAACCATCTAGCTACTGCCATGGACCCGTAGTCCCGTAGTGGACTACTCACGCATCACTCCGGAGCAGGCATGGTGGTGTAGATGCCTCCGGTGACGATCTCCCCCTCCGGCAGGGTGCCGGGAAGAGCTTCAGACCCTCTATCTAGGGTTGGCGACGGCGGCGGCCTCGGATGTTTTCTGGAAAATATGATCAGGTCCCGAGGGTTTTCGGGACGAAGGCAATTTATAGGCGAAAGGGCAACTCGAGGAGGTCTCGGAGCCGCCCAGGTGGGGCCCAGGCGCGGTGTAGGGTGGGCCGCGCCGGGGGTCGTCTGGCCCCTATGCCCCCCCCCCCCCGGCATGCATCCTCCGGGCACAGTCTTTGTTTCCATGTAAAAATAATTCACGTAAATTGGCAGCTTATTCCGAGAAAATTCCCCGACTAGCTTTTCTGAAAAAAAAGACAGCAAAAACAGAAACTGGCACTGGGCATCTTGTTAATAGGTTAGTTCCATAAAATGTGCCAAAATGATATAAAACATTATGAAAGCATGTGGCAATGATATATAATAAGCATGGAACATACAAAAATTATCGATACGTTTGAGACGTATCAATATGGCACTAGGAACTGATCCCCATAGAACCTTGACATGATCTGCATCATACGCCCTGCTCAAGGAAACCAAAACAGACATTTAGCAAGCAACCAAAATATAAATCGAGGACACTAGGATACTAAGATACTAGGGTGCAAATGGACAGTACACAAGTTGCTTTTTATCTAGTGAAGTAATAGGGAACAAACATGGATGGTTTCAGTTGCTTTTAAAACTTAGACCAACATCAAATCAGGTTACTGAAAAGCAAACAAAGTAGCACACCTGTTTCTATGTTGCAGTCATGCAACATACGAAGAAACTCCTCCTCATCTTCTGGTTCCCCTGGTGTGACTTAAGATACTTCTTAAGAGAAGGTTGCACAACCATTGGATGATTGTGCTCTCAAATGTAATATGTCACTTCCCATTTGCCATTCTTAAGTTTTACAACAATCTGAGCTCTACAGTTTGTCTGCTTTATCATCTCTCTTTTTCTCTTCTTCTTACCAGACCAGCTTGATCTGCTAGATCCTGAGTGCTTACTGCATGATTTTGATCCATCATCGACACCATTCATACCATCATCATCAGATTCACTCCCCTCATCACCACTGCAGTTGTTAAGAAACGTTTCCACAGGAACCTCATCATCTGCTGGTTTCTTGTACCTGTTGCACACAAACTGTTGCTTCTCCAACTCCTTTGTGAAAGTATTTCTCCTACTAGTGTTCGACTTGATAGAGAATCCCACCCTGCTAGCATAGTCATTATAGTAACTCCTAGCGAGGGGCATCAAGTCGAACGTCATCCCAACATAAGGCTCCCCTGGATCATACAACATGTCATGCTGGATATCTACTGGACCATTACTTCCAGTAGCAGTACCATTGTGTTCATTGCTGGTAACACCACCACCTCCGATACCAGTAGCATCTCCTGCACCACCATCTGCTGCACCACCACCACCACCTCCAGTACCACTGTCACAACACCATCTGCTGCACCACCACCTCCAGGAGCAGTAGCATTGTCAACATTTATGCCTACATCAGGATCAGGGGACTCATCTATAAGTTCAACATGCTCATCTGTGTCATTGCCAATATCTAAGTTGCCAAAGTCCAATGGCGGCTCATTAAGGTCGAACCAATCCATCCCTGCAGCAAATACGTGGAGAAACAGCTTGTTAGCTCAAAATCCAGAGATAATAGTTAAGTTTTGCGCTTTTTTATGAAACTGGTAGGCTACAGAACCAGGAAGCAAGTTAATGCAGTAGGAGTTGCTTTTTCAAATAACCAGAAAGCAAGTTTATACACCAGGAAGCAAGTTGTTCAGTAGGAGTTGCTTTTTCATACACACTTTTTTTTTGCTTTTCACACATTAAATCTTGCAAACGAAATCAGAAAGCATTGTAACTTAACTGTTGTTGCATTATTAATATAACTCACGAAGCAACTACAACCCACAAAAGTTGCCTCTCCAAAAAGCATCAGTTAGCCAGTTCATGCAGATTATTGTACAGCCTTTTCACTTTCTTCCAGAAAGCAAAAAAACAAGTATAAATCTACAACCTTTTTCAATCTTTTAACATCTATGTGTCTACACGCAGGTCCCTTGGAGAGAGGTCAGAAAAAAGGAGGCAACTAGGAAGAGCAAGGAGAAGAGGCTACTGTTTGGTGTTGTTGATCATGTTTCAGAAAAGATTTTTGGAGGAAGGAGTCGTATGGAAAAACAGCAGATTCAGAAAACTGATGCTCAGGGAAGAGATCATGTTTTTTGTTGTTCTAAACCTGTGAAACAAGAGGTTTTTTTTGGGGGTGGGGGGCAGATGTAGCCTGGGTGGGTGCCTCTTTTGCACGTACCTGATCTTGGATGGTGATTTCCCCTGTGATTTTTGGCCGGCAATGGCAATCTGCTTTCCTGGTTATATCCCTCTCTGATCTGATGTTTTCCTGGGGGAGAAGCTACGAAGGGGATGGGGAGCAGGTAAGATCTGCTTTATCGAGGTGTTGGGGTTGTGTGTTTTGCGTGGCAGCCACGACTGGGTACCCTGGTTTTGGTGGTTTTGGAGCGCACATGCGTCGCTGGTCCGGTGGGTTGGTAGGTTTGTAGGCACATGCGTGGTCCGATGGGAGCTTTCCCTTTCCGGCCGCGCGCGGAAAATTTCCATTTCTGGCGCGTGCGCTCTAGGATGGCAAAGCGCGCGTGCACTCCCAAGTCGCGTCCTTTGATTAAAGATGTGCCATTTTAGTGCTAAGTTGGGTGTGTCTGTGTTCACGTGGACGTGCATTGGGCCTCACCTGTGTACAAACCTTGTGGGTTGTGGCCTCTGAATTGTGTTGGCAAAGGAGAAAGGTTTCCGCCTTTGATCCGGTTTTAGTTTTAGGTCTTGGGGGATGGGAGAATTTGTCGAAATTTTCTTTTCCAGTATCTAACTGAATTTCAATTATGTATAAGTCAGATTTCCATTGTTTGTATTGTACAAGTCAAACTTCAATCTACTTTTATCCTCTATCATTGTCACTGCTTCCGTTTAAACGGTAATGGTGAATCCGTAACCATGCAAGTTGTTCGCTTGATCGATCACCAGCCAGACGCGCGAGAATCGACTTAGTTCAGCCAATAGTCGTTGCGATCCCTAACAGGTCCCTACCGTACAGTGGGGTGTCTGGTTGGTAGCGTCGGTTGGATTTTCTTGCGTATCGCGCTTCAAGTCGGCCTCCCGTGGAAACTTGTGGTGCATCACCCCAACCTTCATGAGTATATGTGGATATGTTATCTCTAGACGTGGACACACTTTTTGGCGGAGGGCTTACGTTCATCGATAGCAATGACCGATGTCAAGATCACCAAATATGGAGAGATCAGCTCTGGCAACATCATCAAGCCTACCTTCGAGGAGCTATCGGACGATCGACGCCAAGCCTATGCAACTCTCAAGAAGAAGCACCAGTCAGAACTCGACACGTTGCAGAAGTAGCCCCAAGAAGAGTTCAAGATCTTAATGAATAAGAAGGAGGAGGAAGACATGGCGGCTCCCTAAATACCTTAAAGAAAGATCGCCAAGGTACCATCACCTTAGGTGTCAAGGCCAGGCTAGCGCCTCTAATAGATGAATGTTCTGCAAGTACTAGGTTCTTTTCTGATGATCCAATAGCCGAAAATCACTCGCGGTGAATGAGTCGAATCACTTAGTATATCATTCCTTGGTAGATTATGTAAACTCTAGTAAAATACGGCTCATGTTAGGCTTGCTAGCCCTAGTGGTGCCACGGTAAACCTTAGCCCGAGTTCATCCGCTTACCAGCCATGGATTTGTATTGTGGCCATGGACGAGAACTCACGGTCGCCTTGCCAAGCCCGACTACATTAGGAGCATACCATATTCTCCTGCTTTGCTGAATCCAATCACATATCCTTTGACGACGGTCGTGCCGCCGCCGGCTCCATGACAGATATTGTTGTGCCACTACCACAAAGGTCATCGACTGGCTCGGACGATAGCTTGGCTCAGATGAGATCCGAGTTACAGAAGACTTCGATATAGAGCCAAAGCCGGTGCACTTATTATATAAGAAGTTGTACCGATTTCTTATCTCGTACCCTACCCCGAAGGGTTTAACTAGTACTTCCGTCACAAATTACAGGGCACGCACGAAGTTTAAGAAAATTTTGACCATTAAATTTGGTCAATATAAATTATACCATTGAATTTATATTGAAAACAAGTTTTTAATGATATAATTTCCGTGATATAAAATCTAAATTTTGTTGACTAAATTAATGGTCAAACTATGTTCTTAAACTATGTGTGTGCCCTATAAACTGTGACGGAGAGAGTACCTCATTTCGTTTAATTTTATGCGGTTAACAAGAAAACATGTTGGGAACATGTTAGTCAATATTGCAGTGACCAGTGGCGGAGACAGGGGACCCCCCCCCCCCCCCCCCCCCCCCCCTAACATGCAGGAATTTTGTCTACACCCCCTATTTTCTTTGCTAAAATCCCTTCTACATTTTAGCACTTTGGCCCTCCCCAACAATTCATAACAGGGATAAATTTTTCTTTGGCCCCCTCCATACTATATTCCTGGCTCCGCCTCTGACAGTGACCCTATCAAAGTGCCTCTATTTTCCTTGTCGTTAACTGGCACTGCCTTTTCATGTTTTTATGCTTTACCTTCTGATTTTATTCATACTTGGTATTATTTGGAGAAGAAATTTCAAGAACACTGTTACAACGGTGAAAATCAACATATCTTTCATTGGTCAGCCAGAGCAAGATAAGTTTGTGTCCGATTACGTCAAACGCTTTAGAGACACAAAAACCAATGTTATACTTTGGTGATTGACCTGATTTATTCTTAGTTCTACTCAACTAACTCTTAGCAGGAGGGGCGGCCCCAGGCTCCCAAAATTAAAGGGCCCCAAGTCCCAGATAGCTAAATCATGCGCAGCGGCGGAGAGGCCGTCTGGTGGCGACATCAGAGCGAGGTCCTGAGGGCGAAGCGTTATGTTCCTGAGGTAGTGGACTTGAACTTGGGCCTTTTCTCGGCTTGCGAGTTTTGATCCATTTTGCTTATCAAGGCTTTATAAGTGGGTAAACCGTTGTTTGTAGTTAAATATAAATTTCTGAAAAAAAAATTGCGATAGTCAAGCTCAATGGAGACACATGAAAGAAGTTCAGAATTTTTAGATATCAGATGCCAGAGCCAGATTTTGAACAAAAATACGATTGTCAAATATAAATGGCACATAGTTTCTCAAAAACGAAAAGTACATGCACTTGCTCGAAGCTCCTTACATGTCAATGTTGGTCACCGTGCTTGGCTAGCTAATATGCTACCATGGACTGAAGACCAATACAGGGAATGCGAAACATAGTCGACTCAATTTACTTTTCTCTCATCCGTTTATTTCTCTGACCATTGGCAAACACATAACTACAACACCATGACTTGGTATGATTTTAATTTTCAGTGTTTTCGGTGGTGTTGTTCTCCTTTACTGAACGAGAGCATGAGAAGATGCATCGCCGCCCTCACGCGGCCACTCTTAGAGTTTATCGGTAACATTTTACATGTATATGTAGAAATAAATATTTTGATGCTTCTAGGGCTCTGGATTTTGGCTTCGTCATGGGCCTCGGAATTATCAGGACCAGCCCGCGAGTCGCATGCCATTCTTTTCGAATCAAGTCACCTTAGTGGGCCATCTCTCCGAGTTGGAGGGGAAATCCCATCTTGTTCAACTACTCACGTAGCTTGCTTCCCTGAGTCGGCCCAACATCTAATTTTTAAATTATCATGTTACAGATAGCGCTTGATACCATGATTGGCTAGGAAGACGCGGGCTTCTAGGCAAAAACTATAAGTCAATGGCTCTAAGGATCCCCTTTCAAGCAAGATATGGTCCAAAGTTCTTGACACCATTGGTGCAAGTACGTGGACTCCTCAGGCGGACGATGAGTTGGTGGACTGGTGGAGGACTTTGTCTCGTCCCAAGGCATTGGTGTGGGGACCTTCACATGTTGGTAGTCCTAGTTCTTTGGGGAACATCGAAGCACCGGAATGTGGTGGTCTTCGATGAAGCAACAACCTTTGTCATGGCGATTTTGTAGCGGGTACGAGAAGAAGGTGAAGTTTGGTACAATGTAGGTACGCTTCACAATGAAAGAGAGGTTATTATGTTGACGACGAACGGGTAGACGCGTAACTAGTAGATTTTATAGTGTTTTGTACGGTGGATTGTTGCACCCTGTGCTGATATGACGTTGTATTCGGTGTCTCCCACCACTCTTTATTTTATACTACCTCTGTTCCAAAATATAAATGTTTATCTAGGCTATTTTAGCCTAGCAAAACGTTTTATAATTTGAAGCAGAGGTATATGATACACATGTTATAGGTATTCTAGAAGACAAATCGTTTCAGCATCAGGATGGTGGCAACAAGATATTTGTGTGCTGATTTCTCCTTTTCTTTTTTGTGAAGAAAAGGACTGATATCTAATTCCGATGGCAACGCATATGTATAGTGGCTTTGTATTGATTATCTATGAGTGAACTGTCGTGGTTCTTCCAAAACCAAATAAAACTGAAGACGTGTATGCATGGAACATTTTACGTATTATTCTATAACGTGCACACTCAACTAGAAATAAAATGTTACTCCCATATGACAAGTTAAGGAAACTCAGGACACAAATATCACAAGATCGAATCGAGGAAATCCACTAATGATATCACAACCCTAGCTAATATGTAGTGTTTCAAGAAATATATGGGTGCGAATGAACGTGCGCGTGGTTGCCCCCAACAATTTTTCGTTTATTCAGAAACTGAGGAAAAATATCTCAATTAATTGAGAGTGGAAGTTGAAATAGCGATGCTGTTCTTCGCATGTGTGATTTTTTAACAGGAAAACGACAAAGACACCATGAGTAAGAAGATCACCGTAGCCGCCCCCGTAGCCACTGCCGCCGCGGCGCTCCCACGGCCGCCTTGCCATTCTCAAATCACGGCCTCTGCCGGTTCGCCGCCGTCCTGGCCATCCACTTGAATCCCCCACCCCCGCACACACTTGATCTCATCGTCGGCCACATCCCCACCCCACAAATAGTACATTGCTCGCCTTTCCACTCGCTCTAGTCTTGACGGCGTCCTCTCCGTCGCAGCTCCCTAGTGATTGTCGTGGCATCTGGCGCCGTCTCGTGTGGAGGGTGGGGTAGGGAGGGAGGTGGAGGGTGGAAAAAGAGAACGGGTCAGAGGAAGGGGGAGAAGGAAGCGGCGCGAGGGCCACGCGAGCACACGCGTAGAAAAGCAGTTTCGTGAGGTACTACCATCACAAACAAGATAAAAACACCAAACTGAAACTTTAATGTGTCACAACTGTTTAGTCCCCGGAAGAATTTAATTTGCCACCTCATTTTGAGCGAGGCCATGGCGCATGCATTTCCCTTGCTGGCACGTGCGGTCGATCGGGGAGCTAGAATAATAATTTATCGAAGCGCCATGAAGAATCCAGCGCCTTCCTCCTCGATCGTTAATTAGCTCGAGGACCGGGCGTTACGTAGCTGCATCAACAGTTAAGTTGGTCACCGGTATTAAATAACGAGATTGACGCCTATCAACCCCTTTTCTCTGAGTCACGCGGAGGCCGAACCTGAAATAGAGCTAAAGTGCACGTTGATCGTCACACGGAGGCCGAACCTGAAAGTCCGAAACACAGCGCGCGCTCACTGCTCGACGCTAATGGCGGCGTCGGAGGGGGAGGAGAAGGCGGCCACGGGGCACCCGCTGCTGCGGGTGCTGAGGCGGGACAAGTACACGCACGGGCTGCGCCCGGCGCAGATGGAGGCGCTCCGGGCCATGTGCGGCGCTCTCATCCCGTTGCTGCAGCCGGAGGAGGAGGAGGCCCTCGACGGCCGCGTCGACCCGCCACGCGACAAGGACCTCGAGCGGTTCTACCTCGCCTCCGGCGCCGATTCCACCGTCCCGGACGAGGTGATCGATCGAGCTCACCCATTTGTAACTGTGCTCCTTGTACCTTACGTAGGTACGTGGTTCATGCCTTGTTTGGACGGATGTACGTACCAATAATTTGGTGGAGTTAGGGTGCCTGTGGAAGATAGCTGTCAACCGTATACAACATATATTATCTTCTCCTTTTATTTTAAACCACGTATATTCTCTTTTACATTTTTTAGAAGTGAGCACACGCAAGGGGAAACCGTAGTCCGCGAAATAATTTGATCCATGTGAGCACACGCAAGACATAGAGGGGGAGGTTGTAACTTGTAAGAGCCTATACCGTAAAATAGATTTTAGAAGGAATTAAAAAGACATCGTAGAATTGTAACCATATAATACTAGTGTAATCAAAATACATACATTTGTCTCATACATTATGTGGATGGTGAGAAGAGAGATATTTTACATTCAAAGGGGCTATAATGGGATATACTATTGTTTCTTGTACAAAAGTTTCTATATCAATGAGAAATGTCCATAGCTTTGAGTGCGATCATGTATACTCTTTCCTATGCCGACCTTTTTACAATATACACTGAGTATATTCACTGTTTTATTTGAATAAGTGAAGGACGAAGGTACATAATTAAGATGGACAGCAAGTAACCTGTTGACACAGTTGATGAGTTAGAGCGGTGACTTCCTTCAAAGCAACAGGGATTTTCTTAGAGTGGTGACTTGACAATGGGAGATTAGACTGTCGATGAGGAGAGAGGCGTTTTGGCTCCCGGGTGTAGATGCACCCGGTAGATTTCAAAAAAATTTCAAAATTTGAAAACTCGTCAAAAAAATCTGAAAAAAATCATGCACGTACATGACCATGTTACGCACCACCGTATTTTTTTTTGCGACGAAATACCATCGTATGTGGCCTGTACAAAAATGACAAATTTCCTGTCAGACAAGTACAGTTCAAAATTTGAAATTCTGACAGGAAATTTGTCATTTTTGTACAGGCCACATACGATGGTATTTCGTCGCGAAAAAAAATACGGTGGTGCGTACCATGGTCATGTACGTGCATGATTTTTGTCAGATTTTTTTGATGAGTTTTCAAATTTTGAATTTTTTTTGAAATATCGGGAGCATCTACTCCCGAGCTCCAATGTGAATTTCCGGTCGATGAGTTACTTAAAAGCTTGGTTTCCCTGTTCTCAGGTTGCGGAGCTGGCCTTCACCCGGTGCGTGTGGGAGGGAGTTCTCCTGGTGCATGTCACCCTCTGGCTCCTCTGCACCAGGCTCGGCACGCTGGCACTGTGCGGACGGCTGTGCGTCTCCGGCGAGTTCCCCTACGTGCGCTGCTTCGCCGACATGCCGGTGCACCGGCGGGAGGAGGCGCTCAAGCGGTGGACCGGAGCGCGGTGGCTCATCCACGTCAAGATCGCCTTCGCCATCGTCAAGAGCATCTGCCTCTACGTCTTCTACACCACGGTACTAATTTCGCTAATCTTTTTGTTGGGGCTGTGCATAATAATTCGCTAGATTGCAAAACAAATTATTGCAGGCCAGATCTATGGATGCCCTGGCTTGCGCGGTCCTGATGATCCGTCCTAATATGGGTCACCTCTCACGTGCATGTCCGTGTTGGCCATGCTTGCATCGGTCCAGTCGATACTGCACTGACTTTTTCACCACAAGCAATCTTTGAATATTCCAGTGAAACAACATAGGAGTATCTCTTTCAATACAATATTCATAATTATGAAGATTCAAGATAGAATACAACAACTAGATCAAAAGTATTCACTTATGTTAGTAAATATATCTACTCCTAGGATGATTAGTGATGGGTAGTTGTACTAACGTAGCCAATTATAGTGTATGTCATACATGAGTCGTACTCCCTCTGTACATAAAAAACCTTTCATTATGGGTTTAGTCAAAGTCAAACTTTATAAAGTTTGACCAATACGAAAAATCATTAATAATTATGATACCAAATGCATATAATATTAAAATATAAAATAATATATTTTATAGTGATTCTAATAACATTTCTTTTACAATGTAGATGCTGATCTTTTTTCATATAGGCTTAATCAAAATTTGTGAAGTTTAACTTTGACTAAACCCAAAATGCGGGATAGTTCCGGACAGAGAGAGTACAGCCCTATAAGTGTAGAGGCCATGAGGTGCCATAAGCACTAATTTCTTTGTAGCCCACCGCAGGTTTCAAAGAAAAGCCTTGCGGAACATAAAGGGGTGATTCTAATAACATTTCTTTTACATAGTAGATGCTGATCTTTTTTCATATACGCTTAGTCAAAATTTGTTAAGTTTAACTTTGACTAAACCCAGAATGCGGGATAGTTCCGGACAGAGAGAGTACAGTTCTATACGTGTAGAGGCCATGGGGTGCCATAAGCACTAATTTCTTTGTAGCCCACCACAGGTTTCAAAGAAACGCCTTGTGGAACATAAAGGTGACCACGAGTTCCACTAGCACACGTCTTGGAGTTCTAATCGTGCATGGAGAGGATACACACTCGACGCAGATAGGGCATTGCCTATGAGTATATAAAGAAGACCTAAGACTCCGGGGACTTTCATAGTCATTGATTCATCAAGTTGCCCATCTAACTCATCGATTCACCCGTGTAACAGTTATAAATTAACCCAAATGGGGATAGGTCTATTACCCACCTCGCGAGACCCTTAGTTAAAATTCAGGTCCATCTAAGTCTCAGCTGACCGAGAATTAAGCTAATTCTCACTCAGCATATGTCAACCACATTTGTACATTGGTTGCCATGCGCGGAACCAGACAGCTAGGTGGCCACGACCGCACCGCACGTACGCGGCCAACCAGCCGACCGGCCAGCAGCATGCGCGCAGGTACCCCATTCATCGGCACACAACTACTAGCTAGCATTTCATCCCATCCACCTATACGCAGTTCGTTTTTGTTTTCGCGTCGAGGCTCGCGTGATTATTTTTTTTGCCGGAACCGATCTACATCGCATGTGCAAGATAAGTAAAAGAAAAAAAACCGAAGTAAAATTTTCGAAATACAAAATTTCTGATGTATAAAAAAAATCGAAGTACAAAGCTATGGAAGTGCAAAAATACAAAGTACATGTACACTGAAATCCGAATTACCAAAACACACAAAGCGAAAGTACAGAAAACACGAAGTACAAAAAATCATTAAATACAATACTCTACAAATATAAAATTATAAAGTACAAAAAAACTGAAGTACAAAACACAAAACCCTGAAGTACAAGATTCTAATACCTGAGGTACAAATACACGCTATGAAGAAATTCGAAGTACAGGTACATTTAAACCCGAAATATAGGCATTCAACTTTTTTTGGAAGTACAATCTTTTTTTTGTACAAACCTATCACCGTGGATCTAATTTTAAAGACCTAGACGTGAGTAACTTAAAAGTGAAAATATTTCACAATTTGGCAGAATGGTTCTCAAAATATTTTTTTTTAAAGTTTAAATTTCAAAATAAATGCGCTTACTGTTTCCCGTTATCTCCCGCTGCGTCGTAAGAAGAAACGACACCATAAGTCTCTACTTCTCACACTTGTAACACATACAGACAATCAACACGGTCCTTGCAGAACAATAAGATAACACTTAGCAAGGAGAGAGCGCACGGGAAGAAAAAATGTGACACTTTTCAATTGATTTTTTGGTTATTAAAATTATACAACCTCATTTGCAACTAGAAAGATTTCTTAGTTACAACCCTACTTGTAACTAAAAAAATCTCAGTTGCAAGTGTAGTTGCAACTGGGGTATTCTTGAAAAAATCTCAGTTGCAAGTGTAGTTGCAGCTGGGACAAAAAAATCTCACTTGCAAGTGAATTGAAACCGGAGCATCCTAGAGGAAATATCAGTTGCAAGTGCAGTGCCTTCCATACGAAAAAACTGAGTTGCGGGTTCAGTTGCAACTGGCTTCTACACGCGAGAAAAAACTAAGTTGCAAGTGCAGTTCCAACTGGCTAAAAAAACTTCGTTGCAAGTGCAATTGCACCTGACTTACAGACTCGAGAAAATCTCAATTGCAAGTGCAGTTGCAACTACCTTCTAGAAAAAAACAAAAACAAAAAAGTAATAGTTAAAATCGGCCGGCCATCGTCGTCTCGCCGATCTCATGTGTTGCCGAGAGGCCGTCCGCGTTCGACTATGTTGATACCGGGGCCGAAAACAACCTCTCCAATGGTCAACTCTAATTGCCAAACCTTCCGACAAAAAGTAACAACACAAAAAAGAATAGATGAAACTGGGTTAAAAAATCGAGGGAAACTCAGTTGCAAGTGCAGTTGTAACTCGCTCAAAAAATATTAAAAAATAATAATTACAATAATAATATAAAAATTAAAACATAAAACGAAAAAAATAGATCTCAGTTGAAATTGGCTTCCAAACCAGGCGAACCCAGTTGTAAAAGCAGTTGCAACTGGCTCGAAAAAAACGAGTTGCACGTTCAGTTGCATGTGGCTTTCACACGCGAGAAAAATCTCAGTTGCAAATACAGTTACAATTAGCTTTACAGACTCAGAGGAAATCTCAGTTGTAAGTGCAGTTGCAAGTACAGTTGCAACTGGCTTATAGACTCGAGAAATTCTTAGCGCACGTGCAGTTGCAACTACCTTCCAGACAAAAACAAAAACAAAAAATAATAATTAAAACAATAAAAAAATAGAGGCCGGCCGCCGTCGTCTCTCCGATCTCGTGTGTCGCCGAGAGGTCGTCCGCGTTCGACTATGTTGATAGTTGATACCCTGGCCGAAAACAACCTATTGTCAAACCTTCCGATAAATATAACGAAAATAGCTGTAAGTGCAGTTGTAACTGGCTCAATAAAATTTTAGTTCAAGTGCAGTTGCAACTGGCCTATAAAACTCGAGAAAATTCTCACTTGCAAGTGCAGTTGCAACTGGCTCAAAGAAAAATCAGTTGCAACTGCGGTTGTAACTGGCTCAAAAAACTCAGTTGCAAGTGAAGTTACAACTCAGTTCAAAACAAAATACAAAATAATAATAATAATTAAAAAAGGATAATAATTAGAATAAAAATAAAAAATAAAAAACTCACTTGTAAGTGCGGTTGCAGCTGGCCTATAAACTCAAGAAAATCTCAGTTTCAAGTGCAGTTGCAACTGGATCAAAACAAAACTCAGTTGCAAGTGCACCTGCAACTAAGTTCAAAACAAAAAATAATAATAATAATTAAAAACTAAAAATAATAATAATAAAATAAAAATATAAAAATAAGAAATAAAAAACTCAGTTGCTAGTGAAGTTGCAACTGACTCAGAAAAAATTCATTTGCAAGTGCAGTTGCAACTGGCTTACAGAAAAAAAAACAAAAAAATAGTTAAAAATAATAAGAAAAGTAACAAAAATAATAATATAGAAAAATAAAAAATTAAACACAAAAGAGAAAGCATCTCGGATGAAAAACTGGCTTCTAAACTCAGGGAATCTCAGTTACAAGTGTAGTTGCAACTAGATCGGAAAAAAAACTCAGTTGCAAGTGCGGTTGCAACTGGCTTATAGCCTCGAGAAAATCTGAGTAGCAACTGCAGTTGCAACTGGCTCAGAAAAAACTCAGTTGCAAGTGCAGTTGCAACTGATTTATAGCGTCGAGAAAATCTCAGTTGCAAGTGCAGTTGCAACTTGCTTCCAGACAAAAACAAAAAACAAAAATAAAAAAATAATAATAAATTAAACAATATAGAAAATAAAACATAAAATACAAAAAGTGAAAAAATCTCAGCTGAAAACTTGCTTCTAAAACTTAGGGAGTCTCAGTTGCAACTGGCTCGGAATAAAAAACTCAGTTCCAAGTTCAGTTGCAACTGATTTATAACGTCGAGGAAAACTTAGTTGTAAGTGCAATTGCAACAAGATGCAACAAAAAAAAATACTCAGTTGCAAGTTCAGTTGCAACTGCCTTATAGCGTCAAGGAAATCTCAGTTGCAAGTTCAGCTGCAACTGGCTTATAGCGTCAAAAAAACCTCAGTTGCAACTGGAATTGACGGAAAACTCATTTTCCTAAAGAGATAACAACATCAGACGAAGCCTAAAAGAGATAATATTGTTGACCTGTAACGGTGGAAAACTCATTTTCCTCTAATATGCAAATCTCCTTACTACATCTCACATACAACCATAAAACAAAAATGACAAATCACCAAATAAAAAGTTCACAATTGCTAGCCAAAAAGAAAAAAACTTCCACACAAAAAAGTAACTACCTTCGCAAAACGTAATTTTAGCACATTACACTAAAGAAATTAAATATGAATAATTTTTTTCCTTCAGTCGGATCATACAAAAACTAATCCATTTAACTAATTCGCAACAAACATGGAAAAAAAACAATAGTCGGACCGCAAAAAAGCGAACAAACAATCCAACCCAGTCCACTAATCACACCTTCAGAAGAAAAAAGAACAAACGAGCCCAACACAGGACACGCAATCCCGGCCCAGTCCACTTACTTAATTCGCACCTCCAGGAAAAAAACTAACAGACCAGAACAAAGCCCAACAACACAAAAACAGCACATAACTGGGTAACCCAGCACAAGCACGAATCGCAAAGCAGATACAACATCGGACGGTCGTAGAGTTGACTGAGAGCTAAGCAAATTCTCAGCTAGCTGAGAATTAGCAAAACCGTTAAAATTCATATCCCGAATTAGCAAAACCGTTAAAATTCATATCCCGCACCCGTTGGTGACCCGAGTGTATCTCCACAATCAAAAGAATCATGTAAAATCATTGTACGCGTGCAAGGCCTCGACATTCTAATCCTTGGCGGCTGGCACCGGTCGTGGGTACTTTGCATCATCAGATTAGATATATATCGATGATTTTGATTTATGATTTAATTTACCATTCAACTGTCCACATCATCCAGTGCAATCATACAATAAATTATGAGCAAACAGAACACCCTTGTTAGCTTTTTCCTTACGTTTCAACCAAGCAAGCAAATTTTCTGCATGTTGTTTTCAATGATGAAATTCATCTAACTGAAATTGTGTGCCCTTCTATATGTAACCTCTTAAGACATATCAAAAAAGTTTCTGTGGCGATATGAATGGCATATCTCCACATCATCAATTTCAACACGTTAACTTCGTCTTATCTGTAGTTTTAACTAATTTACACACAACATCAACCAAGCGTAATTTTTCAGGAACACTCGGAGAGAGCACGCATTTTTATATATAGAAGGAGAAAACAAAGTTACGAAGGTCCACAACATCAATCAAGCTTAATAAACTTTAATTGCTCAAATACACAATCATTCCATGTCAATTAAATTTACCCTCTCACGAGTGACCAATTAAATTGCATATTCGTGTAGCTAGACAACTTCTTTTTTTTTACCTGAAAACAATGTTATGTGTGATGAATTTTATACCCTTCCATTCATAGAACAAAATTCACAAAGATATTTTCGCTGTAACGCGTGGAGTGTCATTCTACTTTCTACAGTATTAATTACCAAAACTACGGTTATAAGAAATTCTGGAAAAAAAGTTAACCAATCGTCGGCTAATTTTCATCAAACTGTTGTCTCCGCCTCTAAATTGCAGATGACCGAAAACTCTGAGAATCCATGCTGGAAACCAATAGGCTACAGCGTGCCAGACGTGGAAGAGCAGCGAAAGAAAAATCGACCAGCAGCGACAACGCGGCCTTCTCTGGAGAACGGCGTCGTGCAGACTAGGGAGCTGGCGACGCAGCCCTGCTCCGGTCACTCGCGGACAAGGGCCTCGCGGTAAAACCGGTCGCATCGGGCTCGCACCACACGGTGGAATGCGATGTCGTCATCGTCGGTTCAGGCTGCGGCGGTGGCGTTGCCGCCGCGGTGCTCGCGTCCGCGGGGCACAAGGTGGTTGTCGTTGAGAAGGGAGACTATTTCACGCCCGACGATTACAGCTCAGTCGAGGGCCCATCCATGGAGCGGCTCTATGAGCAGGGGGCATCTTCTGCACCACCAACGTGACCACCGTCTTGTATGCCGGCACCACCGTCGGTGGCGGCTCGGCGGTGAACTGGTCGGCCAGCATCCGCACGCCAAGGGAGGTTCTGCAGGAATGGTCTCGCGAGCACGGGCTCCCGGTGTTCGCGGGCTCGGGGTACTCGCAGGCCATGGACACGGTTTGCGCCCGTCTCGCCGTGACCGACGGTGCCGGGAGGAAGGGTTCCAGAACAAGGTGTGCGCCGCGGGTGCAAGGCGCTCGGGCTGCCAGTTGACGCCGTGCCGCGCAACTCGTCGGAGGGACACCACTGCGGGAGCTGCTTCCTCGGGTGCCCGACGGGCGACAAGCGCGGCACGGACACCACGTGGCTCGTCGACGCCGTCCAGCATGGCGCGGTGATCCTGGCCGGGTGCAAGGCCGAGCGCTTCATACTCGAGGGCAGCAGCGGCAACAACGGCCGGAGCAAGAAGTGCGTCGGCCTGGTGGCGACATGCCTGAGCAACGGCATCACCAAGAAGCTGTGCATCGAGGCCAAGGTGTCCATCTCGGCGTGCGGAGCGCTCATGACGCCTCCGCTGCTGCGCAGCAGCGGGATCAGGAACCGGCACGTCGGCCGGAACCTGCACCTCCACCCGGTGTCCATGGCCTGGGGGTACTTCCCGGACACGAACCAGATCATGGGCAAGTGCTACGAGGGCGGCATCATCACGAGCATGCACCGCGTCAGCGAGCGCACCATCATCGAGACGCCGGCGCTTGGCCCGGGCGCCTTCGCCTCGCTGGTGCCGTGGCAGTCTGGCCGCGACATGAAGGAGCGGATGCGGCGGTACGCGCGCACCGCGCATGCGTTCGCGCTGGTCCGCGACCGCGCCGCGGGGACCGTGGACGGCGAGGGCCGCGTGCACTACACCCCGAGCCGCGACGACACCGAGGAGCTCCGCAGCGGCCTGCGCCGCGTGCTGCGCATCCTTGTGGCCGCCGGCGCGGCGGAGGTGGGCACGCACCGCAGCGACGGGCTGCGGCTGCGGTGCAAGGGCGTGCAGGAAAAGGACCTGGAGGCGTTCCTGGACGAGGTGACCGTCCCGAGTGGGCCGATGCAGCCGGGCACGGACACATGGGCGCTCCTCTGCTCGGCGCATCAGATGGGCAGCTGCCGGATGGGCGCCAGCCCCAAGGACGGCGCCGTCGACGGCAGCGGCGAGAGCTGGGAGGCAGAGGGCCTGTACGTCTGCGACGGCAGCCTCCTCCCCACCGCCGTCGGTGTCAACCCGATGATCACCATACAGTCCCTTGCGTACTGCCTCTCCGTGGACATCGCCGAGTCCTTGGCGCACGGCAAGAAACATTAGTACATACTCCCAGCTCCGCAGACATCACCGAGTATCATGTATGTATGTGTGCTGCCCATTGGTTAATAATGTGATGGTAATGTGTAATGGTAATGTCCAACTATACGTATTTGATTGATTGCTATACAATTCTTGCTGTTCAATTGCTTTGTTCTCTTTTTTAGAAATATTCTTACTGACCAAATGTACACAAACCAGTTCTTCATCGTTTCGCACGTACAGCAAGGCATTAACTCAAGGCGTACCATTGGTATGATCAAACACACAATTGCACATGTATGATCATCTGGAACATAATATCAATTGTGTAAGGGACAACACGGTACATTTCTGGGTAATGCCAGAAAACGGCTGTGCTTGCCAAAAAGAAAAACTGAGAGCATATATTTATGTTGCCCGGCAGCCAGAGCGCAGTATTATTATTATTGGATAAAAGTGAATACCAACACATTAGGCATATGCTCAGTTCAGCTAGTGAAACAGAATCATGCTCTGGGCAGCGCTTATATGGGCAGTGTCCAATTGAAAATAGACTAGCACCAATATCCCAGCTCAACTCAAGAACTGAGAGGGGAGCAAGAACGGAAAATACAGTAGCCAAGTGTTACTGCTAACTGCTGTCTGTCACGAGTTTCTCACGAGTTGTATTCAGTTGATCCATGACCACATCAGCTCTACAACTGAAAGCTGCTCCATCAGCAGACAAGCTTATAAGCAGCCGTTACGGCCATTGATTTGGTCCCTGCAAGTTCCATGATATGAATGGTAAGCATAATTGATTTCATGACAGTATTGCAAAGACCAACAGTAGAAGAACATTGTGCAAGCGGTAGTGACATTTTTGTTTCTTTTTATTGCGGTAGCAGTGAATCACGGAGCTAGGACACGGGAGTTTCTGAATGTGCAATACTTATCACCGCATCAAATAACAAGGTTCAAGCAGAAGTGGTGTTCAAGCTAACACAATACAATATAATAAAGATCCAGGTACGAGGGGCTTACTAGCAAGATAAAACAACAATAGTACCATTTACAGAAAAGAGTGGTTTAAATGTAGAGTAGAGCAATAAATTGTGTCTAGTTAACGGCTGGGCAGAGATTTAACTAGACGGGAACCAAAACAGGGAGAATTGTTTCAGGAGTCTGGTTTACCTTCCTATGAACACCATTCTCTTGCATTCTGGAACATGCGCAACCAAGGACTGGGTCCACTCTTCTCAACCTGCCACTCCTTAGGATACCATGGATATTGCCACATCATAAAGGAACGCTCAGGGTGTGGCATCAGAGCAAGATGCCTTCCATTCGGAGAGCAAAGAGCCGCAATACCAAGAGGAGAACCATTGGGGTTGAAGGGATAGACCTCTGTGACGTTATTAGCATCATCGCAGTATCGCAGAGGGGCCAGATCAGACTTAACAACATCAGATAAGACATTTTCATCTGGGAAGAAAGCTCTCCCTTCGCCATGAGCACTCCAAATGCCCAAAGTTGAGCCTTCCATACCTTTCAACATTATAGAAGGAGAGTCCCCTATGGCCACACTGATAAACCGACATTCAAAACGGCCAGATTCATTGTGAGTGAACCTTGGCTGGGTCATGTCTCCCCCTGCACCAAGGGAGCCTCCAATATCTGGTCCTGGCACCCAACCAAGAAGAGCCATGAGCTGACACCCATTGCACACTCCAAGGCTGAACGTGTCTGGCCTATTGTAGAAGTCCTGAAACTGCTGTATAAGGGGCTTGTTGAACCTGATAGATGCAGCCCAGCCTTTTGCTGAGTCTAGAACGTCTGCATAGCTAAAACCACCAACAAACGCAATCCCACGGAATTCCGTTAGAGAAGCCTTCTGATTCAAGAGATCCGACATTGTGACGTCCCACGGTTCAAAACCAGCAGCATGGAATGCAGCAGACATTTCCCTATCACTGTTGCTCCCTTCTTCCCGAATGATGGCAACCTTTGGTTTTGAGGATAAAGTCAAAAGTTTCTTCTCCGTAAATCTGGGAGTGAAAGACAAATGCCATGAAGGTGATGATCGACTTTTTAAGCCTTCTTTCTCAAGCTTGACACAAGACTTCAGACGCTGTAGCTCCTCAAGCTGGAAACTTGTTTCCTCCCATAAATCTCTGAGGTCAGACGTTCTTTCCTTCAAGCGCATTTCACCATCAACAAGCAGCTCTATTTCTGGCGCTGCAGTTACTTCTCCTATCACATTAACAGAAACCCCTGCTGCTTGAAGCTTTTGCTTGACAACATCAAGGTCTTCTGTGTGCACTTCTATAACAAGACCAAGCTCCTCGGCGAAGAGTGCTTGAAGAAGGTCATTATCTTTTAATTCTATTTTGAGGTTGACACCACAGTTGCCAGCAAATGCCATCTCAAGAATTGTAACAATAAGTCCACCATCGCTAACGTCATGACCGGCAGAAATCAGTCGTTCACTGAGCAACTCTTGAACAGCCTCAAAGACTTTCTTCAAGTAAGGGACGTCTTCTATATCTGGGCAGTCATTCCCAATTTGGTCAAACGCTTGTGCGAGAGCAGAACAACCGAGTCGTCGTTTCCCTTTAGCCAGTTCAATGTGTAACAGAACTCCATTATTACCAAGCTTTAAATCTGGCGTAACTGTCAGGGTTATATCAGGACATGTCACATAAGCACTGATGACAAGATTTCCAGGAGCCTTTACTAGCTCACCGTTACATTGAGCTGCCATAGAAAGACTATCCTTTCCTCCATCGATTGCCATACCAAGTTCAATCATGCAGTCAGCCATTGCAACAGCAGCATCATACATATCGGCTCCCTCTCCATCAAGCTTTGCAGCATACATCCAATTACCACTTGCCTTGACATCAGCAAGAGATGTAACCTTAGCCCAAACAAGATTGGTCAATGCCTCCCCAACAGCAAGCCTTGCCATGGCCTCAGGATTAAGTAAACCCTTTATTGGTTGTTCTCCAATGGCACATGCGCCACCTGTCAGATCTGTATATGTCTGTGCAATTACAGCGACATCAGCAAGTGGAAGTTGAGAGGGCCAACTGTCTGCTGTTGTGCAACAAGACCCGTCACACACCTGTCAACCTTTGTGGTCAAGAAACGCTTTGAACATACAGAAGGAAGCTTCAATACTCGCTTAAGAATATCCATTAGTGTGACCTCAGGTGCAATGTCTAAGGGCTCACTCAATCGAGAAACTCGCTTGAATTGAAAGGTTTTCTGAGGCATATCTCCTAGAACTTTTTCAAGTTCAAGATCAACAACAGGCAGTGGAGGAGGAAGGCCATTCAACTTCGCATGCTCCACAGCAGCACTGTCAATCAAAACAATCTTTCCACTACCATCTATTTCCCCAAGGACGGCCATTGAAACTCTTTCTCTCTCACAAAGTGACTGCAACAGGCTTCTGCTCTCAGGCTTCACCAATAACGCATCTTGTTCCTGATATTCAGCACCCCAGATCTCCAACACAGACAATGTGTGATCACCAACTATAACTGAGCGGATATCGATTTCAGCACCCTTAGGATAGATTATTTCTTTCACAACATTGCAGTTTCCTCCAGCTCCCTGATCATGAATGCTGATGATTGGGTTATTCTCTCCCATTTCTACACATGCCCTGATCACGCGGTATAGTTTTTGTGACATCTCGGCATCTCCACGCTGCACTGCATTGAAATCAAGCTCTGCATCGTTCTGTCCACTAACCATACTTGAAGCAGCACCACCACCCATACCAATTCTATATGCTGGACCACCAATCTTCACAACTAGCATGCCAATTTCTGGATCCCCTTTCGATATGTGTGCATGGTCAATTTGCCCAATTGCTCCACTGAACATTATTGGCTTCAGCCATTCACGGCGCTCCCCATTTGGTAACCTGGAACCGAAATTCCTTGTAAATCCCTGAATCAAAGGCTCACCAAACTTGTTACCATAATCTGAAGCACCATCACTAGCATCAATAAGAATCTGCAATGGAGGAGCTAAGTTTGATGGGTATGAAAACGATGAATCCTCCCAGGGTGCATATGATTCTTCCATTTGAAGATTTCCAACACAATAACCAGCAGTTGAAGCAACGATGTATGAACCCTTTCCAGTGGCATGTGTGTCTCTTATACGGCCACCTGCACCTGTTTCAGCTCCTGGGTAGGGCGCCACAGCACATGGAAAGTTATGGGTTTCTGCTGTGAACAGAATGCCAAGTTCGCGCATCATTAGGGATAACGGTGAAGTGGAGCCTGGTAGTGCTGGACGTAGGTGATTTACCGGGTACCCTTTTATTGCACTCGAGTTATCCTTGAATCCAATGATAGAGTTATTAGGGTTAGCTTTCAAGGGACTCTTTACTAACTGAAACAAAGTTCTCGCCATGGTCTCTCCATCTATCTCAAGCTTTCCATTAAAAAACCAATGTCTGCTGTGCTCACTATTGGATTGTGCTATGTCAAAAAGTTCCACAGTAGTTGGATTGCGCTTGATGTCATCTCTGAACAGATGGGTGTAGTACTTGATATCTTGTTCATCAAAAGCCAGCCCCATTTTAAGATTTATTTCCTCCAGTGCTTGCCTTCCCCTTTCCATGACTGGTATAACACTGACAGGTTCTGGAACTATATCTGACCGAAATGATGTGAGCCTGCTAGGATAAACGCACTCTGTCATTCTGTCATGAATCAAAGCAGCGAAGCTGCTGAGTTGGCTTTCGTCAAGTGGCGCACTACCAGGCTGAAGGCACAAAAGATATCTTCTAGATCTCTCCAAGCGAGTTACTTCCGTTAATGATAAAGCTTTACAAATTGATACAGCATTGCTCGAGAAAGCTGTTGAAAATGTCATCCGGGGACCGACCTCAACGAGAAAAGAATAAGGGTTCCCAGAAACTTTCTCCTCCAGAAAGCTCCCTGTTTGTAAGTTATCAGGTTCATAAGTTTCAGCTAGGAGCCACTGGAGTGTTGCGAGCTTCTCAGAACTTAGTGCATTCTCCAACTCAACATTGAAGCATTGCTCAGTCTTTATGTCAATAATATTAGAAGAAACCTTTGCCTGCACTTTCCTGAGTAACTCCTTGGTCTCACTCTCCTGAAGAAATGGTTTGCGGTAAAAGTGAATAATCCTTGAAACTAATTCCAAGTCATCAACAGATTCCTCTATCAATTGACTATTAACACCCCTGGATACTGCAGCACTTTGAGCAGGCACTGATCGGATGTTTGGAACAGTAACTCTTCGATTAGGTGACCAGCATAGATGACGTAGATCCAAGCAATGTCGAACCACTTGTGACCTTCTCAAGGAAGGGCCTCTTGCAGAGATAAAACTATGCCTTTGTTTTCCCTGGGGAGAACATACATGATAATGATTATATAGAAAATAGAAGCATAATTAGGTGATAGTTCGACTGGGTGCACACCATATTAGCAGGAAAGCTCTGAAGACGTAGCATATTGTTTCCTATCATTTCCGCAGGAGATGCCATATTAACGCAACTCTAAGATATTCCAACAACCTGTGAAGCACAGAACAAGAAATTAGGCATTGAGCATAAGTCAAGTTTAATCTGAAAGCCTGCAAGGCATATAACTGTGAATTCAAGTGTTGAATTCAGGCAATTATTTCATTATATTATTAGTGCACACGCATACCCACTACAAGACCAAGATCGATATATTTGTTCATTGTTCCACGATATATGAATAAAAATACAGAGTGATCATGGTACGGTCACGTATATTTCTCGGGACATGAAACCCCCTTGGCTGTAATTAATCCAAATGCTTATGAAATTTCAGTATTTCAGCAATCACATGTTCATTAATTCTTTGTTTGCGTGAATCAAAAAGCACTTATCTTCTCTTGTACAGAAAAAAACGACATGGACTAGAACTAAAGAAGGTCCACCAAATGCAAGACATTTCAACTATAGCAAAATGAACGATTCAATCCAGGTTCAGCATACGACCGTGCGCACTAAAACATAAGTAGAGCCAACAAGTTCGTCAATACTTCCAACGGCCAAAACAGCACTTAGATGCCCCCGATTTGCTACAACCAGGAACGACAAAATCATATTCGGTCGATATTAACAACTGCGGAAGTAACACGCAATAGATAAATTAGAGATAACACCTGAGTAACGAGAATTAAATCTACCACATCGGACATAAACAACTTAAAAAACTAAAGAAGAGGGATAAGGGCATGAACAAACGAAACGAGCATGAGTATGTAGATGCAGGTATTGCAAAGACACAAGCTACAGAGCGGACATGAGCGGTGAGTGCAGACTCCAGACTGTGCAGTGATATATACCGGCGAGGACGGCGCGCGTGGGGCGGCGCCGGTGAGCCGACGGTGGAGCTGCGGGAAGATCGTAAAGGATTCGAAGAAGGGAGACACTTGCGGAGGACGCGCGGCGCCGGCGAGGGGGGCGGTGAGCTCGGGGTGCGTTGGAAGAAGCGGAGGCCGGCGCGCACCAGCGGGCGAGGCGGCGCAGAGCAAGGACAGGGACAGCAGTATCGGAATGAGCGGCGGCTAAATAGGGATTCTCCCCTTGCCTTCTGTTTCCTTTTTCACTTGGGCCATTGCCTTTGAACGAGAGCGGTATCTTTTTTTTTTTTTGATATAATATCTACGTATATTTAGCAGTAAGGATACAAAAAGTAGTAATACACGTAGGTACGCCTAGAAAGGCCCAGAAAGGACAGGTGTACAGGCGAACTGAGCCTTGCTCAGCTGGTTTGGTTCCTTGTGGTGGAACCGGCCCACCCAGGTTCAAGTCCCAGACTTGCATGGGTGCTCGCATTTTTCTGGATTTTCCAGGATTTAACCGGCGCTCTGCTTTCAGTGGTAGGTGACGTGCCCGTCAACAGCGAGGCGCCCGTGGTGACTTCGTCAACCTCAAGATCTGCCGGACCAGTCTCTCGGAGGTGCTTATAGGGGTAGGGTTTGCGTGCGTGCGTTCATAGGGGTGTCTGTACGTACGTGTTTGTGAGCGTCTGCGTCTGTACTGTGTTTCTCAAAAAAAAAGGACAGGTGTACAGGAACTTTTGCAGGAAAGACCTCAAAAGATAAAAAAATTCTGAAAAAGCCTCGAGGTGGATATTCCTGCATCCCGAACTCGCCGTCGATGTCGCCCGCCGCCGCCTGAACAACGGCCGAAGGAGGACGAACTCCCGAAGAACCGAAGAAGCCTCATCGCAAAGCTGCTTTCTGAACCGAAGTAGAGGGTTACTCCGAGGAGCAACACCATGGCGGTTGTGGCACATCGGCCGGGGACGCGCCCCGAGCTCCTCAGATCCCAGAAGCGAAGCCATCTCTTGACCAAGTCGAAGAAGAAGCTCCGATCTGCTCACCTCAAGCCGCCTCCGAAGCTCCAGACCACCCATCCTGGAAGATCTCCCGAGCCAAATCCCACAAGCCTCGCGGTGACGGTGGAGAGAACGTCGCCGAAACGGGGTCGAGGCCGGGGAACAAAAGCTCCACAGCGAAATCGCCGCCTCCGCCTCGACGACAACGCCTGGAAGCACACCAACTGAGGTTCGCCGGCTTCGCCCCGAAGGACAACGCCGAGGTGGAAGACGAACCTCAGCAACCTTATTCCAAACCGGCACCAGCACCACCACCTTAGCGCCGACGCCGGAAGAACCTAACCTACTATCTACACACCAGGAGACCAGGAGCAAGACCTCCACCACCCCCCACCGCCGCAGCGGCGAGAGATGGCGAAGATCCGAGAGCGGTATCTTTGTGCCATCACAATAGAGTTGGGCCTCTTCGTTATTGGGCCGGTTGCAGCCAGGCTTGCACTTGCCAGTTTGATTATTTACCCCTAAAAAACTAATATGATTATTTGCATCATATAATGCGGAAATTCGCATTGGCACCCGGGAGCATATGCTCCCGGTATTTTAAAAAAAAAAATCAAAATTTGAAAACTTATCAAAAAAATCTGAAAAAAATCATGCACATACCTGACCATGGTACGCACCACCGTGTTTTTTTTCGCGCCGAAATGACATCGTACGCGCCCTGTACAAAAATGACAAATTTCCTGTCAGAAATTCAAATTTTTAGATCTCATTTTCTGACAGGAAATTTGTCATTTTTGTACAGGGCGCGTACGATGTCATTTCGGCGCAAAAAAAAAACACGGTGGTGCGTACCATGGTCAGGTACGTGCATGATTTTTTTGATAAGTTTTCAAAGTTTGAATTTTTTTTTTTAAATACCGGGAGCATATGCTCCCGGGAGCCAAAACGGCGAATGCGCCATATAATGCAAATGATACATTCAGTACCATGTAAAGTTACAAAGTTAAACAATTTACGCACCACGGGACAGATCAAAAGAACGAAGTCTCGCTAGTTTTTGGCTAAATAAAAACTCAACTTTGTGCAAGATTATGAGGAGATCCGGATTTCTCTTTGTTGAGATTGTGTAATTGTTGTGGACCTTG
Source organism: Poa pratensis (assembly GCA_947311845.1). Lineage (NCBI taxonomy): Eukaryota > Viridiplantae > Streptophyta > Magnoliopsida > Poales > Poaceae > Poa > Poa pratensis. The sequence continues at coordinate 47,972,009 of CAMZMU010000065.1, forward strand.
CCATCTCCAAAATAGAGGAAAATCTATCCATAAAAAAAGGCGCCTAACTTTGTGGAGGCGTTCGTAGGAAAATTTGAGATTCATATCATTTGGGGAGTCCTTCGTGGTAATCTGCACCTCTCCGACAGTGAGTAGGTTACTTCGTGCAAATGAATATCGGGATACATTTTCGTCTCCGCGTGTCTCGGTTAATTATATATTCGAATTATTTTTTGTGATAGGATTTGAGTTTAAAGTAATATATATATTTTTTGTCACCTGTGAGATATCTCTTATACTCATTTTGTTTAGTTTAAGTTATTGGTGCACTTAGTGTAGCTTAGCATATTTAAGTTTTGTGCTTGAAAACTAAACCTGTGGTTTATTTCCATATTCTTTCAAGCGTAAATGTTTTAAAAATTCATATTCATCCCCTTCTAGACGACATCTTGATGTTTCACCCAGCTTAGCCTGATGATACGTCCATTTTGCATCACTATTTTATATCATAATTTATTGTTATTCATTGATATATTTCATATTAAGATACATTACTTATGTTATTTCATCTTATTTTGCATGTTTGATGAATATTGGGATTTAACTGCCGGAGCCAGGAATCAGCTGGAAAAAACATCGTCAAGATACTATACTTCTGGAACTCCAAAAATCACGAGAAAATACAGAAGCTCCTATTTTATCAGATGGCGGAGGGAGCCAAAAGGGGAGGACGAGATGGGCCACGAGGGGCCCGCACACGACCTAGGCGCGGCCAGTCTAGGGTGGCGCCGAGGTGGTGTGTGGCTCCCCTGGCCCACCTCTGGCTCACCCCCTTCGCGTATATCTTCCCCGTAACCCTAAAATCGCAGGGGGAGCCACGAAGAAATATTCCGCCGCCTCCACGGGGCGGAGAACCACAGAGAGAGAAAAGCTCTCCGGCAGGGAGATATCTGCCAGGGAAATTCCCTCCCGGAGGGGGGAAATCATCACCATCGTCACCGCCATCGCCCTAGACTTCATCGGGATCATCATCATCTCCACCGCCAGCACCATCATCTCCACCGCTCCACTTCGTTCCGCTGTAACATCTAGGATTGCTACTTGTTTAGTTCATAGGGGAAACTTTCCCGGTGTTAATTACTCCTTGTGGTTGATGCTTTTGAGTTTTATCGGTGAATTAAAGTTTATGTCTAGATTGGTATTCATCATTATATCACCTCTGATCATGATCCATATGATGTCTTGTGAGTAGTTCGCTTAGTTCTTGAGGACATGGGAGAAGTCTTGATGCTAGTAGTGGAATTATGTTGAGTAATATTTAATGGTTTGATATTTAAGTTGTGGTGTCATTCTTCTAGTGGTGTCATGTGAACGTCGACTACATGATACTTCACCTTTATGGGCCTAGTGGAATGCATTGTGTATTTAGTTTACTTATTGTGGGGTTGCCAGAGTGACAGAAACCTAAACCCCGTTGGTAAATTAGTGCACGAGGGAGCGTAGGATCTCAGAGTTTAAGGTTGTGGTTAGATTTATCTTAATCACTCTCTTGTATTTGCGGTAAGCCTACAAGAGGTGTAATCACAAGTTTGTATTAGTCCAAGTAAGGGCGGTGCATTAGCATAGGTTCACCCACACAGCACTTATCAAAACAATGAAGATTAATCAACGGCATGAAGCGAAAGCACTTGACGAAATTCCCATGTGTCCTCGGGAACGTTTGGTCATCATAAGTAAAACAACCGGCTTGTCCGTTGTGCTAAAAAGGATTGGGCCACTCGCTGCAATTATTATTGCTCTTTTTTATTTACTCGCACTTTATTTATCTGTTATATCAAAAACTCCTAAAAACCTGTTTGCTAGTATTTACAGGGAAACCTTGCTCAAATCTGCTTGTCAACACCTTCTGCTCCTCGTTGGGTTCGACACTCTTATTTATCGAAAGTACTGCGATACACCCCTATACTTGTGGGTCATCACCTGATATGTCACCGGCATGTGCTCGTGTTGCATGTGCCCCTCTCGTGGCATGGTTGCGCCACCGACGTCTTATGCCACGACACTTGGACGGCCTGGCCGTGATGCCGCTGGTCAGCACTATCGTTACGGTCTCCGTCAAGACCATCCACTCCCCCACGGTTCCCTTGTGGGTAGGCTCTCTACTCTGCATCATCAGTATGTTCCGATGGAACCTCCTTATGCTTGGACGAGGATGAATGCGCGATAATTCTCAATGCACTGCTGCCATTTGAACTTCCGGGTTATACTACAGTGTCTCATGCACGCATCGTCGCACTCGCCGTCCATGGGTCATAAGCTTCCATTTGTGGTCGGATGTTGCGCGCATCCCCTTCCCCTAGCCTACATCGATGGCCTCTTCGTCTTTGCTGCCCACCACTGAAGCTCCCGCTCGCCTACTGCGCCGCCCGTGATGAATCTTTTTTCTTCATGGAAGAAAAAATGGAAGATTATTGTTTGGTATGCTATTTAGGTTCTGGTTGATGAAATGACTCATGTTTGGTTGTGTGCAAGACGAGTGGTGTGATAACATCTTATTCGAGTGGTGAGGTGCCAGCAAAGGTAGCAACAACACTTAAAACAAGCAGTAAACAGTCACATACAAGTTGCACAACCAGATTAAACAAGTCATAATAGTACCACACACTACTTACTAAGGAACACGTATTATAGAAGCCACAATAGTACCACACGCACCACATGCATTTCCAACGTTCACCCCACACACAAGATCCCCACAACACCAAAAACATATAAATCATCACTCGTCGATCATGGAAAGGGTTGGATATTGCTCGCCGCACTTCATGACCACATGTATGAAAGAACTCGGGCATGAAGATCCTGTAGACATAATGCTTTGTGCTGTTGAAGGTAAATAATTAGCCGATCTTGATCTTGTGAGCAATGGTAAAGCCTGCCCACCCACGATCCATGGAAACCCTCCTGTTGACATCATTGAGGCTCATCTTGTAGCTACATCCAATTTTTGTATTTAGGACGATGGTCGGGATGGTGTCTAGGTGTTGATGGAAGGCATCGGGGTGGGAAGAAACTCCAACCGAGGCACTAAGAGAACCTTTCAAAAGTGGGTTGGAGGAACTTCCTCATTGAAGCGGCCAACCCTTCGGACGCCTCCCCCTCAGTTTATTGGAGGCGTTGCCTTCCTCCAGACTCCTTGAAGCAGCTTCCCCCACTATTGCCAAGGATCAGTTCGTAGATAGAGCACTGCAGAAAAAATGTCTCATAATTAGAGCAATAACACACATTTTAGACACTACAAGTACACAGCACACCCAAAAAATTGCCTCATATGAAAATAGTAAATAATGTAATTCAAAGAGTTGGAACTAAATTACCACGAAAAATGTACAATTGATGTACATACCAGTAGATATTTTAGCCAACCTTAAACACAATGGTCCATAATCTAATCATCGGAACAATAAAATTCAAAACTGTTAAACCAATAACTGTCTCAACAGATGTGCCACGTTAAGAGGGAGATCCCAAATCCAAACTAGTTGTGCAGTACCTGGTATTGTAACCATCAGCTTTGTGCCACATATTAATTCTCACAGATGCAACAATACAGTGAAATGAATAAAAGAGACCCTCATAGTAGCATAGCACGCATAATTCAAAGAGATGGTGCTACCAAGGAGCATGCGAAAACAATATTTTTGTACATAGCACTAGGTACAACTGGGTCATCCCAGCAATGCTGGGTGCCACAAATTAATCATTGGCCGAATCAGTGAACTAGTGACTCATACTTGGCATCGTTTGTTGAGAAATCAATCATAAGCTGCACACACTTAATACAACTCATTTAGATCTTTGACGCACACCATGTGAACTAATCATCAGCATAATCGGGCTAACCCCAAACCCTAAACATAGAACATCCCCAAAATCGACCAAAGATGATTTAAGCAAGCCATGTCCCAAAATTGCCTAAGATTAACTCCTAAAACAAGAATATCCCCAAATCGGTTGGGCATGAAACTCTTAAAACACAAAATCCCCAAATCAGTTGGGCATGAAACACTAAACAAAGAATCTCCCCAAATTTGCACAATAGCACCGACGGGGATGTACCCTTCGGGTGTTCTGCTATGAGGATACCTGGTGCACGTACGAGCTTAAGGCCCATGGACAGGCCTCAACGAAAGCCCACGAAGGTGGCCCAAGAAGGTGATGTATGCTCCAAGTTTAGTAAACCCTAAGTCGGCAGAAACCTACCTTACCTGTAAACCTAGTCGGTTGCGATTGCCCGAGACCCAGCCTCCTATATAAAGGCTGGGAGGGCCGCCGATCTAGGGCAAGCAATACTCGAACCACCATAGCCCTGGCAAGATCGCATCTCGTCGGGACATCGATGTAGCTCCATTGTACACCTCATACATCAATAACCAGACAAGCAGGAAGTAGGGTGTTACCCTCCGGGGGCCTGAACCTGGGTAAACCTTGCTTGTCAGCCGACGATACTACCAGCACCATCACGTCTCTCCCTCTAATCACAACCCTAGGTACCGAACCATGGGCATTTATGAGTTAACCCCTCGTCAATTGGCTCCGTCTGTGGGAAATGCTGGTGTTGGATCTGCGGTTTCGGCGGCTCCATCAGCAAGCGGCAACTCGCCGACCTCGGAGGCGAAGATCGACTCGCCAACCTCATCAGCAAACGGCAACCCGCCGACCACGGAGGCAAAGATCGACTCGCCAACTTCATCAGCAAACGGCAACCCGCCGATTCCTTCGGCGAAGATCGACTCGCCTACAAATGGCAACTCGCCACCTCCATCGATCATCGCGTCGATGTACTTTGGCCCCGTCGGGTTCGACCCGCACCATCCAATCGCGCGCCCGGTGTTTGCGGATCTCCACTTAGGTGTGGATATGACTTTTGGTAACTTCAATTTCCATGTTAGTCGTTGGGGAACACAAAACTTGACAGATCCACGTCAACTCGCGGCAATCGCGCCCGCATCTCCGTCGATCGCATCTGCACCAACTGTGGCCGCGCTGCCGATTCCTTCATCGGCCGCACCTACGTCGTCGACTGCACAATTCACGATTCGTTCGTTGGAAAAAAGGCTTCTTCATCAACCGTTTCGCCAAGCTCTGCATCAGCATCTTTCGACTTCCATGGCGAAGCCGAGGAGGATGTCGAGTTGATTTTCCAATACGACAGCGACGAACCACGCGTGCAGTATGAGGACTGCAGCGACTTCGGCTACTCCACCAATGACAGCGGTGGTGAAAAAGGCATAATCTCAAACGCCATCCCTTTTCAAGTCTATATGACTCTGGGAAACAACGGCACAGAAGGCGAGACATCTGAAGCTGCAGCTCGTCACGAACCACCAGCATATCCCGCCACGGTAACTGACATGGGGATGAACCCCGGGTTACCACAGTCGGCGTCTCGACAAGAAAGCAAGAGAACAGAAGAAGCAGTCCGGCTGCCCGACCCCGGCTGGCGGCCCGGGTCCAGCTACCCGACCTCCATCGCCCACCCGACTCTGGCTAGGCGGCCCGAGTCCGACTACTCGACTTCTGCCCGGCTGCCCGACTCCGGCTAGCGACGCCGAGTCCGGCTGGCCGCTCCCCGTACACTGCTCCCTGCCACTATTCGGACAAGACACCCGGCACTGTTGGTAAATAGCAAGAAGGAAGAAGACGGCGAATAGTGTACACTATGCAGTATAGTGCATGCAGCACCGCGGGCTGCCTGTGTCCCCTCGGCGCAGCCGGGCCCCGCTTGTCCCTTGTCCCCTGGGCTTCATGCTATAAGATGCACCAGGGGGAGGACATTCACAGGGGGCCTCACTCTCTCACTTTCCCTCACGGCTCACTCGAGCCCCTCACTCCACTCATGTACTGGATAGTCTTTCCCTCAAGCAACCAAGTAGATAGCTCTAGCTAAGAGAGGATGAACAGCTCGAGGAGCAAACTTTGTAACCCGATATACTCCACCATATATACAGATCGATGCAGGACGTAGGGGTTTTACCAATCGCGAGGGCCCTGAACCTAGATACATCCCCGTGTTTGCCGTGCCCGTCGCACAATCCCGCCGGAACGCCGTCGTCGCGCCGTAGCTACCCCTAAAATAAGCCACCCCGTGGCATATGCCGCGAAGACACCACGTCATTTGGCGCCCACCGTGGGGCTAAGCGGTGACCGGAGTTCTGTTCCCGGCGGGACCACTCGCCACCATCGTCGTCATCATCGTCGTCGTCTCGGCGTCGCCTCCCGGAGAAGCCCGGAGGCTCGGCGTCCGCGTTCGCGTTGGCGTCGCCTCCCAGAGAAGCCCGGAGGCTCGGCAAGCTCAGAGGCTCGGCGTCGCCTCCCGGAGAAGCCCGGAGGCTTGGCATCGCCTTGACTCCCGTACTTGCGTCCGCGTCATCTTCGTTCGGCGGCACTCGCGCGTGCTGATCAGCGTCGCCAAACTCCTTCACCGGTCGCACCCGTGCGTCCGTGCAGCCTCAACCCTGTGCGCCCCGCGGCGCCGCGATGCTCTGCGTCGCCGGCGTGCCAGTGCGTCCGCGTCGTCCTTGTTGCGCCCGAGCGCCTCCGCGTCGTCTTCTGCATCGTTCGCGCCCTGTCTCCCTCTTCCTCTCTCGCGCGCCGCGGCTTCAGAATGCAATCCAGGCACCGTGTCTTCGCGGAGGACCTGCTCCTCACGCAGCTCCAAGGGGAGGACCACTTCGACACCGTGACGGACTCGCTGGTCCTCCTCACCTTCAACAAGCTCACCGACGGCGCCGACGCCGACGACGCGCTCGGCGTCTCGGGCGCCTCCGGCGGAGGCATGCGCCAGCACGGCGCCGGCGTCTTCTCTAACCCCATCAAGACCATTCTCAAGCCCTTCGGCCACTCCGACGCCAGGTCCGGCCAGCACGGCGGCAGGCACGCGCCTGCCAGCTCCCCCGTGCAGGTGCTCAAGGACTTCAGCAGCATCCGCCTCCGCCTCCCGTCGAGCCGCGCGCCGGCTAGCCGTGGCCGGCACCGGCGTCCTCCGTCGATCCGTTTGGCCTCCTCCGGCCAAGACCGTCGCCGTCTGGCCGAGTCCCCGGCCCTCCCCCGGCGTCCTCCGTCGATCCGGCTGGCCGAGTCCCCGGCTCCGGCCCTCCTCCAGCCAAGGTGGTCGTCGTCTGGCCGAGTCCCCAGCTCCGGCCCTCCTCCGGCCAAGGCCGTCGCCGGCTGGCCGCGCCTTCCCCGTGCCGGCTCCCCGCCTCCGGCCAGGCCCTCGTAGCGCCGCCTCCCACCTCCGCCTTCCGGCTGCAGGCTCCCAGCTCCGCCTCCCGACGCCGGCTGCGCCCGTGCCGCCTCCGCCCGGCCGGCTGCGCCCACCTCCCATCCTCGGCCTCCGCCGCCCCCATCTTCGCTCCCGCCGGCTGTGCCTCGTGCGCCCCTGGCCGGCCCTGCCCGTCCGCTCCGGCTGCCCCGCGCCCTCGCCGCTCCGGCTGCCCCGCGGGTACGGCTGGCCGTGGCCGGTCCGGCGCCTTCCATCGGGGCTGGCCGCTCGAAGGAAGAGAAGAAGAAATAAGAAAAGAAAAGAGAGAAAGAAAAGAAAAGAAAAGAAAGAAGAAAAGAAAAGAGAAAAGAGAGAAAGAAAAGAAAAGAAAAGAAAAGAAAGAAGAAAAGAAAAGAAAGAAGAAAGAAGAAGAGAAAAGAAAAGAAAGAGAGCAGGCCCGGCTGCTCTGTGTCTGTTTTGTTGTCTGGACAGCTGCATCCAGGGCGGCTGTAACCCATCCGGCTGCCGTCCGTTCGGCTGATTAGCCGGCTGGGTCCACACCGGCTGGAGAGCTCCGCCCGGCGAAAGTGGCCCTTCTTCTTCGAGCTCCGGCTGGCCGGTTTCCCCCGGCTCAGCCGGACTCGGACGTCCCCGCTTCGACAACTCCAACTTCATCCCCGCCTGCGACATAAAAGCAGCTAAGTGACGATTACGCCTCGCATTTTCACTCCTTTACTTTCCGTACAACTGTGGCTAGCCGATTACCGATTCTCGCTTACGATAGCTTAGTAGCGTGCTCAACCCCGACGCCTACTCTCGGATCCGGCTGCAGACCGCAACCCGGCTGACACGTTGGCCAGAAACCGGCTAGGGGGCACACGTGAAAAGGCACATAAGAAAGAAAAGTCTCCGGCTCACGACAGAAAAACCCGTGCCATCGCTCGCCTAAGTCCAGTCTCCCAAGATCTCAGTACCGTGCGCCCCTGGCCGGCCCTCTCTTCGGATCCGGTTGCAGAGTTCAGCCGGCAAGAGCAGGGGTCGGTTGGCCGCATGCACGGGAAGGGGCACGGGTGGCAAAACAAAGGCGAGCCGGCATCTGCATCGCATAAGTTTTCCCTGTCTTTTCGTCGGGTCGCTTCTCTCCAGCTTCTAAATCTAAGTATTGTGCCACGCCCGTCATTCCGGCATCTCTTCGGATCCGGCTGCAGAGTTCAGCCGGCAAGAGCCTGCGCCGGACGGGGTGCACACGAAAAAGATCAAAGGAACCAGGCAAAAGCGAGCCGGCATCAGCATTGCATATACATATCCGTTTGGCATCCCTAATATTTTACTTAGCACCGTTGCAGATTCAACTCGTTTTCTTGATGTTACAGGCAATGCACGCAGAGTTTGATGAACACGCAGAAGCCCTCCCCGCCGTGGCCGGCGGTATCGCTCCAACGTGTTCGAAGGCTAGTGACGTGGGGATGAACCCCGGGTTACCACAGCCGGCGTCTCGACAAGAAAGCAAGAGAACAGAAGAAGCAGTTCGGCTGCCCGACCCCGGCTGGCGGCCCGGGTCTGGCTGCCCGACCTCCATCGCCCGCCCGACTCTGGCTAGGCGGCCCGAGTCCGGCTACTCGACTTCTGCCCGGCTGCCCGACTCCGGCTAGCGACGCCGAGTCCGGCTGGCCGCTCCCCGTACACTGCTCCCTGCCACTATTCGGACAAGACACCCGGCACTGTTGGTGAATAGCAAGAAGGAATAAGACTATTGGCGAATAGCGTACACTATGCAGTATAGTGCATGCAGCACCGTGGGCCGCCTGTGTCCCCTCGGCGCAGCCGGGCCCCCGCTTGTCCCCTTGTCCCCTAGGCTTCATGCTATAAGATGCACCAGGGGGAGGACATTCACAGGGGGCCTCACTCTCTCACTTTCCCTCACGGCTCACTCGAGCCCCTCACTCCACTCACGTACTGGATAGTCTTTCCCTCAAGCAACCAAGTAGATAGCTCTAGCTAAGAGAGGATGAACAGCTCGTGGAGCAAACTTTGTAACCCGATATACTCCACCATATATACAGATCGATGCAGGACGTAGGGGTTTTACCTCTCGCGAGGGCCCTGAACCTAGGTACATCCCCGTGTTTGCCGTGCCCGTCGCACAATCCCGCCGGAACGCCGTCGTCGCGCCGTAGCTACCCCTAAAATAAGCCACCCCGTGGCATATGCCGAGAAGACACCACGTCAGTAACCATGCCGGACGGTCAGACGCAACTCATCATCACGGAAGAGATGGCAGCAAAAGCAAAAAAGGTCATTGAAGAATGCCTCCTAATGCCCGAAGGTTCGACTCGCGAAGAACTCGCGACATACCAATACTTCATGTGGCAAGAAAATCTTCGACTGAAGAACTACAAAGCAACACTCGATGAGCGGAGGAGACAGGCCAGCGCGTCGAGTGCGCGGCGAGCACAGTTGTCATCCCTCTACTCGACGGGCAAACTTCCACACGGCATCGTTCCAGGATGCCTCGCCTCTCCGAGAGGGACAGAGCGGATCTTACCCGCAATCTGGATGTGTCATTCATGACACTCGACGAAGAAGGAATCCCTGTCCCCAAGACAGCCGAGGGGGCCTTGATGTCAGTATCCGCATATCTCAGAACAATGCAGCCAGCTGCAAACGATCCAAACGGGGCAATGCACCGACAGCAAATCAGATCCCTCAATTTAGCTGCTGCGACATTGGCTCGGTAGTCGAAGGTGTCGAAGGAAGCACGCCACATGGGGGAAACAGAACCCGCCGCGCGGAAAGCCCGCAAAGAGAACTGCAAACTCGCAGCAATCACGACCATACCATAACCATACGCGAGGACCGGGATCGCGGACGTCGGGATAGCGATAGAAGGAGCACTCGGCATCGCGCGGAGGACAGCGGTGTACACGGAGTCGTAACTCAGCATCGAGTAAGCAAAAGTCGCTCCGGGAGGTCTCGCTCCTCTGGCAGCGAGTCACGCTCGGACGATGAGTTCGAGCCATGTGGGTCCTTGTGTTTCAGTCGACGCATTCGTGAGACCAAGATGCCCAAAGGGTTCAAGCTCATATCTGAAACACCCAAATTCAACGGTCGCCAGGAGCCAGCATCTTGGCTAGAGGACTACAAGATAGCAGTCACATGCCAATGCGGCACTCTCACAACTGCCATGCAGTACATATTGCTGATGCTCGAGGGCGTGGCCCGTGCTTGGCTCAGAAACTTACCCCGTCATGCATACGATTCATGGGATGACTTCGAGGAGAATTTGTCAAGAACTTCAACGTGACAAGCGACCGACCTGCCACGTTCGAAGAGCTGCGAGCCTGTAGGCAGCGTTCGGACGAGACGCTGAGATCATACATCCGACGTTGGACCACCATACGCAACTCCATGGGCACTGTATCGGAGGACAGAGCTATCGATGCTTTCACGGCATGCCTCGCCAGGCTCGATTTCCAGGAAGCACTCGGGCGCGAGAAGCCGAAATCCATTGCCGCCCTCTTAAGGTCGCCAATGAATGGGCGAACGGCGAAGACTCGATACGAGATAAGCAAGGCGGATCACCACGCCGCGACAGCAAAGACTGGAATCGCAAGGACGGCCGTTGCAACGACCGTAGAAAGCGGCGCAAGTCCCATAATTACGATGATGAGGGAGGCGCCGGCCTTGTCGCAGCAGTCGACACACGCGACAAGCGCGACCCAGGCAGAAACCGTCAGGACGATCGCAGCGGAGGCCGATATAACGATCGCAGTCGCGATTACGCCCCACGCAATAATGAATACCGCAAACGGGAGTGGAGAAAACCCTGAGAAGACCCGCAAAATGAACGGGAACTCGAGGAGGAAATCGAGGAAGAATGTCGATTCCACATGTTCAAAGGTGAAGATGGAAAACTTCACTCGAAACATCTGCTGAAAGACTGCAGAAAATTCACAAGGCTAGCGGTGGGCTACGTCAAACGCTATCACCCGAGACCGGCTGCGGTGGCGCTACCGGCCCTCCGCCCCTTCCAGTGGCGGCGCCGGCAGCCGCGAACATGGCAGGCGCTATCCATCACCGGCAGCTCATAGATGCTCCAGAAGCAGCCGCAGAACAATACCCCGAGGCACGCGGGCAGATGCACATGATACAAAAAGGACGTCCCTCTAAAGGGAGCAAAAGCTGATAACCCGACAAGTCAATCTGGCTGTCATGGCGCCACTTGCCGTTCCTGAGTACTTGAAGGGGTCGGAAACCAGCATCACCTTCTCCCGCGAGGATCATCCACCTGCCATAGCTCGCCCGGGCACGCTGCTTTGGTACTCGACGCTCAAATCGGCGGCTACGCTATGTCCAAGGTCTTTATGGATGGAGGAAGTGGAATCAATATCCTATTTGTAGATACGCTCCGCAAGATGAACCAGTCGACGGAAAACTTGCCCAAGTCAAGCAACACGTTCCATGGTATCGTCCCAGGCAAAGCGGTCTACCCGCTCGGCACAGTACAGTTCCCAGTCATCTTCGGCGGGCCAGGAAACTTCAGGACGGAGAGATCGACTTCGAGGTCGTCGACTGGAAATCACAATACCATGCTATACTGGGACGCCCGACATTCGCTCGGTTTATGGTGGTCCCACATTACGCATATCTCAAATTGAAGATGCTAGGACCAAACGGTGTCATCACGTTAAACGGGAACTTCGAACGCTCGCACAGTTGTGACAGGGAGTTCAGCAAAATATCCGAGTTCGTTGGCATGCAAGAGCAGCTCGCAGAGCTCTCTATATCCAACGACCGCACACTCTTCCCTGAGGCCAAAAAACCGGCACCCGATGCTGCCTTCAGCGCAACAAACGACACACGATCGCATCAGGTGCACCCGACGGATCCATCCAAGACGGTCAACGTGTCATCAAGCTTAACTCCCGCATAGGAAGGCGCGCTCATCAAATTCCTCCATGAGAACTGGATTTTTTTGCCTGGTGTCCAGCCGACATGCCAGGTATTCCCAGGAAATTTGCCGAGCACTCTCTTCAATTGTTTCCAGATACGAGACCCGTGAAGCAAACGATGTGCCGCTTCTCTGAGCCGAAGCGGAAGGCCATAGGTGAAGAAGTCGACAGGTTACTCGCAGCCAAGTTCATCCGCGAGATCAAGAAATCTGACTGGGTCGCCAACCCAGTCCTCGTGCCAAAGAAGCACACAGAGATCCTACGCATGTGTGTCGACTTCACCGCCCTTAACAAGTGCTGCCCCAAGGACCACTTCCCGCTGCCTCGCATCGACCAGATAGTTGATTCGACTGCGGGTTGCGCACGCCTATCCTTCCTGGATGCCTACTCAGGCTATAACCAGATAAGGATGAAGGCCGAAGACGAGGACAAAACAGCCTTCATAACGCCACATGGCGTCTACTGCTACACCACAATGCCCTTCGGGCTAAAAAACGCAGGTGCTACGTACCAGCGCATGATGCAAAATTGCCTCAGCAAACAGATTGGGCGCAACGTCCAAGTCTATGTCGACGACATCGTCATCAAAACCAAACAGGAGGACACCCTCCTCGACGACCTACGCGAGACATTCGCCAATCTCAACCGATACAATATCAAGCTCAACCCAAGAAGTGCGTTTTTGGCGTACCAGCTGGATAGCTCTTGGGATACCTTGTCTCAGCTCGAGGCATTGAGGCGGACCCGGAGAAGATACAGGTCATACTGACTATGGAACAGCCGACCAAACTTCGAGAGGTGCAAAGACTAGCGGGTCGAGTGGCCGCTCTCAGTCGATTCATCAGCAAGCTCGGTGAAAAAGCGCTCCCTTTCTATCAGCTGATGAAGAAGTCGGACAGCTTCGAGTGGACGCCAGAAGCTCAAGCAGCCTTCGTCGACCTAAAGCGCACACTCACAACTCCTCCAATCTTGGTCGCGCCTCGGGAGCGTGAGCCGCTGTTCTTGTATGTCTCCGCCACCAACCGAGTGGTCAGTACCGTCCTCGTTGTCGAGCGTATGGAAGAAGGGCACAATCATAGCATACAGAGACCCGTGTACTACCTCAGCGAGGTCCTCTCCATATCAAAGCAGCGGTACCCGCACTACCAGAAGCTGGCTTACGCCATATTCATGACATCACGCAAAGTCGTGCACTACTTCGTCGAACATCCGATCACTGTCGTCAGCGCGGCAGGCATACGTGATATAATCACCAACCCTGACGCGACCGGGCGGGTCGCTAAGTGGGTCATTGAGCTTGGACCTCGAGATATAAAGTATGAACACCCGAAGGCCATCAAAGCTCAAATCTTGCCTGACTTCACCACCGAGTGGATCGAAGCTCAGCTACCAGGAGTCCCAGATGTGTCCAACTCGTGGACTATGTTCTTCGATGGATCAAAGAAAAATGAAGGCGCAGGTGCAAGTGTCATACTCCTGTCCCCACGAGGGGATAAGCTTCGCTATGTCTTGCAGATGGATTTCTCTAAACCCTCTAACAACGAGGCTGAATACGAGGCCCTCCTACACGGCATGAAATGGCAAAGGCTTGCGGGTGCACACGCCTCATGATCTATGGCGACTCAAATCTCGTGGTGCAGCAAACGATGAAAGCCTGCGACGCCACTGCAGACAACATGATTGCTTATCGCGAGTAATACAACACCATGGAGGGCAATTTTGATAGCTGCGAGTTACGCCACATCGGGCACGAAAGCAACGAGGAAGCAGATATGTTAGCCAACATTGGCTCCAACAAAGCACCAGTACCACCTGGCATCTTCCTCGAGCGTATCGCGCAAAGATCTATCAAGGTGAAGAAGCCTATAGCACCTTCGACTCCGGCCATATACGACAAGGACATCACGCCCAACACGGAGGATCCGCCAGTCGAAGTTCTTCTGATTGAACCGATTTGGACACACCCCTTCCTCGCATACTTACTATGAGATGAACTGCCGGACGACGTGGCCGAGGCGCGTCGGATCACTCGACGAGCCAAAGCTTACACAATTATCAAAGGAGAACTATACAAGCGCAGCATATCAGAGATCTTTCAGCGATGCATTGCATTCAAAGACGGCAGGGCCATCCTTCGAGATATCCACGCCGGACTTGTGGACACCATGCGAGCAGTCGAGTCCTTGTAGCTAAAGCCTTCCGAGCAGGGTTCTACTGGCCAACTGCACTCAGGGATGCAGAGGACATAGTTCAAAGGTGCATCGGTTGCCAGAAGTTCGCAAAAAGGCCACTAGCGCCTGCATCGGAGCTCAAAACCATACCATTGGCATGGCCCTTCGCCCAATGGGGACTCGACATGGTTGGGCCGCTCAGAAAATCCTCGCGTGGAGGCCACACGCATCTCTTGGTGGCAGTCGATAAATTCACCAAGTGGATCGAAGCGGTCCCTATAACAAATTCGACTGCTACGATGGCGGTTGTAGCACTCCGACCCGACTGCTATACAGTGATACTGTGTCCCCGGTTATCCGATACCACCAGACACACTATCAAAGCATAATAGAGAGATCAAGACTTGTGGAACAACTGGCACATCACAGACTCTACGACACAAATCATATAGTTCAACTCTTATAATAGAGAAAGATAGCAAAAGACAACCAGAGGTCACAGACCCAACATTACAACAAGCGGAAGCAGAATAAGTTGTTCTAAACAACAAGATCCAGATTATGGCCTAAGAGGCCTACAAATAAACATCCAGCGCCAGCTGTTCCGGGATGTCCCAAGCTGCCACCTGGGAACCCCAGACTACTCGTCGACGTCCACAAAGAACCCACCTTCGAGGTCGGTGAAGTCCTCCTCTGAAACAAAACAAACGACGTTGAGTTCGACGAACTCGCAAGATTATATATAGAGCTTTAGCTCGATGAGGCTTTCAAAGTTATATGGCTGTTTTGCATAAAGCTGATTTTATTTATGAAAACATAACTCAAAGGCATCGACTAATCAGAATATTTTCAAAAGGGGTAAGAATTAACTCTTTTCTTTTGAATCACATTTCTCATCATCACCAACATCAACCACAGTACCTGTTCATCAAAGGCACCTCCCCGAATCACCCTCGAGGAAGTCAACCTTGCATCTGTGAGTGGTACCTCTAGTACCCAGTTTTTAATCATTCCGTTCAAGTTATTCTATGATCTTACCTTCACTTCCCAAGTTCGTCCATAACCGCGGACACGGCTTTTCGAAAAGATTTACCCTGCAGGGGTGTACAATGTTTACCACGCGTACCGTCCGACCCATTACCTGATCATTAGCTCTCTTCCTTGGAAAGCCGGCTGGGTGGGAGCGGTGTCGACTTCTCCCTCGTTAAGGACTAACCCAGGATCATCAGTGAGGACGGAGCAGCGATCCAACACACTGCCCCGTGGCCACTCATTTTCCTAAACACCACCATCCTCATCTCAGTTCATCCCACCATCATCACGCACGCGCAAATGGAAGCCCGAACTAGAGGACCCTGGCTAGTCCCGCCCGAGTTATTTCGTCTATGAGGGTTCCTGCAATTGCATAGGCCTCACGCATGGTTGCACGCTCAGTCTTGGTTCAAGAGGTATAGAACTCGCACCTAGGCGGAGAGAACGAGACAAAGCACCACAACCACCGTGGCCTCTCATCCCCACCTTTAAGCATTTTATTATCCGTCACCACAATTTCTCCACCATCATTCTCATCTCATCACCTGTTTCCAACATGAACCATCCATCGTATAGCTATGCAATTAACTAAGCATGGCTAAGCATCAACATAGCATAGTAAGTATCTCGGCCAACAATACAATCCTATGGATAATAGGAGGGGAGACAGGTAGTGGCATCGGAAACTTAATGCAACTATAGGATACTCTATCCGAAACAATTGACATTTGGAACCGCATGCAATATTATAGTGGAGAAAATATTTGCGAAAAATAGGATAAGATATGCTCGGAGGGGGGATTACGCTTGCCTGGATCAACGTGCTGGTAGTACGGATCGTCACGATACTGTGGGGGCACTTCCACTCCTTGATCTACCGATGCACAAACAATACCGGAGAGGAACCATCAAAACCACGGATAACACCGGTGCAATGCGCAAACACATGATGACATGACATTTTAAATCCCGGGAAGAGGATGATTCCACTATTCAAATTAAACGGAGTCCGGATGCTTAAAGGGGCGCATCTCGAATATACCGTGGAATTAGGTCATGGATCATCGTTACTTGTTGATTAAGGAGGATGGAACCCTATGTTGCACTTGGATATAAGATGTCATGATCAGATGATGCAATGCAGGGTTTCGGTAAATTAATATACACGATAACCATTTTAGGGGTCGGTTCACAACTTTCCGGGCATTTGGGTATCTTACACGCATTTCTCGGATGCACCGTTAAAACGTTATTACATTTATAAACCTCTTTTAATTATGCCTTGGTTAAATTTAGTTCCCACACAGTACCATATTTAACCAGATTTAAAAGAACAAAAAGAACAGGGAAATTCTTTTGGTACTGGACCAAATCGGAAATTCCGATTCTTTCCCAAATCGGAATATCCGGGTGAACTGTAGACTCGACAATTTGGCTAAGGACTAGCCAGAGTACAGCACTGGAACACATCGGAAGATCCGATCCTCTCAAGCTCGGATTATCCGATGGTTACAAAGAGGTAAATTTTTTTGCTAAGGACCGAAACGATCCCGTACTGGAAGTAATCGGAACATCCGATTGTTGTCGAACCGGAATATCCGACGCAGCAGTAACGAGCGGCGACGGCGAACTTCCTGCACCACGGCGAGGCTACGGACCACGATCGAACAAGAGGTGGACGGGGGAGGGTCGCGTGCTCACCCTGGTGGCGTGGAGGTGCTCGGGTGGACCGGAGCTGGGAGGAAACGGCGGCAATCGACCGCGGCGGAGCTTCGGCCGGCGGCGGGAAGATGGAGATGGAGAGCTCGATTCACAGCGCTCCCGGTCGATTCCTTCATCGGGGACGTAGAGCACGACACGGCGGAGCTTGTGGCGGTCCTAGCTCGGCTTGGGGAGCCCTCATTCGACGGTGATGCGGCGGCGGAGCCCGGCGACCATGGAGGCTCGTGGGGAGCAGAGAGAGAAATGGGGAACGGGGAGAAAACTCGAGGGAGGGAGCAGGTGAGGCCTCGGGGTGGTCTTCTCCTGGCAGGTGGAAGCAGCGAGGAGGGGGCCCGGCGATGGGGGCGTGCGGCATGGGAGCACGGCGGCATGGCGCCAGTGTCCAGGAGAGAGACGACCATTTCGCGGATAACCCCCTGGAGAAAATTTGTTCATCACCGATAGGTCCTCCTCTAATTACAAAGAAGCCCTTTTCTGTTTCTTTTTAAAACCAGTAGTACTTCTCTGATTTAATTGGGGCATTTAAACATTTTAGAAAATTATGAAATAATTTGTGTGGCCTTTTCATCTCATGTGGAAGCTCCACAAAAATTGGCGTGTCAAAATAAAATGTTTTGAACCATTCTTGTTTAGAAAGTGGGATATGGCATTTTGCTAAATTTCAAAATGTTGCTCCTTTAACAATTTGGAGCAAGTGCAAAATATTATTTTGGAGCTCTTGGAACTTCCTTGACAAATAGGAGATGTCAAAGTAATTTTATTTT
Organism: Poa pratensis; assembly: GCA_947311845.1. NCBI lineage: Eukaryota > Viridiplantae > Streptophyta > Magnoliopsida > Poales > Poaceae > Poa > Poa pratensis. The sequence continues at coordinate 47,989,893 of CAMZMU010000065.1, forward strand.
GAAAAATTGAGTGCCTTCGTTGTTTTGAAATTTGTTGAAGCAAAATTGGCAATTTGGTTTTGAAGTGGTGCCAAACCACCACAATTCCCTAGCAACAACCACAATTCCCTAGCAACAACCACAATTCCCTAGCAACAATTCCCTAGCAACAACATGATGCATGGATGCCATGATGCAAGGAACACAAAAGTGGAAAAATTACACAGGTTTTTAGGTTCTCAACTTCGGGCTGTTACAGCGGTGAACTTCATCAGGTCCATCATCTACCGCTTCGGGGTCCCTAACAGCATAATAACCGACAATGGTACAAACTTCACAACCGAAGAGTTCCGCGACTTCTGCAAAGCCCAGGGGATCGAGCTGAACTACGCATCGGTGGCGCACCTGCAGTCGAACGGTCAGGTGGAAAAAGCCAATGGACTTGTATGCAGTGGGCTCAAGAAGCGGCTATTCGTGCCACTCAAACGAGCCGCGGGTGCCTGGGTAGAAGAACTCCCGTCCGTACTTTGGAGTCTGCGCACTACTCCAAACAGGTCGACACAGTACACACCATTCTTCATGGTGTACGGCGCAGAGGCCGTCCTACCCTTCGACGTGCAGTTCGACGCACCCAGGGTCACGGCATACGAAGAAGAAGATACGGAGGAAGCACTTGAGGATAGCGTCGACACGCTGGATGAAGCACGAGACATTACGCTCGCTCGTACATCTGTTTATCAGCAAAACCTCCGCAACTATCATGGCCGTCGACTGCACACCAGGTCCTTCATGGTCGGCGACTTGGTGCTGCGACTGAAGCAGAAGAAGGTGCACAAGCTCACCTCTCCATGGAGGGACCCTTCATCATCACCAAGGTCATCGATGGCGGCGCGTACAGACTGAAGCACGCGAAGACAGGCGAACCTTCGCACAATCCTTGGAACATTGCGCACCTACGCCGTTTCTATGCTTGGACTGCTCAGTCATCAAATGTAATAGGCGATATGTCTGATAGCTGCAGGTTTCAGACGCGCTCTTTTCCTTACCAGGGTACCTAAGGGGACTGGAAAGTTTTTAGTGAGGCGGCCTGCAGCTTAACATTCAAAAGTGGAATATAATCAATGTTCCTCTATTCCTCTCTGTTTACTCTTCGCACAAACAATGCACAAACAAAAAATAGCCACACCCGAATACTCGGGGGCTGCGCTCTCCAAAAACCATCAATCTTCCGCAACGACACCTTGGCCGCACCCGAACACTCGGGGGCTGCGCCAACATATCAAACATACACAAACACCGACGCACCCGAAGACTTGGGGGCTGCGCCGCACAAAGTTCAAGCAAAAAACATAACGCTCTGCAGCCACACTCGAATGCTCGGGGGCTGTGTCGCTAAAAATAAACCTCTCACGCTCACCCGAATGCTCGGGGGCTGCGTACAATCACACTACAGAACTTATACTCGGGGGCTGAGCCACATACATACACGCAGATCAAGAAAATTCATCCGGTAACTTTATACAAATTTCTACAAAATGCATGCCTAGCCTATTCTGCAGGTTCATCCTTTGGTACAGCCCATTCCTCCTCCTCTTTCAACACCGATGAATCGGGACCAGCGCGTCCGTGTGAGTCTCTTTGTAGTGCTCCTGCATAGGCACAGGACCGCCACCAGGTACGGGTGCGGGTTGATACGTCCCAAACGTATCTATAATTTCTGATGTTCCATGTTGATATTATACCAATTGTTACATGTTTTATATACACTTCATAGCATTTTTATGCATTTTCTGGGACAAACCTATTAACAAGATGCCACGGTGTCAGTTCCTGTTTTCTGCTGTTTCGTATTCCAGAAAAGCTAGTCTGGAAATATTCTCGGAATTGGACGAAACTTGGACAGAACCTCCTATTTTTCCAACACGAAGACGGAGTCCAGAGGAGACACGGAGGGGGGCCACATGGCACCCACACCATGGGGCCGCGCGGGCCCCCTGCCGTGTCGTGGGGTGGTGTGGGCCCCTCGTAGCTCCGCAGCCGCCGCCCTTTCGCCTATTTATTTCTCCCGACGCGAAAACCCTAAATACCTGAGCCATTATCCACGAAAAGTTTCAAAGACGCCGCCGCCGTCAACCCTAGCTCGGGAGGGTTCAGAAGCTCTTCCCGGCACCCTGCCGGAGAGGAGAATCATCACCGGAGGGCTCTACATCACCATGCCTGCCTCCGGAGTGATGCGTGAGTAGTTCATCCTTGGACTACGGGTCCATGGCAGTAGCTAGATGGTTGTCTCTCCACTTTATGCTATCATGTTTAGATCTTGTGAGCTGCCTATCATGATCAAGATCATCTTATTGTAATGCTACATGTTGTGTTTGCTGGGATCCGATGAATATTGAATACTATGTCAAGTTGATTATCAATCTATCTTATATGTTATTTATGATCTTGCATGCTTTCCGTTACTAGTAGATGCTTTGGCCAAGTAGATGCTTGTAACTCCAAGAGTGAGTATTTAAGCTAGATAGTGGGTTCATGCCTCCGGTAATCTGGGAGAGTGACAATAACTTCTAAGATTGTGGATGTGTTGTTGCCACTAGGGATAAAATAACCGATGCTTAACTTAAGGGTACGCCGTTAGGTCTAATGCATTTGTTTACTTTACGCACATTACTTAATGCAATTATCCGTTGCTTGCAACTTAATACCAACGGGAACTCGGTATGACAACCTGGCGGTGGATTATTAGTCATAGACGCTGTTGGATAACGGTCTATGTATTTTGTCGTAATGCCCACATGAATATCATAATAATCATCATGTCATATTTATGCATGGTTATGCGCTCAATATTTTGTCAATTGCCCAGCTGTAATTTGTTCACCCAGCATGTTAGTTATCTTTTATGGAGAGACACCACTAGTGAACTGTGGACCCCGGTCCATTCTTTACACTGATAATACAACCAACTGCAAACACTGTTCCTTTTCATTCTCTGCAATTTACTATTGTTTTTCACACCATACGTTTAATTCTTTGTTTTCAGCAAGCCGGTGAGATTGTCAACCTCACTGTTTCGTTGGGGCAAAATAGTTTGATTGTGTTGTGTGCAGGTTCCACGTCAGCGCGCCACTGACAACCTTCAGAAGTGATTTCTTGCTCCTACTGGTTCGATTAAACCTTGGTTTCATACTGAGGGAAACTGCTGCTATACTGCTTCATACCTTCCTCTTGGGGTATCCCAGCGAACGTGTGATCCACGCAATCACGTGTCCCTGAGCAATTTTCTTCAAGTCAAGGTTCGGATAATGGGTCCGCACAAATGCGAGTGCAACATTTGCTCCGCCGATGAGCTGCTCTCGCACAAATCTCCTGATGGCCTTGCCTTTCCGGAATTTTTCCAGCAAAGCTGACAGACCTTCCGGCTGTTCGTTTAGTGGAAACAACGCTTGATGCACTCTAGACAAAGCCAGCCTGCAGGCCTCGAGCACAATGGCCACGCGCCAAGCGCGGTTCTGAAGCTGGACAAGCACTCGACTTCTTGCCCGATCTGACCAGAAAGGGTGGGTCGAATACTCCGGTCTATTGGCATGATCATCCAAGCGTTCGCGCAGTCGAGATTCCTCTTTCGGTTTATCAAAGCATGCACCTGCACAAGCATTACACAGTGACATTACGTCAACAAGCTTGGCGAGGACAATATTTTGACTCGAGTGTACTGAAAGTTATTATGAGAGAGGAAAATATGGTTGTAAAAGTTTTCAAGTCACTAAAACAATTCTCTTTATGTTGAAAGTTTTGAAGTTGTACTTGTTTCATCTTTCTATGCTAGTTGCTTTATGCTTCAATAATTTATTTTGTTACAAGATTCCTTTGCATAGAAAGTGGGTTAGACTTAAATGTGTTTGATATTTGCCTCTTGATGCTCTCTTTTGTTTTTCAACTCTTATTCTTATGAGAGCATCATTAAAATCTTAGCCTAGCTAAAAGGCATTAAAGAAAAGCGCTTATGGGAGACAACCCATTATTTTATTTCTGCAATTTTTCTTTTTTGAGTCAAGGAGTTGTTTACTTCTGTAACAATTCCTTTGTATCTTTATTTTATCGCATTGTTGTGCCAAGTATTGCCTCTAATAGGAAGATGATGCTAGATTTGGATTTCTGCGCAGGAACAGATTTCTGCTGTTCACCGTTTTAATTCTGTAAAATCACAGAAAAATTATTTAAATCTGAAATTTTTGTGCGTGATCCTCAGATATGTACGCATCTTTCGTTAGTTTAAAGTTTTTCGATCTGAGCAACGTAAGTGCCTCGAAAAAATTCGTCTTTGCGGACTGTTCTGTTTAGACAGATTCTGTCTTTTATTTTTCGCATTCTCTCTTTTACTAGTGTTGAGTGGAATTCTTTTTTAGGGTGAAGAGCTTCACATAACATCAGTGGCAGTAGCTAATGTTAAAAGTAACGGTCATGTTTGTGTCCTTATAGAACATGTGAGTTTTTGATTGTGCACTAACCCTCTAATGAGAATTACTTTGAGTTTGGTGTGGCGGAAGTTTTCAAGGGTCAAGAGAGAAGGATGATATAATGTGATCAAGAAGAGTGAAGAGCTTAAGCTTGGGGATGCTCCCATGGATCACCCCAGCATATTTCAAGAAGACTCAAGCGTCTAAGCTTGGGGATGCCCAAGGCATCCCCTTCTTCATCAGCAACTTATCAGGTCATCTCTAGTGAAACTATATTTTAATTCTTTCACATCATATGTGCTTTACTTGGAGCGTCTGTGTGCTTTTATTTTCAGTATTTTATTTTTCTTATGGTCAACTTGATTGGACCCCAGCATTCTTGATTGGGAGAGAGACACGCTCCGCTTTTTCATATGAATACTCCTATTCTTCACTTATACTTGTTGAGTATTCTTATCTAGCTATTGCTATGCTTTTAGCTCCTGTTTTGCATGCATCTCTTATTCAGAGCTGTTAGTTCTTTTAAAGAAAGTACTCTCTTGCTTCACTTATAATTGTTTGGAGAGTTTATGTTGAAATAAATTGATTGGTGTTTGGTTGGAACAGAAAATGTTGCATGTGGTAGATGGTATAATGGAAAAAGCTTACATATTCTTGTAGATCATTGTATTGGATAATTTGATACTTGTCAATTGTTTTGAGTTATCAAGTAGTTCATGTTTAAGCTTTTGTATCATGTAGTTAAAACCTATTAATGAAGAACTACCGTAAAGCTCGTTGAAATTTGGTTTGCATGATTGGTATCTCTAAGGTCTAGATATTTTCTAGTAAAAGGGTTTGGTTAACAAGGAAGACAGTGTAGAGTCTTATAATGCTTGCAATATGTTTTCATATAAGTCTTGCTGTGTCGGTTGATATCCTGTGTTTGCTTCAAATAACCTTGCTAGCCTAAACTCTGTACTGAGAGGGAATGCTTCTCGTGCATCCAAAACCTTGAGCCAAAATCCATGCCATCTGTGTCCACCATAACTACCTATATGTGGTATTTCCTTGCCATTCCAAGTAAATTTTTCATGTGCTACCTTTAAACTATTCAAACTTTATTACTCCTATTTTGTGTCAATGTTTACCAAGCTCATGAGGACGGGGTGGATGTCTTTATGTCAACTGTCAAACAGACTTTACCACCGGACTAGCGGCATATACATCCGCTTATCCATTAATTTTGCAAAAAGAGCTGGCAAATGGGGTGCCCAGTCCCAATTAATTACAACTTTAACCGCTTAATTCTCTTCACATTTTTGCCCTGATTTATCAGTCAAGCAATGACAAACAGTGAAATATCTGCATGTGTAAACAAAAGAGAAAGAGGGATGATCTGCCTTGCTGGTAGAAATAACGTCCTTCATGGGAGCCGCTCTTAAAAGTCTGGTTGGCAGGGGTCATATTGTACTTTCCATTTTCTGATTCGTTGACAATTAACAAACACCTCTCAAAACTTATTTTTACTCTCTATATGATTTCAAAAACTTAAAAAGCTCTAGCACATGATTTAATCCCTGCTTCCCTCTGCGAAGGGCCTTTCTTTTACTTTTATGTTGAGTCAGTTTTCCTACTTCTTTCTATCTTAGAAGCAAACACTAGTGTCAACTTTGGTGCAACAATTTTTATATGCTGTATATTGCACTTATTATATGCTTTGTGTTGACAAATATCCATGAGATATATATGTTGAAAGTTGAAAGCAATTGCTGAAACTTAAATCTTCCTTTGTGTTGGTTAAATACCTTTTACTTAGAATCTATTGCTTTATGAGTTAACTCTTATGCAAAACTCTTTGATGCTTGTCTCGAAAGTACTATTCATGAAAAGTTTTTGCTTATATGATTCAGTTGTTTGCTCATTATCTACTTGCTAGCAAACTATAGACCATTGACCTGGATCACTTCATTCATAACATGTGCTTTACAATATTATTTGATCAAGATTATGATTGTAGCATGTCACCTCAGAAATTATTTTGTTTTTATCGTTTTACCTACTCGAGGACGAGTAGAACTAAGCTTGGGGATGCTTGATACGTCTCAAACGTATCTATAATTTCTGATGTTCCATGTTGATATTATACCAATTGTTACATGTTTTATATACACTTCATAGCATTTTTATGCATTTTCTGGGACTAACCTATTAACAAGATGCCACAGTGCCAGTTCCTGTTTTCTGCTGTTTTTGTATTCCAGAAAAGCTAGTCTGGAAATATTCTCGGAATTGGACGAAACTTGGACAGAACCTCCTATTTTTCCAACACGAAGACGGAGTCCAGAGGAGACGGAGGGGAGCCACGTGGCACCCACACCATGGGGCCGCGCGGCCCCCCTGCCGCGCCGTGGGGTGGTGTGGGGCCCTCGTGGTCCGCAGCCGCCCTTTCGCCTATTTATTCCTCCCGACGCGAAAACCCTAAATACCCGAGCCATTATCCACGAAAAGTTCCAGAGACGCCGCCGCCGTCAACCCTAGCTCGGGAGGGTTCAGAAGCTCTTCCCGGCACCCTGCCGGAGAGGGGAATCATCACCGGAGGGCTCTACATCACCATGCCTGCCTCCGGAGTGATGCGTGAGTAGTTCATCCTTGGACTACGGGTCCATGGCAGTAGCTAGATGGTTGTCTCTCCACTTTATGCTATCATGTTTAGATCTTGTGAGCTGCCTATCATGATCAAGATCATCTTATTGTAATGCTACATGTTGTGTTTGCTGGGATCCGATGAATATTGAATACTATGTCAAGTTGATTATCAATCTATCTTATATGTTATTTATGATCTTGCATGCTTTCCGTTACTAGTAGATGCTTTGGCCAAGTAGATGCTTGTAACTCCAAGAGTGAGTATTTATGCTAGATAGTGGGTTCATGCCTCCGGTAATCTGGGAGAGTGACAATAACTTCTAAGATTGTGGATGTGCTGTTGCCACTAGGGATAAAATAACCGATGCTTAGCTTAAGGGTACGCCGTTAGGTCTAATGCATTTGTTTACATTACGCACATTACTTAATGCAATTATCCGTTGCTTGCAACTTAATACCAACGGGGAACTCGGTATGACAACCTGGCGGTGGATTATTAGTCATAGACGCTGTTGGATAACGGTCTATGTATTTTGTCGTAATGCCCACATGAATATCATAGTAATCATCATGTCATATATATGCATTGTCATGCGCTCAATATTTTGTCAATTGCCCAGCTGTAATTTGTTCACCCAGCATGTTAGTTATCTTTTATGGAGAGACACCACTAGTGAACTGTGGACCCCGGTCCATTCTTTTACACTGATAATACAACCAACTGCAAACATGTTCCTTTTCATTCTCTGCAATTTACTACTGTTTTCCACACCATACGTTTAATCCTTTGTTTTCAGCAAGCCGGTGAGATTGACAACCTCACTGTTTCGTTGGGGCAAAGTAGTTTGATTGTGTTGTGTGCAGGTTCCACGTCAGCGCGCCACTGACAACCTTCAGAAGTGATTTCTTGCTCCTACTGGTTCGATTAAACCTTGGTTTCATACTGAGGGAAACTGCTGCTATACTGCTTCATACCTTCCTCTTGGGGTCTCCCAGCGAACATGTGATCCACGCAATCACGGGTCCCTGAGCAATTTTCTTCAAGTCAATGTTCGGATAATGGGTCTGCACAAATGCGAGTGCAACATTTGCTCCGCCGATGAGCTGCTCTCGCACAAATCTCCTGATGGCCTTGCCTTTCCGGAATTTTTCCAGCAAAGCTGACAGACCTTCCGGCTGTTCGTTTAGTGGAAACAACGCTTGATGCACTCTAGACAAAGCCAGCCTGCAGGCCTCGAGCACAATGGCCATGCGCCAAGCGCGGTTCTGAAACTGGACAAGCACTCGACTTCTTGCCCGATCTGACCAGAAAGGGTGGGTCGAATACTCCGGTCTATTGGCATGATCATCCAAGCGTTCGCGCAGTCGAGCTTCCTCTTTCGGTTTATCAAAGCATGCACCTGCACAAGCATAACACAGTGACATTTCGTCAACAAGCTTGGCGAGGACAATATTTTGACTCGAGTGTACTCACATTCGAGTTGAAGATTCACTTTGTCCAGCTCCGCCAGCAGAAATAACTCCCGCTCCATTGCCGGTGATGGTCTCGACTGAAGATCGGCAAGGGTGGTGTTCGTTTCCTTCAGCTCTCTCTCCATCGTCGTGAACTTCTGTGTAAGGTAGTCGATAAGCTTTTGGTCGTTGACACTTCGGGTGCCTGGCTTGGAAGACGAACTCCCCAAAGTTTGACCAGTCGACGCGCCACGCGCTTGAGACTACATAAAGCAAGGTTCAAACATAAGCTCCATATATCACTCGCAAAAAACCCCGACCAGCAGGCTTGGGGCTGTTTTTTCCCAAATTTCACACACATTATAGGCATAAGGTGTGCAAGTCATAAGATCATATTAATCAAAAGCCCCATACGACATTCAAATTCATTACAAACAGAGTAAAAACGCGGGCAAGCTAGCTACATTGTCTACGACGCTGACTCGGATTTGGCCCTAGAGGCACGAGCGGCACGCTCGGACATAGTGGCGGCGCGCTGCTCGAGCATAGTCACCATCTTCCTTGACAGTGTCCCCGCCTCCTTCTTCATCGCGCTGGTGACAGCTGATTTTCCTTTAGAATTCTTCGGAAAACCAGCCACGGCTTTCTCGAAATCACCAACCACATCGTGTCCCCTTAACAGAACGAAGGTGGTCTCAGATCCACCTACCATTTGGGCTCGGGCGTAATTCGCCAGGGTGGATGTACCGGGTGCAAACACATCGGCCAGCGCCTCCACAGTGGCCGGCGGCGTGTTCTTCGGCAGGACGGTCTGGTAGATAGACGTCAACGCACTCGAAGACCTGCGGAGGGTGTCTCGGGCGCGCGCGCATATCTTGTCAAATGCGCTCGCCGCATCCTCGAATGAGCCCTCGTCGACTGCCGGCGCAGCACCAACAGTCTCTGTTGGACAAGCACAATTTAGAATCACGCCAGAGCTAGTCAAAAAACTTGACACTTTTGCCAGATTGTTACCTCCCATCACATGGGACAACGCGCGGAGTCGATGAGTTTGCAGCTCTTCGCGGGCCTCCGCTTCTTTGAGCTTCTGCTGCACTCCCTCGCGTTCAGCTGCAAGTTCTTTCTCCAGCTCCTGCACACGGGTTAAGGCTGTCGCCTTGTCACCTGCTAACAGCGCAAAAGAAACAGTTAGCAAAAAGATTTCTCAAACAATTAGACAAAAGGGCATGAGACTCTTACGGTCCAGCTGCTCCACCTTGGCTTGAAGTTGGTCGCGCTCCTGCTCCACCTGCAAATACGTTTCAACCGACTCAAGCAGAGTGCGGATAAACGACTGTGCGGCAAAAGGATTCAGTACAACAACATACAAAAATACTCGGGTTTGAGCCTATGCCCAACTATGTCTAGTTGCGCATAGCCTCGGGGGCTACTCCCATCGGGAGCGCTGTCGCGCACCCGATAAAGACTCGAAGAGGTAGACATTGTACTTACGTGGCTATAGCGTGAGGGCAGTGCACCACTCGAATTGGAAGGCACCTCTTTCTGCGGCTTGGGATGAGGACTCGCCGGGGAGGTCTGTTGACCCTCTGACCGAATCGCCTCACCCGAAGGTGACACTGGCGTCGCTCCGGGAGCAATCGGTCGGAGGTCCTCCTTGTGCAAACCATCCTCACCCGGGCTACACAAAACACAAGCGTCAGTCGACAAAGGAAAACATACAGCAAAGCACAAAGCTTCGGCATAACTCTTCACCTGACATCTTCATCATCAGAGAGCAGCAGGGTAGAATAATCAAAGTGCGCCTCGAACGAGGGCGACTTGACGGGTGAAACCGCGCGTAACGGAGTCACAACCCTCGGCTCTTCCGCGTTAGGTGAAGAGGAGCCCGAGTCTTCACCATGGGCAGCAGATGGGAGTGAGCTATCTGCAGTCGACGCAGTCTCATCTGCACGGCACCGCTTAGGTGGAGGTAGCTCTTCCTCATGCTCGGATTCCTCCACCTCATCAGTAGGTGTGTGTGTGGAGGCGAGAGAAATTTCGTCGAGATCATTCTCGACCGGTAAAACTTCCACCTCCAAAGTTTCCCCATCTTCGGGGAGCGGAGGCAAGCTCTTGGGAGCAGCATGGCTCTGCTCACAAAACACCAAAAGTATTAGTCAATAGTTACATATCCCGTCAAAATAACGAAGACATGTGTGAACGTACCTCTGGCGGAGGGTGCTCACTGTCAAATGCGTCAACGGGGCCGTCGAGCGAACAACTGTCGTTCGCAGTCAGTTTGGTGATCGACCGAACTCGGGCCTCCACCTCTCTAGGCGACGGCAGTGCTTCTCCGGCCACCAGACGTGTCGGGTCGTGCAAACCCTGGAACTCCCACATTGGATGCGCCCAAACTCGCAATGGCTGCACGCCCCTCTTGATGAATGTAGCGATCAAATGAAGGCCGCTGACCTCACGGCCCACCGTCTTCATAAGCTTGGCAATCTTGCCCATCAAAGGCTTCACCTCAGCCTCCTCAGCAGCAGTGGTGTGATGCAGCCAGGCTCGGGTCTTCTCCAAGGGTGCATGCGCGTCGAACGTCGGCAGCCCTTCCTGAGAGGTGCTGAAGTAGAACCACTTCTGCCTCCAGTTCTGCGCGGACTCGACTTGCTTGATGTCGAAATACGCGACCTCTTTGTGGCTCTGGATGTTAAATCCGCCGACCGCATACACGCCGCGCTTTCCGGCGTTCTTCCTCACATAGAAGATCTTCTTCCAAAGACCCCAATGCGGGTGAACCCCCAAGAAGCACTCACAGAGCGCAACAAACACGGCAATGTGCATCATGGAATTCGGCGTAAAGTCGTGCAGCTGCACCTTGTACGCGTACATCAAAGCGCGCAAGAAATCGTGAATAGGGAAGGACAATCCCCTATTCACGAAATCATGAAAACACACGCGCTCGCCCTCTCTAGGTTGAGGGCATACCTCGTTGCCAGGGATGCGCGTCGGGAGCAGCTCGACGGAGGGAATCCATCCATCCCGCCGATACCTGTCCAGCTTTGATGCTTTCAAAGTGGACCGCGTCCAGTCGCCGGCCCTATTCTTCATCGACGCCGCATCGCTGCTAGTCGCGGCGGCAACGTCCGCGCCTCCCGCGGTAGCGGCGGTGGTGGCCGAGGCAGCTTTCCTCTTCGACGGCTTGTCCTTGGTGGTGGTGGCTATGGAAAGAGGGAGCGCAAGGAACAGAGGAAGAAGAAGTGGCGGCGAGGAGCAGGTGGCAAGTGAAAAATCTTTTACCTCGCCGCACCCCTTTTATTAACTGCGCCACAAATCTCCACCGTTCGCGCAAGATCATGTACCACGGTGCATATCCAACCATACACGTGGTGATTGTTGAGAGCAACCGCCACGGCCACTCCGCCCACTGCGCACGGGAATCTAGGAGACCATCATCACGTCACCGTGAAAACCGCGCTTCAGCGGTCAAATCCAGTCCAAACGGCACCGTTTTTCGGTCAGCACTGCAAAACTGGGCCCACGTATGTCATGTCCCATCGGTCATATTGCGCATGCCACCGCCTGTCAGATGGTGCAGTCGCCAATAAGTGTCACACCTGACGTCACCGCAAGCATCTCACTTAAAAAGCATTCGAGTCCTCTCGAGGCATAGCCGGTCACTCGACCGCCTCGTTGAGTTCGAGGGTGAAAATCAAAACTAAGGCAAAGCCAGTCGCTCGACCGACTCGTTCATTTCGAGGGTGAAAATCAAAACTAAGGCAAAGCCGGTCGCTCGACCGCCTCGTTCATTTTGAGGGTAGAATTCAAAGTGAGCAAATATGGTCACTCGACCGTTCCATCGACTTAGTGTGCATAACTCCCATCGGGAGCGAATTATTTTTTTTAATCGAATATTGCACAAGTTTCCGAAAGTTGAGATCATCCTCAACTGCAAGCAATTAAGCATAATCTCGGGGGCTAATCCCATCGGGAGCGCTGTCGCGCACCCGATAAGAAAAAAGACACAAGGTTACTCAAAACAAGTAGTCGAAGATTATTTCGACTTAGCTGCTTAACTCTGACAAATTCCCGGGATTGCGTCCGCCGCATATGTACCTCGGATGCTGCACGCACAATGTAAAGGTAAGACCCGCCGATCCGTCGGGTTGGGCCAGGGACCACTGCCAGCAGTGTAACCCCTGCAACTTTCCATGTCAACAGACATGAAGAAAATCCTAGCGGACTCGTTAGGTTGCAAAGTTAGGCTACAGACCGACTCTGTAAGACCTCCGCGGCATGAGTCGAATCTGACCAGCTTGTTCCAGGTTCGAGTCCGGGGACTCGAGCTTGAGGTAGGCTAGTAAGGTTTTGCCCAAAAGTGCAGTTAACTGGTCCCGATCCGTCAAGTGTACCAGGCCTACTATGCCAATATCCCTAGGCAGAACAAACAAAGCATTAGTCGACGAGTTTCCGACTTAACATGTACATACGAGGCAATCTCGGCTCATAAATATACGAAACAAAACAATGGAATACTCTCAGTACACTTAACCTACCAGGAATGCTGCAAAGTAAACAAAATATAACGTGCGTTACGGAGGAGTCCCTGCCCGATTCTTCGAGTCGACCAAGCACTCGGGGCTAGTGACGGGGATGTACCCTTCGGGTGTTCTGCTATGAGGATACCTGGTGCACGTACGAGCTTAAGGCCCATGGACAGACCTCGACCAAAGCCCACGAAGGTGGCCCAAGAAGGTGACGTATGCTCCAAGTTTAGAAAACCCTAAGTCGGCAGAAACCTACCTTACCTGTAAACCTAGTCGGTTGCGATTGCCCGAGACCCAGCCTCCTATATAAAGGCTGGGAGGGTCGCCGATCTAGGGCAAGCAATACTCGAACCACCATAGCCCTGGCAAGATCGCATCTCACCAGGACATCGTTGTAGCTCCATTGTACACCTCATACATCAATAACCAGACAAGCAGGAAGTAGGGTGTTACCCTCCGGGGGCCTGAACCTGGGTAAACCTTGCTTGTCAGCCGACGATACTACCAGCACCACCACGTCTCTCCCCTGTAATCACAACCCTAGGTACCGAACCATGGGAATTGATGAGTTAACCCCTCGTCAAGCACGCTAACAGATAGACCAGAGCAACAAGTACAAGCAAAATCGAACTAATGGACACAAAATTCACCCTAGTACGCACAAGTCTACCGTCCATGCGATCTATAAGCACATAACTAGGCTCGTAACTCCAGATCACCTTCCTATAAGCGTCTTAATAGTGAGTTGAGGGCATACCGCCATTGCCAGAGGAAGCTAGCCGAAGTTCCGACTAATGAAGTGTTTCGTCTGTGGCGGTGAACGACACGTCGAGGGAGGGAGCAGAGGTAGCCAGTCAGATCTTATGTCACTGATGGTCGTCGTGGCGCTCTGATGTGCCGACAGGAGTGGAACTGCCGACGATGAGAGCTGAGTGGCAAGAGAGAGTAAGACAGGGAAGAGAGCGGTGAGGGGATTTACTGCGTGTGACGTGGGGTACCACGACAAATCCCATGGTTCGGCACCTAGGGTTGAGCTAGAGAGAGAGATTTGGTAGCGCAGGTAGTCACAACGGCTGACAAGCGAGGTTTACCCAAGTTCAGGCCACCGGAGGGTAACACCCTACTTCCTGCTTGTCTGGTTATTGATGTTTGCGGTATACAAAGGAGCTACAATGGCGTCCCGGCGAGATGTGATCTCGCTAGGGTTTTGGTGGTATCAGTATTGCGTGACCTAGATCGGCGGCCCTTCTAACCTTTATATAGGAGGCTGGGTCTCGGGAGTTCGCAACCGATTAGGTTTACAGGTAAGGTAGGTCTCTACCGACTTAAGCTTCTCTTGTCTTGGAACGTACTTCTCCTTGTTGGACCCCCTTCGTGGGCCTTGGTCGTAGGCTTCTGGTAGGCTTGTTACTGGGCCTTAGCTTGTACGTGCACCAGGTGTCCTCATAGTGGGGCACCCGAAGGGTAGGCCCACATCAGTAGCCCCGGAGTGCTTGGTCGACTCGAAGATTCGGGCAGGGACTCCTTCGTAAGTGCACGTCATCATTTACTTGCTTTGCTATGAATCGAGCTAGTTGGCAACGCCTCGACCATTGTTTTGCTTGTTTTGCTGTATGAATGTAAGTCGATATTGCATCGATTGTGCTTATGGAGTCGGTAACACGCCGACTGGTGTTTTGCATGTATCTTTGCTGTCCTTCTGACAGTGTTCAGGGATGGTGGCATAGTAGGCCTGGTACACTCGACGGATCGGGACCAGTTAACTACTCATTTGGGCAAAACCTTACTAGCCTACTTCAAGTTCGAGTCATCGGACTCGAACCCGGAACGGGCTGGTCAGATCCGACTCAGGCCGCGGAGGTCTTACATAGTCGTCCTGCAGCATATTTTGCGGGTACCTAACGCGTCCGCTAGGATTTTCTTCATGTCGTCGGACACGGAAAGTTTCAGGGCAAACGCAGTATGTGCGGGCCCCGGCCAGTTCGACGGATCGGCGGGTCTTACCTATGCACCATGTATGCAGCTTCCGAGGATCGCCAGATGCAACTCGGGGAGATTTTGACTGGTTTTGCTTTACGTGGGTAGCTGAGTAGCTGAGTCGAGTAAGCTTCGACTGTGGAATTTGCAACCTTGATGTCTTTGTCTGTGTCTTATCGGGAGCGCGATAGCGCTCCCGATGGGAGTAGCCCCCGAGATTGTGCTTAATTGCTTGCAGTTGAGGATAATCTCAAAACTTTGAACCTTTGCAGCAGTCGACAAAATTTTGATACGCTCCCGATGGGGGGTACCACGGCAAATCCCACGCGAGTGAAAGCATCGACTGCTCTGTCTTCCGATATTACCCCCACGGAGTTGCGCATGGTGGTCCATCGTCGGATGTACTCTCGCAGCGGCTCGTCTGAGCATTGTTTGCAGGCTCGTAACTCTTCGAATGTTGCGGGTCGCTCGCATGTTGCGAGGAAGTTCTTGACAAAGTCCTCCCGGAAGTGATCCCAGGAGTCATATGAGCTTTGGGGTAAGCTTTTTAGCCAGTCTCGAGCTGTCCCCACCATCATCAGCTGGATGTACTGTATTGCTGTCGTTGTTGTGCCTCGTTGACAGGAGACCGCTATATTATAGTCCTCCAGCCAGGACAACGGCTCCTAACGGCCGTCGAACTTGGGTGTTTCAGATGTTAATCTGAACCCTTTGGGCATCCTGGTCTCGCGGATGCGCCAAGTGAAGCATGGAGCTCCACAGGGCTCGAACTCGCCATCGGAGTATGAGTCGCTGCTAGGGGAGCGAGAGGATCTTGTGGATCGGCTTCTGTTGACTTTGCGTTGAGTTATGACGTTGCGGGCGTCCTCGCCTTCCTTGAGGTGGCGGGTGCTCGGCTGCCTCCGATCCTGTCCGGAGCGGTCTTCGTCGCGGCGCCGGTGTCCCCGGTCCCTGTCTTCGTGGGTTGTGCGGTCGCGATCATCGTGACTCCGCGGTTCTCTTCGCGGGCTGGCCGCATGGTCACGATCGTCGCGACTCCGTGTTTCTCTTCGCGGGCTGGCCGTGCGGCGGCTTTTGCTTCCTTCGGGTGGTGTGTTTCCCGCGTCCATCTCAGCTTCCGGGATCAGAGCTGCGCCTGCCAGGTTGAGCGATTTTATCTGTTGGCGATGCAGGGCTGCGTTGGGGTCGTCGTCTGGAGGCTGGGTTGCCTTCAGGTATGTGGCCACCGAGATCAGGGCTCCCGTGGCTGTTTTAGGGATAGGAATCCCTTCCTCGTCGTGCGTCATGAAGGAGAGGCCCAAGTTGCGGGTTAGTTTCGCTCTGTCAGCTTCCGGGATGCGGAACGTTCTGTTTCTGTGTCTCGGGTCCGTATGTCCCGAGGATTGGTATGATAGCGCAGCCCTTCGCGCACTCGACGCGCTAGCTTGCCTCCTGCGCTCATCGAGCGTTGCTTGAAAGTTCCTCAGTCGAAGGTTCTCCTGCCAGAGGAGGTACTGATGTGCCGCGATCTCCTCGCGGGTCGAATCCTCGGGCATCATGAGGCACTCCTGGATGACCTTTGTTGCCTTCGCCGCCATCTCCTCCGTGATGACGAGCGTTGTCTTCCCGTCCGGCATAGTCACCGTCATGGGATATGTTGGTGCGTTGTGGCGAGCTTCTGCGGTCTTGGATACTTCGGGATCTGTCTCGTTGTTGCCGTTCCCGGCCACCATGCAGACCTGGAAGGGGATGGCGTGCAAGTATTGGCCTGTGTCGTCGTTGCCGTAGTTGTCGTAGAGGATGTCGGAGTCGACGTCGCTGTCGGCCAGCATGCGCGGCCCGTCGCCGTCGTCGCGGTAGGCGGACTCGACTTCGTCTTCGACTGCGCTTGACGAGGCGAGGGGTGCTGATGCCGAGCTTGGTGATCTAGCCGATGAAGACGCGACTCCCGCATCCGAAGAAAGCGCGAAATTCGCGGTCGATGGAGACGCGGGTGATGAAGGCGTGACCGATGAAGGTGTTGTCGATGAAGGCGTAGCCGATGCGGTTGGTGACGAAGCAGTCGATGGAGGCGCGGGTGCGATCGCCGCGGTCGGTGAAGACGCAGTCGATGGAGACGCGGGTGCGATCGCCGCGAGTTGACGCGGGTCCGTCAAGTTATGTGTTCCCCACCGGCTAACATGAAAGTTGAAACTACCAAAGATCAGATCCGCACCTGAGTGAAGGTTCGCGAACGCCGAGCGAGATGCCGGCGAGTGTGGGTCGAATCCGAAGGAGCCGAAGTAGATCGGTTTCTGGATCGCCGGCGAGCTGCAGGTTGTTGATGAGGATGGAGCCGGCGAAACCGTAGATCCAGCGCTAGCCTTTCCCACAGACGGCGCCAATTGACGTGGGGGTACCACGGCAAATCCCATGGTTCGGCACCTAGGGTTGAGCTAGAGAGAGATTTGGTAGCGCTGGTAGTAACGACGGCTGACAAGCGAGGTTTACCCAGGTTCAGGCCCCCGGAGGGTAACACCCTACTTCCTGCTTGTCTGGTTATTGATGTTTGCGGTATACAAAGGAGCTACAATGGCGTCCCGGCGAGATGTGATCTCGCCAGGGTTTTGGTGGTATCAGTATTGCGTGACCTAGATCGGCGGCCCTCCCAGCCTTTATATACGAGGCTGGGTCTCGGGAGTTCGCAACCAATTAGGTTTACAGGTAAGGTAGGTCTCTACCGACCTAAGCTTCTCTTGTCTTGGAATGTACTTCTCCTTGTTGGACCCCCTTCGTGGGCCTTGGACGTAGGCTTCTGGTAGGCTTGCTACTGGGTCTTAACTTGTATGTGCACCAGGTGTCCTCATAGTGGGGCACCCGAAGGGTAGGCCCACATCAGCGTGGGTTCCATAAACGACGTGGCGTCTCTCGCTCTTCCCCACGCGTGTAGTCCTGTGCCTCTTTTGATCTCCATCGTGCTTGGCTCCACGCAAACATGGCTGATTTGGCCGTTCCTGTGTAGCCAGGTTTTGTGATGCTTTGAGATTCCTTGACAACCCAAACCCGCAGGCAACTGACCGCAAAACTTTTTGCCCATTAGGACTTATATGAATTTTTTTTGCGGGCAACCAAACATGCACATGGTTCGTTGCTAGTGTATATGCGGGCGACGTCAGCATCAGTGGTACGGTGTACATGCTTTGAAAAAGAATATCAATATCGTAATCTTCGTCGATTACCAAAAACAAGCCATTTATGGATATTGTCAGTAAGTAGATGCGGATCCAGTATAGCTTCTTTTTCACTCCACAAGGATCAAGATCAAATGAATACTTATGGTAAAAAAGAGGGAAATTTTGATTATTCAACGTCGGATCGAATCATGGCCAATGGCCATTGGAATTTGATCTATCCTTCTATTTGTAAAGAGAATTCAGATTTGGAATTATCACGGACGTTAGGACATACAGTATGTTAGCTAATTTTGAGGCTATGACTAGACTGAGCTGTCGACGATGTGGCCTTCATTTGTTCTTTGTTTTTCTTAACAATGGGTAGCCTGTCTGGACGATGTTTCCATACGTACGAGTAGGTGCTCTGTCCTCTGGTATTTCTGGCCATCTTGCCGTAGAGCAGGGTTTAAAAGTATGGAATACATTCGGTCCTCTCCGAAATTTTTATAATAATTTCCAGACACATTCCATTATTCTGATGGATTAACAAATACAACATCTCTTTTGGGTGATGAATACTGAGGTTTCCACTCCAAACTCTGAACTGATTGAGCTTAATTAGCTCGGGGGAAGAGAGATTCGTTGCTTAGTCGAATGATGCACCTTTATGATCACACGAGTGATCAACAGGTCACCGTCCAAAAAGTTACCTTTGTCTTTCCTTTCCGTAGTGGCCAATCCTACCTTCTTTGGCTAACCGACTTACTAAAGTTTTCGGATTCCGAACTGTCAACCTTTTGTTTGACACCCCGAACTGTGCACCTACTATTTTATCCATCATTCCAACCTGCAATCCGACACGTGTTTTCTGCACTTGCTCGGGCAACCGACTCTCTCTGTCCATAAAAATGGCGCCCTCGTCCGCCGAATGGGAGCCGTGTCAGCTATGCTATGGCTTTCAAATCCACTAACGCACGGACCTGCGACGTCGAACGACATGCCAAGAAGGCGCGGCACATCGACACGACCTCGCCGACGACGACCTGCATCCGGCCGGCGAGCCGCCGGGTGCAGGCCCCCGCCCCCGTCGTCGACCATCGCCGAGAGGCCGCCACGATCGCGTACATCACGGCGGCACACGCGGAGCGCAAGGACAAACTGCTCGTATCCTCGGAGCGACCGCACGTCCGCCTCCGCGCCGACGCCATGCGCTCCCTCACCGTGCCCCTGTCCCAGGACGGCCCGGAGCGGAAGATCTCAGCGGTCGTCCTGGACGCGTCCATCGAGCTTCTCCGCCGCCGCGGCCGCCAGGTCGGCGCCGGGCACATCACCAGGAACGGCCGCCGCGTCCTCCTGCTGGGGGTCGAGGAGCAGGACTGGCTCGAGTACCTGGGCTCCCTGCCACGGACGGCCGAGCACCGCACGGAGCAGGACGCCGCCGACATGGCCGCCACGGCCGGCAGGTACCTCGAAAACGACATGGTGTTCTTCCTGGTGAACCACAGGGAGCACTTCTTCGCCGCCGCGCTAGACTTCCGCAAAGGCGAGTACCAGGTGCTGGACTCCGGGAACTACGCGCGGTACAACGGCGCGCGGTTCTACGAGGAGGCCATGTCCAAGATACGGGATGGCGTGGGGCGGTGCATGGAGGAGGCCGGCCGAACGCACGTCGCTGGATGGAAGCTGCGGCGGGAGGTGGGCCTCCCGGAGCAGACCGACGAGTCGTCGTGCGGCTTGTTCGCGCTTAAGTGGATGGAGCTGTGGGACGGAGAAGAGCTGGCGCAGAGTTTCACCATGGGCGACGTGCACGCGTTCCGGACGAAGCTGGCCGAGGAGCTCGTCTTCTCCGAGATGAACGAGATGCTGGACGTGAAAGAGGAGATTGAGTCGAAGATGATGCAAATGAGTTTCAAGTAATTTCTTTGCTGCAACGCAGCATGTAGCCATGTAGTGATGTAGGTATATGTATCGTGCAACACGTACGCCTTGGGTAGGACTTGGTACATAGAGAGCTCAAATATTGTAAGTTCGCATATCCGGACTATATGTAACAGTGAATGCATTATCTTTTTTTTATAGATAAGTGAATGATGAGTTGCAATGAAATGGTGAAAACTCCGGTAAAAAACAAACAAAAAAATGGTGAAAACTCCATGAGCGACCGGAGCGTCCCATCTCCTTTGGCCTAGGTCTCCTCCCCACCGCAGCCGGGTAAAACCTGCGCGGTGCCAGCAACACCTGATCTCCATTCCCTGAGCGTTAGGAGGCCCCAACGGGGCGATCACCTGTCTGGCTGCGCTGCAGCTTGGTGGTGGCGGTTCTGGCCGGCGGTGCTCCGACTGTGGCGGGCCGCGGGGATGGAGGATGCGTTGGTGGCATGCCACAGCGGCGCTTGTATGGCCGGTGGCGGCGGTGACCGACTGACCATGGATTGTGGCTCGTGGCCAGATATGGGCCTGAGGGCCTCGATATGGGAACCTGATGGGCCATGATTTCCGCTACCGGGTAGGATGGTCAATGGTCGGTGCGGAGGCGCCGCACCCGATGTGATCGACATTTGCCGCCATGCCCTCCCACTTCCGACCGCGTTCGGGCTAGATCTAGGCCAGGCGGGCTCGGATGTGGCGACCTTTTGCGTGGTGTCGGTGTACCGCTTGTGCGTGACCTTGCACGCCGCGGTGGCAGCCCCAGATGGAGAGGCTCGCGTCTGCTTCACGTCAGGCAACGTTGCAGCGGTGGTGGCGCCTCCGTTTTGACCATGGATTCAATAGTTGTGGAATCAGACATACGAAGATAGTCCTTGTGACCATCCGCATGTGCTACTTATGCAAGCATACTCATAATTGCATTTATAATTTGATGAGAAACCAGTCATTTCGGTGCAGTCCTTTCTTCAACTTAAAGTAGGTATTGTACTCCCTCACACCATGCACCAGCCGAAAGAACAAATCCTTGTTCATCGGAAAGCGCTGCCAAAAATTCTTTGGAGTAAAAGCTGGCACGTCGGCGTAGAGCATACACTGTCCCCTCCATCCTATGTCTTGGCTTAGCCTTCCTCCTCCCAAATTTCGAACCTCCGTGTTTGGGTTGGGCAGGCCCGCTTCAATTTGTAGAAGACAATCGAGGATCGTCAAATGCTCCTCTTCATCGACGACGATGTTGGTTTCTTCCATCAATAGGTTAACGATCAAATCATCGTCGCTATCCATGATCCATGCGAATCAAAGAATCAATCAACCAATCACCAATTCCGGCAAAAATCTAAAAATTGAATCCTACCAGGTAATCGGCCGAAGACCTTGCGTTCAATGTGAGTGCGGGAGGTTGCCGGGATGCTATGAGCCTGGGAGTCGACGAGAACCGGCGGGAAGGCCCTATAGGTGAGACGGAGGAGGACCGCCACGATTTCTATACCCAGCGAGCGATGGGGCGCCAGTGCGGCCTAGGCGAGGTGCTAGAGAGTGATACGTCTCAAACGTATCTATAATTTTTGATGTTCCATGCTTGTTTTATACCAATTGCTACATGTTTTACATACACTTCATACCATTATTATGCATTTTCTGGGACTAACCTATTAACAAGATGCCGAAGCGCCAGTTCCTATTTTCTGCTGTTTTTGTATTCCAGAAAAGCTAGTCTGGAAATATTCTCGGAATTGGACGAAAATTTACGGAGGCCCCTATTTTATCAGAAGACACCTGGAATCCGAAGGAGAGGCGAAGTGGAGCCACGAGGGCCCCACACGTGGGCTCGGCGCGGCCAAGGGCCCACCGGCGCCGAGGGGTGGTGTCGCCTCCTCGTGCACCGCCTCGCGACGCCTTTGGCCTATATATTGCTCCTACCCCGAAAACCCTAAAAGAATCGACGATTTCTCCAGAAGAGTTCCGTAGCTCCGTCGCCACCAAAAACCCTAATTCGGGGGACATAAGTCTCTGTTTCGGCACCCTGCCGGGACGGGGAATTGCCCCGGAGCCATCTCCATCGACGCCACCGCATCCATCATCGCCGTTGCTGCCTCCCATGATGAGGAGGGAGTAGTTCTTCATCGGGCTGAGGGCTCTACCGGTAGCTATGTGGTCTATCTCTCTCTCCCATGGTGTGATCTTTATGTGATCATGAGCTTTGTAATCTAGTTGAATCCATAGATGTTACTCTTCATTATCTTATATGCTACTTGAGTGGTTTTATTAATGTAAACTCCGGAGTCACCTTTGTCCCACGGTGCGAAGTTGACAGTGTGCGCACCGTGTGTGGCTCTTAGGCTAAAGATTACAGGAATACTCGTTGGATGTCTCTATGAAATTGCGGTGTTTGTCTAGTACTATTTAGGGCGCTCAAGTTGACAGTGTGGGGTTCCCTAGATGTGGAATGCGACTTTAAGGTGTGCTTTTATAGCCCTACGCAGTGGATTGGTGTTCGTTATCCAACGAGAGAATAGCTCATAGTAGCATAGTGAAGAGGAAATATCTATGTATTCAATTATATTATTATTGTTGAGAGTGTCCACTAGTAAAAGTATGATCCCTAGGCCTTGTTTCTAAGCATTGAAACACCGTTTACAACCAGTTCTGCTACATGTTTGCTTGCTGCCATTTTTATTTCAGATTGCAATTACCACTTATAATCATCCATATTAATTGTATTTTAATATCTCTTCGCCGAACTAGTGCACCTATACACCTGACAAGTGTATTGGGTGTGTTGGGGACACAAGAGACTTCTTGTATCTTAATTATAGGGTTGCTTGAGAGGGATACCTTTGACCTCTACCTCGCTGAGTTCGATAAATCTTGGGTGATTCACTTGAGTGAAGCGTGCGTAGACATCAGAGAGCAGCGACCAAATGACGGCAAGAACATGCGGGGGAATAAAGTGGGACTGTGAGAAAAGAAGAGGAAAAATAGGGATTGGCTATCTCTATTTAGGGCTTTGCCGTCTGCCGGTATCCGATGTGGCGGCACGGGCGGCTTCGTCCAACGCTACCAAGTGGCTAACAATGGGTCGGGGTCGGCACGATAGCGCCAAACATAAAACGTCTATGGTAAACATGACTCGGTGCGGTTTTGGACGCGTTTTATTAGCTGTGAGCCCTTGGGTCAGGCTCAAGGGATGCAAAAAATGGGCCTTTTGCTTGCTTGGCCTTCTTCGTGTTAATGGCCTGCACGAAACATAAAGAAACATAAAGCACCTCTTAGACTGGCCCGCTAGAAACGGCCGATTCAGCCGTTTCCCTTGATCCACCCTTTCCGTGTGCATTCTCGGGCAACAGTTTTGTGGTGCATCACCATAAATTGTTGTGCTAAATGTGTGGTGCACCAGTATTGCGTGAACAGTATAGGATGATACTAAACCCCTAATTGTTGGGCTAGTTTTGTGTCCTTCATACTTAGTCCTAGTTCTATGCGATAATTATGATAATCTCACCACTCGAATAATTGGTGAGAGCATGGGTGTGTGAGCACGTAATCAAACAACGGGTATCCAAACGGGTCTAAAACTTTGTTGGCAATCAAACAGAGTGTACTACATGGTTCAGTCCGTATTTTTCATGTCCAACTGTTAGACCACGAATGTAAAATGACCAAATGGTTGCAGTCATTTATGTCCGACGCGTCCAGTGGAATATCCTCCGCTTTGCTAAATCCCACTTACCGGCTCAAACTAAAAATCGTCCGTTCATCATCGATCCAACGGCCGCAACCGCTCCTAATTTAAGAGCCAACAAACCCCACAACATCACTCCCCACCCCACCCCCAGGTCTCCGGCGAAGTCTCCTGCCCCTCGCGCTCCGCATCTCGTCGCCGACGAACCAAAACCCCTCACAAAATCCCTTCTGATGCGGGCTTCATAGTCCGGCTCTTCTGTAGCGTAGCAAATCGGATCGAAGCGGCGGCCCGCTGAGAGGGCCTTGGGTCGAAGCGCGTCTTCACCCATGGCGGCGGCACGAGGGTCCCGATCTGGGGTTCCGTGGGCGTCGTTAGCGCTGGTCGCGGCGGTGACCGTGGGATGCCTCGCCGGGGGCGCCTTGGCTGCCGAGATCCGGCGGCATAAGAACGTGCAGGTGGCGCTCCGGGCCAAGTGGGCCGGCACGCCGCTGCTGCTCGAAGCCAAGTGAGTGGTTTCTCGCTCCGTATGCTGGTATATGTGTCAGTTTGTTCGAGAATTTTCGTTTTGACGCAGATTTAGTTGTTTGATGTAAGTTTGCTATGTGCGGTTTGTGTCGTTGGGATGCGATTCTGGAGAACTGGTTAGCGAGCCATTCTGTTGAGGCGTAGTAGATATGGTTAGCTGATTGTGCTAAGCAGGGTTGTACGAAAATGGTTTCGGAAGAAACCCTGGAAACCGGCAACCCAGGCACTAGTTCATTCTGCTTCAGTAAATCACAACCATGGCAGCGAGCTTAGTAAAAAGTAACGAGCTACGGGTTTGCCGGGTTGAACTGAGCCCATGAATAAACATCCCTATTGCTAAGGTTCCAGGATTTTCCCCCTAGTTCCTACCAGCATGTTGTACTACAGTTATATCATGTGCCATGGAACACAATAGGATTCGTCAGACATCAATGTGGTTCAGCAGCACACATTCGCTGTGGTCAAATCCATTGGTTTTTACTAAACTGGATCCTACTAAATAACGGAATCAACTTATAGAGAGGTTCCTGGTTTATTGATGTTTTCTTATCACAAACTATAAACTATGTTGAGACAGATAAACACACCATGTCTTCTCAATTCACTGTTAGTTTGAAATGTTTTCATTAGTTGGTAGTATGTTTTACACAAAACTATTTTTGCTTTGTATTGTAGCCAAATCTCTATATAAGCTTAAATTTTATTATATGTAGCCAAATGCTGTGCTGCTACAGTTTTCATTTATGCCTTGAAAATGACTCAAAAGAATTGTGCAAAATTGTAGAAAGTTCATATTTTTGTGTGACGGGGAAACTTAAATTAATGGAATGCAACATGCTGTCCTATTTTTTTTCTGGGCAGTACCTAATATTTTTTGTTTACTACTTGAATTAGTGAACTACTTTCAAAAGAACGGAAGGACTACTTTTGGGATTTTGTTGGCCATTGGAAGGAATTGGACAAAGGATCTGAATGTCTGACTGCCAAATGTTGTGTTCAGAAGATTGTTAAGGATGTCCGCTCACTTCTCAGCGAGCCACTGGCTTCAGTTTTTGAGTTTTCTCTTACCCTTAGATCAGCATCGCCAGATTAGTGCTGTATAGACAGCTCGCAGAGGAGTCTTTATCTTCAGTTCTTGTTACGGATGATGCACTGGAGCGCATTCCTGGCAACGAGCCTGTGGAAGAAACTTGCTGCTGGGTAGATACAGGGAGCGCATTATTGTTCAATTCAGCTGATCTACATAAATGGCTAGAGGGATCAGGCAAAGGGTAAGCATCTTCATTTCTTATCTGTTTGTCACTTTATTTAGGGCTTCAGGCTATTGGGTAGGAAACTCAGAACTTTTGCTGAACAGAGCTACGGACTCCACTGGACAAGCTGAACTTTTTGACTTTGACCATGTGTATCCTCGTTCAAATATTACTGCTCCAGTTGCTATATTTTATGGTGCTGTTGGGACCAAATGTTTCAAAGAGCTGCATGTTCATTTGGCAGAAGCGTCAAAGCAGGTAACATACTTTTGATTTCTCTTGGTCTATTTCAGGGCATCCGGTCCCGTGAAAACAACGAACCCTGGAAAGTAGAGATATAAGGTCTTACACAAGGGTGTTATATATCAATGTCCTTTTTTGTTAGAGTGCCTGTTAATAAACGCTGATATTCCATCTATCATGTCACATACGGGGCCTGTTTAGATTGGAGCCCAAGTGTGCCATGCCAGACGTTGGTATTAGTAACGACTTTTTTGCTAGGATTTGCTATAAAGTCAGTCACCGCCATTTTTGTTGGCATGGCAGCAAGCTGAATATTGTAGTTGCATGTAGCTTCAGTTGAATCAATGAACTTTGCCAGATTTATCAAAGTACCAAATATTTGTATTGGATATTTTGGGTGGCAGCTTTCGTGCACAAACCAAACAGCCCCATAATCACTGATAGTCTGCTACTTCTTGTGGTTTCCAGTTGATAGTACTACTAACTGGGAGGTCATCTTCCACATGGTAAGAAAACTTGGATGAATTTTAGTCATATTAATAGCAATATTTGTGAACATTTGAACATATTTTGTTTAATTAATCATGCCAAGTCTCTTGGTTATCCTACTATTTGTATTGTGTATAGTTTCTATCTGTATTAACCTTTTCATGTTCTTTAAAAAAAACACCTTTTCCTGTTCTTAAAAAAAACCTTTTCCTGGGCAAGAACCACATGCGTAACTGTTTGAACTGTGAACAAGGTTGATATAGTTAAATGTGCCTTGTTCTGAATCTGCCTTTACTATATGCCTTTGTAACTTCAAGCGCGAAACAAACTGTACCTAATCACAACTACATCTACTCTCCGTGAAAACAATAACTGCTGGCAGTATCCAGTTTTCTTGTTACCGTATCAAACTCTACCTCTTGCCTGTGTCTCTCTAATTTTACTGTATTGCATATCTTTTCCTTGGCTTTAAGCTGCACATGTCTAATGTACAGTATGTGTTGTATATAGGGAAAAGTCAGATATGCTCTGCGTCCTGTTCTGCCATCTGGATGTCAGGCTTCATCTAGCTTTTGTGGTTCCATTGGTGCTGCAGATGCAGTCACTTTGAGTGGTTATGGGGTGGAACTCGCCCTAAAAAACATGGAATACAAGGCCATGGATGACACTGCTATAAAGAAGGGTAACTCTACTAGGTGTTCTATTTGCACCAGAGCATGCACTCATCACCATTCAGCTCTTAATGAGAAATATTTATTATGTAATTTTCAAGTAAATCAGTTATATCCCATAGAAAATGAGGAAGTGAAAAACCTTGTGCACACATCTTTGTATATGAGAGATGGGTGTAAGTGTAACTACACTCCGCTCTAAGATGCATTTTTCCATATATGCTTGCATATAGAAAGGACTGTCCAAAAAAGTGCATACCACCTAAAGAAAGTTATATACTACCTAGGTGGTCTTAATACTTCATACCACGGGTACATACTCCACGCTGCACTATAACTCTACTTTTTGAAATGGCACGTGGGAGTAGCTACACTTAGTTTGTTGGAAAAATGTTTTCTGTACATGTATATATATTTCAAAATCCTATCGACACTTATTATGTTCTTGCAGGTGTTGCTCTGGAAGATACTAAAACTGAGGACCTCAGTCAAGAAGTCAGAGGATTCATATTTTCCAAGATTCTGGTCCGTTCAGTTCAGTCATAACAATAACTATGGTGACTATTTCTTGCATATATAGAGAAGTATTCATATTTTTTCTCCCCGTCTATCGCTCTCTAGGAACGCAAGCCAGAGCTAAATGCTGAGATAATGGCCTTTAGGGAGTCTCTGTTGTCATCAACAGTATCTGACACACTTGAAGTCTGGGAACTCAAAGGTATTGTTGGCCATAGTTCTGTGATTCTATTTGTCTTAAAAGTTACAACTGCGCATTATGTGGTGGTATAGAAGCACCTCTTTTATGTCTGTTCTGCTCCACGCTACAGACTTGGGTCATCAGACAGCACAGAGGATCCTTCATGCATCAGATCCTTTACAGTCAATGCAGGAAATCAATCAAAATTTCCCCAGTATAGTGTCTTCACTATCACGAATGAAGGTAGATGTTCTATCTGGAGCTCCCTTTATATGTTCAGCTATGCACAAGTAATGCCAATAAATATGTTAATGCGGGTTTATAAAGATTTTTTTAAAGATGTTCTACGAACTAGTTCCACTGTTACACATGCAAATTATTAACAACAATGTTTTGATTGTACAGCTTGACGATTCCATCAAAGATGAAATTATAGCAAATCAGCGGATGGTGCCACCTGGCAAGTCATTAATGGCTTTGAACGGTGCTTTGATTAATATTGAGGACCTTGATCTCTACCTGTATGTTTCACTATACTTCCTGGATAACTATGTTTCTGATTATGTACTTTGTTAATGCAAACTAATTTACTGCTATGTTATGCCCAAAGTGGACTTTAATCAGTGTATCCTATAACAACTAGCGTCTAACTCTTCTTGCTACTTGTCATTAGAAATATGCACCAGAAGATGCATGCTCACAAGTGACAATATCGAATTTATGATGAAAGAAAATTCCACAAACAATAGTTTGTTGACACTTTTAACTCTGCATTATCGTTACAAAAACTATGCATTCTTTTTTCCTTTTTTTGTGTGCTGTTTTTGGGCTCTACCTTACATTACTTCACTAATTTTAGAAGTTTTTGTTAAGATACTTATCGTTTTTGCCGTCTGACATTTAAGTATATCATATACGGTTAGAAAAATAGATATTTAATTATGGCTTATCCGGCAGGTTAATGGACATGGTCCGTGAAGAGTTATCTCTGGCTGATCAGTTCATCCAATTAAAGGTGAATTTCATTTAAGTGCTATTGAATGTGTGTAATTTGGCCAGTCTTTTCTATATCGAGAGAATTACTTTGGTGCTTGATTTAGTTATTTTGAAGTATTAGTATTGGCGAAGGCATCAACACCTACCTATATATTATTAGAGAAACTGGTTGAATCTGGGAAACCTTATTATATTTTCGTTTTGGTAAACCATATATTAATGCTGAGTAGAAATGCAGGATGAGATTTGTGGGTAATGTTACTGCCAACTCCATTGCACATTCTAAAACCTTTATACCACAATACTACTACTTACGTTCCTAATTATTAGACGTTTTGGTAGGCTAGTTTAGGTTTCCAAAACGTCTTATAAATTAAGACAGAGGAAGTAGTTAGCGTTGCTTGTTTATATACTATATTAGTGTTTTCTTATCATAGCTTATGGCATTTGATTTTGACTTGATGTGCCTTCAGATCCTTAATTTGCTAATTTTAGCGCAGTCATTATCTTGGAGCTTGAACATTTAATAGTAGTATAGTGCAATGTATGTCTAAAAGGCCATCAAGCATTTTTGTTCCGCAGTTAGGATGTATAGATTATTTCTTGGCTATATTAGAATAACATGTTCATTTCGGCATTTGTACTTTTATGACCATTTTTGTGAAAATGCTAATACATTTAGCATTTAGAACGTTTGGTATTTATGCTGGGAATTACCATGTTATAAATCAGTGTCACAGTAGTTTTCTAGAAACAATATAATCACGGTATCTAGTTAATAATGAAATTAATGTGCCATATCTCTATTCTTAACATGTGATTACCTGATCCTGTTTTTCTTTTGTTCCATTCAAATATGTACTTTGCTACCAATTGACAAATCATTTCGCACTTGTTGTCAAATGACTACCAGTTGCCTCAAAGTGCTGTCCACAAGATCCTGTCAGCAGCGCCACCAGCAGAATCTAATTCATTCCGTGTTGACTTCCGCGGTTCCCATGTTCACTATCTTAATAACTTGGAGGAAGATGCCTTGTATAAAAGGTGGAGAAGCAACCTCAATGAGGTTTGTTCACTTCTCTTTTACCAAAATTAGTGAATGTCATTTGAATGTTGCTTTCCTGTGGCAAGTCAAATGACAACTCAAATCTCTTATTTTTGTGGCTTTAGGGGCATAAGGGAATTGAGTATATGTTCTTTAATTGTTGTGAATACAATATCGTAACTGACAATGTCTGCAATAGTATTGCCATCTTCTGATGCCATGGTTTCTTTTATCATCAATTTTTTTTCTTTCATGGTTGGTATTTGTCACAGTGTCTTCTACATTTTTTAGTTTGCTCTATCATCTGTGATTAAGTTCATTAACTATCCCTGCTGGCGTCCAAGGATATAAGCAGTTTATGCTATTCACCATCTATTTGGCTGTTTCTTTCTCCATAGCCTAGTTAAATTGTATCGCATACCTATTTCCAATATTTAATGGTCGTCTCTCCTTTTACTTCTTTCTTTATAGCTGTTGATGCCAGTATACCCTGGTCAGATGCGCTACATCCGAAAGAATCTATTCCACGCTGTTTATGTGTTTGATCCTGCTTCAGCCTGTGGTGCAGAGGCTAGTTTCTTGCTTACCTTATTTTTCAATATGTGTTTGTTTCTCTCCACTTTTTATGCAGTACTCATATGTTGACATGTAGTCTGGTGTTTTCTGTTTCACTTAATCTTTACAGACCATTGACATGATCCTGTCTCTGCACCAAGATAATGTTCCTGTACGGTTTGGTATCATAATGTACTCTTCAAGACTCATAAATGTTATTGAAGAAAATGATGGATCTAAAAGCGAGGAGGATACTTCTACTTTGGTAATTGCGTTTTCAGTATTTCATTACTCTAATTCCTTAGGAGCTCTTTGATTTGATGTGTAGAACAGCGAACTAGTTTTACATCATTATTACCTAAGCCTGGTATCTTTTTACCTCTCTTCTCTAGCACTATTTTTCACATGTGCAAGCTGCACAAGACACATGCTGTGCCCCGTCCCTCGCTCTCCTCTCCTTGCTGGACTCCATGCATGATAGCTCCTTTTTAGTTGCTCTCTGTCCTTAACGTAGGCTGCTGCCATTGGGCAAAACGCCCAGCTGTCCTTTCAAATACAAATCCTCCTGAACGCCCTCTTCCTGCAGCAAGTTGCTTCTGTTTCTCTCCTTGACCACAACAGATACACAACATGGAACAACCTAGGTGACTACACCCATAAAGATGGCCGAATGGCATGGTATAGGGGATTGGGTGGTAGATCATAGGTTATGGAGGACTAACGAGGAGACAATGGATTGATAAGCTATTTTCTTACCCTTTGATAGGTTATGTTTACATATGCTGCCCCCTGTATATGAAAACTTACTTGACCCTTAAGTAATAACTTAAAAGATAGTCCAATAGGGAAGTTATTCAAATAGGAAAGAGATTAGTTAGAGATCAGATTAATACTCCACTCCTCCAAGCGAGTAAATCGCTTCTCAAACTTGTCGGCTTCCACCTTCGAAGACCGCACCGTGTCGTAGAACGTTGCCTCCTTTGGATGTACTGCAGTCAACAAGAGAGATGTAGTTGCTGGTGCGGGAGGCCTCGGTGTTTCCACTTTTTTGCACGTCACCACCTGTTCTCTTGGTGCCACCATGGCACCTGGGTACGCCATTGGTTCTGGATGGAAAGCTGTTGCCAGCCAAGGGCAGAGTCCCATCATCACACTTGGGTATATGTCCTCTGGATATGCCGTGCCTGGGAATACCACAGTTTGCTCTGGTACCAACAGACCAGGTAACTACCGGTCTACTGCCATGAGGATGGCCAGACAGCACAGCTTAGGGGATCGGAAGTAGAACATTGGTTAGGTAGGACGAATGAGGAGGATAATAATTGATAAACACATATCTTTTGCTCGAGTAAATCTATTACATGTTGGAGCTAAATGCTCTGATACCAATTGTTGGAAGCTAAGTCACTTAGGTCCCTTCTAATAAGGTTGTGCTTCACACACACACTAACACATATGCATATATGACACTCACATATATGCTCTATGTATTTCATACACATGCTTGAGGCTACATCTTGGCTTACTAGCTGCCTTAGCTTCTTGTTACATGGGAGGGGTGGTACCCCTATTTATACTTGTACATGACCCATAAGATTGTTGCCATGTGGCACAATCCAAACCTTACACCATACTTCTAGAATACTCTACAAACTCTAGATATCTCATACTACTCCTAAATATCTTACTCTAGAACATTCCTAATTCTAGAGTTCTCCCTACATACCCTAAATACTTCATGATATCTACTAGGACTCCTACATACTCTAGATACTTCCTGACTAAGCTAGAAACTTCATGCATATAGATATGACAAGATTACTTCTAACATTACACGCTAGTCCTTTATATAGGACGATTTACAAGTTAGATCTCAAATTCAAACTCAAGACCGAACCATAACTCTACCTTCCTAGTTCAATTGGACTCTTCCAAATTTAACTAAACCCGATCTTATAGACCCAACCGTGTCCAACAATGACACTTCTTGGTTTGTTCCTTTTCTTAACCTTCCTATCTCTAAGACTCTAACATAACCTATCCAACGCCTCCACGGATCTGTCTTACCTCGTGCTACCTTGTGCACCCATGATCATAAATACAGCAGCATAAGGTCTTAAGTAACAGGCCCATATTGTAGTTATTTTGTAAATTAGTAGATACATGTGTCATTTTAAACTAGAAGAGAAGAGCATGGCCCTGAATGTAAAACTAAAAATCTACGTAATATGCCTTTTATCCTATATTATGGTATAGCACATTTTCTGCTCTGGATGTTCTTTCTTGCACTGGATTAAGACTACATAATTGCATTGCTTAGTTGTTCCTGTTATATTGTGATTTATTTTCTAAAACTCGCACTCTTAATGGTATCGAACTGTCAACGCCCCTCTGCTATATTTTTTTACAGATAATGAGGCTTTTCTTGTACATCAAGGAGACATACTCGACACAGTTGGCATTCCAATTCTTAAGCGATGTGAGTGTAATTGCCAAATTTGATTCTTCAGGAAATTTTGCAATGGATGATTGAATCATGTTCTGGCATAGCTTCTTAAAAATTAGAATGTAAGGGCATTAGGTAGGGTTATGTTGGATATTTTAGTTGTTCCAACCTATACTGTCGGTTCTTGCTCAGATACATAGTTCGAGGAATGGTGGCGATGACTACAGTGAAGAGCCCGTGGAAGCTCATCATGTGGAAGAAGCATTTGTTAATTCCTTATTGTAAGCATATTCATTAAAAAGATTATATTGCTGTATCTAATGCCCAAATAGAATCAGTGTGGTTTCCTTATGTTTCTTGTATTTGTAATGCACAGGTCAGGTGCTAAATCTCACCCTCAAGATCTGCTGTTGAAGCTGCAAAAGGACAACCTGTACAAGCAAGAGGCTGAAGAAAATTCTCGCTTTGTTCATAAACTCGGATTGTATAAGCTCCAGTGTTGTTTATTGATGAATGGACTCGTTCATGAATCAAATGAGGTAATAATTCGCTATCCAACTTAAAATTTGATAAAATGGGAGAAGCATCAAACCTCCATAATATTTAAGTTGAAATTTACATAGGAATTCAATATTACTAAGGAATTTACATAAAAACTGCTAAAACATAGCCAGTAGCTAATATGGTGCCATTTTGCTACTCTTATATTCTGAAGGACGCGACCATGAATGCTATGAACGATGAGCTTCCTAGGATACAAGAACAAGTCTACTATGGGCATATCCAGTCCCATACAGATGTTTTGGAGAAATTTTTGTCGGAAAGTAGCTACAAGCGGTACAATCCATCAGTAAGTGCGGATATTTCTTAAATTCATGGCAATCATTGGCTCTTGATCCATTTAATAATGTTACGTTTTACCCTCAGATTACTGGAAAGAGCACAGAGAAGAAGAGATTTGTCTCATTATTTGCATCGTATCATCAAGAAGATTCTGTACTTCATGACATTAACTACTTACATTCTCATGGAAGTAAGCTTCCTACTATTCTTTTCCTATACCTTGTCATCCATCATCAAAGGTCGCTGGTGTTAAAATATAGTGTATCTGTTTGCAGCTACAGATGATGTGAAACCTGTAACTCATCTATTTGCTGTTGATCTTTCTTCGAAGACCGGCACAAAGTTGCTTCATGAGGCCATACGTTACCTGGTAAATGCAGCGATTGCTTAACGTGCCTATTATAATATGCTCTTTACATTGTTTTCTCTTGATAACGTCTTGCTCTTCAACACGATGCAGATGGATGGGCCTAATAAAGCTCGTGTTGGTCTACTACTATATGCCCGCAGTGATAGTGTTTCTACTATTTTATTAATGAAGGATATCATTGATAGAACCATTTCGTCTTTTAGGTTTGCTCCTCTCTCTTTTTTCTCTCTTTCCTGACCAGCAGAGATTTAGAGTAGTACAGCCCTATGGCTTTTCTTTCCTGTCACCATTGAATTGATCAAAGCTTTCTCTGATCTTGTGACTTATGTCTTGTTCTAGCAACACGGAAAAGGCACTGAACTTCCTACATGGGCTCTGCAAATTTTATGAAGGTCAACATATGGCGGCCTCTTCTGCAGTTGGTGATAGCATTAGCACTATAATGGACAAGGTGTATATCTTAGCTGCTGAAACTGCCTTGCCTGTTGATGATTATAAAACGTGGCTTACAAGTTTTTCTGCGGATACAGTTCTCAAAGGGATTGATAAGGTCAGCATCTGAGGCCTGAGCTTTCTTGCCCCCCATGTGAAATTCTCTCTGTAGATTGGTAGTATGTGTTTGTTTATTTTTAACTTTTATAAGTGACTTCGAAAATTGGCATACATTAAGGGCTGGAACTGAACTAGGTTCAGGCATACCCTAGAGAGAATTGACTTTTCTCTTGTTCGTTTGATAGCTCAGTTTGTAGAGTTCGCTCATTTGGTAGCTCAGTTTAAAGTGTTTGTCTGGACGGGCATAACAGTTGCAGAAATCCAGTCGCTCTAGCTATCATGGCTCAGTCTAGCTTGGTCAATATAGTAATATTGTGCTTGGTTTAGCATAAGAGCCCCTGGAAACTGCAATGCTTATGTACTTGTAGGTTGGGATATTTTTTTAGGAAGCTTGAGCTGAAGTTGGGCCTAGTATCAGGTCAATTTCTGTAGCCGAGCCCAAATTATGGTATTTATCTCGCCCAATCCTGTTTACATAGCATGCTCTCAGGACTTGTGACACAAAGAACATACTTGGTGATCACTATGGCACTACCTGGTCTTTGCCTGCTGCGTACTAGCTCACTCCTTGTTTAAGACTAGTTTAGCCTTTCAAGCCAAAATTCGGTGTTTTAATTCCTTCTGTCTTTTGGAAAAACGGTATGGGTAACCTACCGTAGGTAAACCTTCGTTTAACCTGCCGACCACATGCCATTTTTTGGCAAAAACTGACTCGTTAGTCTTTCTTATGTTTAACTTTCAAGTCAATGTTTTTTCTGTCAGTCTCCAATCAAATGTGCTCAGAAAGATCACACATATTTCTTTGATTGTGCAGTTATCAGACTTCTTGTTTGGGCAATTGGGGCTTGAATTCGGTAGCAATGCTGTGATCACCAATGGACGGGTAAGATTTATGCTTCCTTCATTTCTCTCTTCATGTCCAAACTAGTTGCATTGCTTTTTGTTATTTGGGTGTCTTGCAAATACTCCCTCTGTCTGAATGTATGTCCTTTAAGATATTGTCACTGTCTCCAATGTGACACTTTGACCATTACATTTTTTTATTGTTGCTTCAAATAAAACAGTTCTACGAAAGCAGAATACGAATTTTGATGGGAAACAGCAGGTTACAGCCCAACTGAGCATATTAAATTAATGATGGATCTTATACTATCAATTTGATGTTGTCAGCCCTGGTACTTATTTTTATATGAGTAGCTAATCCTAACAATGTTTGACAGAGATTTTAAAAAGACTTATACTGTGATATGGGGGGAGTAACTATTACGCTCCTAGACTATTGTATCCATGATAACAATTATTTGTGGCTGCAAGGCTATTCCACCTGGATTTCTAAGCAACTCTGTAGCTCATTGCTGTTATTCCGACCTTGCAGATTTTTGTTTTGGGTGAAGGCGACTCATTTTTAGCCGATGATTTAGGTCTCCTTGAGTCGATGGAGTATGAGTTACGAACGAAATATATACATCAAATAATTGAAGAGGTGGAATGGACAGGTGTTGACCCTGATTACCTGACAAGGTAAGATATGTGATGTAGTAGTTTCAGTGGCTTTTTACAGAGGTTAAATTAGTTACGCTTGAATGCTTTATAGAGTGAGGTACATATTTTTTTCCAGCACCTTTACATGTTACATTTTATGAATATATTCGATAATGAACTTTGGATAAGTCATAGTCCACAATTTCCTCCCTTCCTGCTTCCCTTTCTTGCGCCAGTTTTGATGTGACAGCTAAATGTGGATATAGTTTAAAGTTATGTGTCGAAAGGAGCTCTATTATCCTCAAATAAGCATATAGTGCCAAGACTTCCTATTTTTTGAAAATCCTAACTGATGCGCTCTGTTTTCAGCAAATTCTACAGTGATATTACGATGTTGGTTTCTTCATCAATGTCTGTCCGTGAAAGACCATCTGAAAGAGCCCATTTTGAAATTTTAAATGCGGAACACAGGTAAACTACCTCTTCTGCATGGATAAACATTCAGCTCTAATATATGTTATTATGCGGTACTATAATTGACCTTTTATTGACTTCAAAGTTCAAACACAAAATGATCACTCACTAGGCTTAAACGCGTGTTGCTTTATTGTTTAGCTAAGCATAAATCTTATGCACTGTGCTATAACTTGAACCTTGATAAAATTTGAGGTATTCTTGGATTTATGATTACTTAATACAGCTTGATCTCATCTTTTTCTCTATCTTGCAGCGCAATAAAACTGAATACTATGAATTCGAGTATTCACATTGATGCCGTCATTGACCCACTAAGTCCTGCTGGACAAAAAATTTCTCCACTTCTGCGCATACTCTGGAGACAGATTCAGCCCAGCATGAGAATTGTCCTTAATCCAATTGTATGTATTTTTTATCCTTATCAGTTAGCATATGGTTCTGCATCCAAAATCAGTTGAAATCTGTATTGCTGTTTAGTTTTTGTTTTGAAGTTTTAAATAACCTGTCAGAGAAATGAACCAGTTAGCATATGATTCTGCATGTAAAATTAATTGAAGTCTTTTAACTATATTGTATTAGAGTCACTTAACTGGCCCAGTTGTTTCCAAGGTTAGGTGATGCACCTTAATAGTCCAGAGGCTCATCTCTTATCTTGTACTTGTTAAAGTATGTGTGTGGATTGCCTACCTTCTTTCCATCAGTTCGGACTTTTGGTTCTCCTGGTTGGTGCATGAAATAATATGGTATCAGGGGGGCCAAGAGTCTCAAGTTCAAGACCTGGCTAACACAGTATTAAATCTAAAATAGTTGTGGCCTTTCATCCCATTTCTAAGGTCTTCCCATATGTCCAGCCTTGACGTGAGGGGGAGTGTTGAAATATATTGCCTAGCCCTTTCCATTAGTTCAGACTTTTGGTTCTACTGGTTAGTGCATGAAATTTAACATGGTATCAGATAAGAGGTTTTAGGTCCAAGTATCGGCTTTCGCAATTTAATAAAAAATGCGGTTGCCTCTTTCTGTCCACGTATAAGCCTTATCAAGGGGGTGTTACAGTATATGTGGATTGCCCACCTTATCTCCATCAGTTCAGCCTTATGGTTCTACTGGTTGGTGCATAAACTTAATAGAGCTATTTGGTTAATCTGTTGTTCATACTTACAATCAGTTCATTAAGGTCAACAATTGGAGCATTTAAATGACTTCACTAGCTTGAGAATTGCTTGCGTAATTCATTTATGATTCTCTGCAATAATTATACGTGGAACTGGACAGGAGTCCAAATCCAAAAAGCAAAAAACCAACTAGTATCCACTCTAACGTGGTTCGGTCCAGCTCCAGTCCACGTTTTACATCGTAATATCTAAGTCCATCCAAATCCATGTCATGTAAATGCTGGATATCCAAAATCCAATGGACTTTCGGTGGCCTCACCGTACGTAGCTACGTAGGTAGCTGGCCTCTGAGTCTGATCCACCGTACGTAGGTTTTGTCGTTGTCACACCATGTCGGCCCACCGTGCACAGCCGCGTGAGGCTCTCGATCCAAACGTACGTACGTAGTCCTGGCCCCGTTGCTACTCTGCCACAAGCGACGTGGCAAGTCCAATGAACACTGGGCCATCCAAACTTTGAGGTCCACGTCCACGCTGTGTATTGGACATAATATCCTGTTGAGGTCCACATCCAGTGAAGTCCAACCCAACTAGGTCCAATTTATTTCAGGTCCAAAGCCCATGGACATGAGAGATCCAGTTCCAGATTTAGCAATAATATTTTCATTAGGTCCACAATCTCAGCATGCCTCAACTCTAGCAAAAACTAGTATAGTTCACCCACAGTATGCATCTGTACTATAATTCAACTCTGCCAAAAATTAGTTACATTGTTATATTGTTATTGCAATGAGATGCCTCAACTCTAGCAAAAGTTAGTATAATTCACTCACGATATGCATCTGTAGTGACTATAGTCCTGTAAAAAGATGCTTTGTTCTATCAGTTATTTGTGCATCTTGACTTGAGTAAACCATGCTCAGTTGTCACGAGCATTTTTTTTTCATGATTTGTCTGTCCTATATAGATAATAAGAACGTAAGATGCATTTATAACCATATCTCTTTAAAATTGACTCATTCGAGAAAGTATGGCGTATTGTATCAAAGACTTGTGTAGGCGGATCATGTCTGAGCTTGCAGTAGCTGCAACACTACCTATATAGTGCTAACATTTCAAATTATTTTCAGAGTTCCCTCGCAGATCTTCCTTTAAAGAACTACTACAGATTTGTTCTTCCGTCCATGGTAAGACTGTACATATTTACTGGCCTGCACATCCCCACTGCCTACAATAATGCTTAACTATTTCATGTGCAGGATGATTTTAGCAGTACAGATTATTCTGTACATGGACCTAAAGCTTTCTTCTCAAATATGCCACTATCTAAAACACTTACAATGAACATCGATGTTCCTGAACCATGGCTTGTCGAGCCTGTCGTTGCCATGTAAGCTAGCCACCAAGTAGTAAGCAAATATCAGAAGTTATTTTATAGTTAAGTATCATCACCTTATTGTGGTTCTTTTTCTGTGTGTCAGACATGATTTGGATAACATTCTATTGGAGAACCTCGGGGATGTTAGAACATTGCAAGCTGTATTTGAACTTGAAGCGCTCCTCCTTACAGGTATGATTATGTCGTAAATCGTAATCATCTCTTTGGTCGAGGTAGATAATAGATTATTGAGTGAATATACTTTGGTTTTCAGGTCATTGCATGGAGAAAGATCAAGAACCTCCCCGTGGACTACAGTTTATCCTTGGCACCAAACAAAGACCACACTTGGTAGACACACTTGTCATGGCCAACTTGGGTTACTGGCAGATGAAAGTCTCCCCAGGGGTGTGGCACCTACAACTTGCTCCTGGGCGTAGTGCTGATTTGTATGAGTTACCTTCGAAACTCGTTGCCATTGATAGCTTGAGGGGCAAACTTATACACATTGAAGTGCAAAAGAAAAAGGGCAAGGAGCACGAGGACTTACTGAATGCTGCTGATGACAACCATTTCCAGGAAAAGACGGTAATGTTTTTGTTAATTTTGTTGTTAAAATATCAATTCCAAACGGACGCTGTTTTTGACTCGTAGGTCTAGATGCACCCATTGTGCAAAATGCAATTTAAATACATTTCGAAATGTCAAAAAGATTCGAAACAAAAATTCCGGGTGTACATCCGAACATTCTATGTTCGCACACAACAATTTGGGAAGAAAGACATTTTTTGTGGACTGTGTAAAAAAGACCAAATAATGTTCGTGAAAGTCATTTTGGAGCACCGGAAATTTGTCTTTTTTACCCAAGCTACAAAAAATATCTTTTTTTCACGAAATTTTGCGTGCGAACATGGTATGTCCAGATTTACAACCGAAATTTTGTTTGAATTTTTTTGAAATTTTGAAATGCGATTTTTTAATAGTGCGCATCTACACCTATGACCCAAAACAGATTTCCCATTCTAAACATCATTTCTTCTATATGCTTTTTAATGCAGGATAACAAAGGCTGGAATACCAACATTTTGAAATGGGCTTCTAGTTTCATTAGTGGCGATGCATCATTAAAAAAGAAAGCTGAGAAAAACACTGTTAGTATTTCTTCTGCTGGTTATTTAATTCCACTGAATGTTACTGCAGACAGGTTATAGCAAAGTAAACGAAAACACAAGTTTACATGATTTTCTTTCTGGAGTGCCTTCAATACTTACAGGGATTTGTAATGGAGAATTACTGCAGTGTTATGTAGGGAAGAACTTTGCAAAGGAATGTATCACAAATGTGTCAGTTTCTTTTGTTTTTTGTAATGTTAAGTGTGGTGATTACTTAGGAAACAACACAACTGTTGAAGATTGAGACAGATTCGGAAAAATATAGATTATGCTAGCTTATTTTGTTTTATTGAAAGGAAATTACATTACGAGTACAAAAATCTAGAACACTCGGAATACTGAAGTTTGTTAGGAAGTTCAACAATCTGTTTGATGAAAGATATCATTGAACTGTTACAGTTACACCTTTGCTCTTGTTCTTGCTGATGAAGATATTTCCTGTAACGATCCCACATATAAAGTTTATAGGCTAGTGTGATGCATGCTTGTATCTCGTGTTACTGGTTATACTCCACATTTGGTGCTCATAGGTAATCTAACAGTTTTGCTTTACACCTCTATTCAGCCCTCAAGGATGCAAGACAAGGGGAGACAATTAACATTTTTTCTGTTGCTTCTGGGCATCTGTAAGTTTCCATTTTGAGCAATTTTTAGCTATGTTGTGTACATATGAATAACATTCTCTGCGTAGGTTAATGATGTTCCCTGTTAGTTATAGTTTATTTTGCTGACACTTGCACATATGCCATTCAGCCTGAAAGTCATGTTCTGAGTTACTCCCTCTGTTCCTAAATATAAGATGTTTTATCTATTTTTCAGATTCACATGTATCTACATGTATCTAGACACGTTTTAACTTTTACTTGTAGTAGTTACTGGCATTATTAGATCCTACACTCTAGTCTAATTTTGCTGGAGAAAAATTCGAGTTACACATGATACAGCTATTACTCCTGAAATAATATCATACTCAGAAATTATGAATTGAGTATGATTTAGCTTTAAATTTTCCTGTTGCAGGTATGAGCGTTTCCTCAAAATTATGATCTTGAGTGTTTTAAAGAACACTCAAAGGCCAGTGAAATTTTGGTTCATAAAGAATTATCTATCTCCACAATTTAAGGTAGATCAGCTGCTTTTGAGTTGATTGATTAATGTGCAAATCTTAGGTGTCTCTCTTGTTGTCTAACCAGTAATCCTGCCAGGACGTCATACCCCACATGGCTCAGGAATATGGATTCGAGTATGAGCTTATCACGTACAAATGGCCAACGTGGCTGCACAAGCAGAAAGAGAAGCAACGGATTATATGGGCGTATAAGATTTTGTTTTTGGATGTCATATTTCCACTTTCCCTGAGGAAGGTATTTTTCTGTATATTACGATCAACTTACAATCCTGCTTCATGGTCTTCAATAGTCGAAGCAATTCTAGTCTCATTGTCTTCTAATGATATTGTTTCTCTGATACTTTCAAATAGGTTATTTTTGTCGATGCTGATCAAATTGTGAGAACAGACATGGGAGAGCTGTATGACATGGATCTGAAGGGCCGTCCGCTTGCATATACTCCATTCTGTGATAACAACAAGGAGATGGATGGCTACCGATTCTGGAAACAAGTTAGTTACCAACTTAGCACAAACCATATTACTGCTGTATATCATATTATTTATGTTAACTTAAAATGAATATGGTTTTCTCTACTGTCTGCTGACTTATTTTGGTTTTTCCACTTTGATGAAAGGGTTTCTGGAAAGATCATCTACGAGGAAGGCCATACCATATCAGGTGGGTGACCTGTTACATAAATTAGGCTTAAATTGATTATTGCTATTATTGTGTAAATGATTGTTGTTGTTTCAGTGCTCTTTATGTTGTTGATTTGGCCAAATTTCGACAAACTGCTGCTGGGGATAATCTACGGGTTGTCTATGAAACACTCAGCAAGGACCCCAATAGTCTCTCAAATCTGGATCAGGTACATATATTTGATCCCCCTTACACATTGTTTGGTGGAACTTTCCGGTCAAAAATAATGTTTGGTGGAACTGGCCGGTACTGCATGATTAGTGGTTGTAGCCTGCAGACCAGGGTTAAAGTTGCTGATGATGCTAATAAACTGGATGTCTTTGAAAGGCACAAACTATTGAGGAAAGATTTCACACAATATATATGTTGTATTGGAACATCATTTGAAATTCAAATATTATATTTGATCTGAAAATTAAAAAGCTGTAGAATCACTTCTTTCTGTTCACAAAAGCTCAAAAACTTTCATAGCAAGTGCAATTATTTTTTAAGTGTCTACCTCTACCAGTTTCAGTTTGCATCGGGATTAGCTAGTTTCTGTTTCTGGCAGTAAAATCCTGCATCTAGAACCAGGCTCCAGAGTGCAAATATCATAAAAGTGAACATGAGTGCAATGCTTACTTGTAGCACTTTTACCCAGGATCTCCCGAATTATGCTCAACATACTGTGCCCATATTCTCACTCCCTCAAGAATGGCTATGGTGTGAATCTTGGTGTGGAAATGCCACAAAGGCAAGAGCAAAGACCATTGATCTCTGCAACAATCCAATGACAAAGGAACCAAAGCTTCAGGTAAAATTGTGAATTGTCATAATGCGTTCCCTATTGCAGTCTAGTATTACTATTTTTTTTGGACTAATAATAAGACTTTACTCTCACTCTCTAGGGTGCTAAAAGGATAGTTCCAGAGTGGGTTGATTTCGACGGTGAAGCAAGGCAGTTCACCGCACGAATCTTGGGGGAGGATGTAGAGATTGCCGAGTCCACTTCCCCACCCTCTGATACACCGAAGCCTGATGATAAAGACTCAAGCCAAGATGTGAAAGATGAGCTATGAGCAACAGTTGTAACATAGTGTGATCATCTTCAAAGCAAGACTACTATACTGGTCTGATGCCCCAGTGGAGAACATAGTTGGTGCACAGGATAACAAATTGCAGGTACCATAGCAACTGTAAACGCATTATAGCAGGAGCACATTGGTGATGTCCCTGAAAAGATTGTCACCACCATCGATGCACCGCAACAGATAGCATTTTTGTACACCCTAATTCTGAAGGGCTAACCTGCCCGAAAAAGGTTGAGGATGGATCTGGTATCTAGGTGGTAGATGTGGGGAACGTTTTGCAGGGAACATTGGAACTGTGAACAGTTTTAAATACTCAAGTATGTTGCTAGCTTGTGAAATTTGTTGGAATCTACTAGTAGTTGCAAGATATCAAAAAACTGACAGCTGAAGC
Organism: Poa pratensis; assembly: GCA_947311845.1. Taxonomy (NCBI): domain Eukaryota; kingdom Viridiplantae; phylum Streptophyta; class Magnoliopsida; order Poales; family Poaceae; genus Poa; species Poa pratensis. Next base: position 48,033,233 of record CAMZMU010000065.1, read on the forward strand.
CCGATAGTTTTTTAAGAGTAGACGCTCAGCTATGTTTAGCTGCGTGTACTTGATTTTTTTTATGTGCTTTGAGCCATTCCCCCCAGAATCCTGGTGGTTTTCAACTTACCACGATGCGTGTCTTTTCGATCTTAACAAGAGCATCTCCACCTTGCCGGGCTATTGGGAGTGGCTCCCACACTTCCAATTGCATTTTAAACCAATTCTCTTCTCAAAGACTCCCTTCACACTAAAACATAGCATATACATGTGAATCTAAGAAAATGCTAAAACATTTTATATTATGGAACGGAGGGAGTAGAAGACAATTTTATCTAAAATATCCAGAATAAAATCATATTGCAGGGTTTTGAACACATAAAATTGTTCCATGATAATAAATAAAATAATTCGCACAATAAATCAAATTAAATTAAATCCAATTAGGAGCGCTGATTGCTTGTTCTTTGAGTGCCCACAGATGTGCAACTAGATAATTTTGCGGTTGCGCGTGAGTTTCTTCGTCTCGGATTTTGGTGTTTATTGTGAGAAAATTGGCAAACTCTCCCGGCACTTCATGATAACCTAGACAAAGGGCCTTGATGGTAGTACGGGTGCTCATCGTGCAGTGGAGGAGTAACGCGCTCACTCTCGATGATCATTTTGTGTATGATAACACATGCATTGTCACCTCCCACATCTGTTCTTTTGACCAGGTTAGAGCAGGGTATCTGACAATGAGATTGGAGCACACCAAATGTCCGCATGACATCCTTTTTTTCACCCTCCTGTTCTGCTGCAAAATGAGATTGGTTCTGACCTAAAGGGTTTGACAAATGTAGATCATTTTGGATAGATGACATCTGCTAGGTAGTACCCCTTGTCCTAGTAATGGTCATTGATCTCATAGTTGCATGATGGAGCATGGCCTTCAACAAATCGGCTAAAAACCGGTGAGCATTGCAACATGTTGATGTCATTGTGAGATCCGGCCATACCAAAAAAAGCGTGTCAGATCCACAAATTCTTATGTGCCACAGCTTCTAGTTCGACACTGCACTCTCCAATATGATCTTTGTAAATTTCTTGTCATGTGAACGGGCAATTCTTTCATGCCCAATGCATGCAATCGAAGCTTCCAAACATTTTAGGAAATCCTCTAGCTACACTTTTTGCCATTAGCCGAGCAGTGTGAGCTTCATTTGGTTGTCTCAAATACGTTGGCCCAAACACTGCCACCACCACCCTGCAAAACTATACATGGTCTTGATGCATGTGGACTCAGCCATGTGGAGGTAGTCGTCCATTGTATCTGCAGGAGCTCCATATGCAATACATCTCAAGGCAGCGGTGCATTTCTGAATAGAGGAGAAACCAACCAGCCCGATGCAGTCTCTCGTGAGCTTGAAATAGTTATCATACTCCCGCACGCCCAGCACAATCCACACGAAGAGCTCTTTGCTCATCCTAAACCGTCGCCGAAATTCGGCCCATGTGTGGCATCATCGGCGAAGTAGTCTTGTTACAACGTCAGATGACCCTCCATCCGTTTGCGATATTTGTTCTTCCTCTTCCTCGGCTTCAAACCTCCAATCCGAGGAGTGGCATTTATCTCGCCTAGCAAACGAACAAGGCAAGTGATGCTCGTCAAGTGCGCATCAAGCTCGGCGGTTGCGGTGGCATGGGCGGTAAGCATTGCGCCGGCCATGTCTAGCTATTAAATTAGCTAGGTTAAACAACCACTATGTAATTTTAAAACAAAGCAAAAAAAATCTTGAAAAAAAGACCTTGGCGATGCAACGAACACCTTGTGGGCAAGGTGGTCCTCGGAGGCAGCGGCGACGTAGAGGGCGACCAAATACTTTGGCCAGAATGAGAAGAGACAACGTCGAGAGAAACAGGGAGAGCGGGGGATGGCTGCGGCGAGCGTAGCACGGGGTGGATCAGTGGAGAGGGCAATTTGGTCGCCACCATGTGGTAATTCAGCACTGAAGGGACAGTGGGGAAGAAAAGGAATGGTTAGGTCGCTGCCGTGTGGTACCTGCCCGTCAGTATCCGACGTGGCGCCCGTTGTCGCGGTTGTCAGGACTCCGGTTGTCTCACTATGACAGGGTATGAAGCGGGGTTGCCGAACACTCTATATGCCCCATCCAGCAACTTTTTCACTATTGGTAGGCCCGTCGGGGGGACGTTTTCGTGCCAGCACAGGTGGAGATGCTGTAAGGTATACATTTGTGGATTTCACCAACCAGGAAAAGCATATGAACATCCAACATTGGATTGGTAGGTTTATCATGAAATGAACCTTCAGAACGTGTAGACTGGCGAATATACATTTCTAAACCTAGCTTTCGAATCCGCAGGTTAAGATGAAGTTTAGAATTTCAGTAAATTAGCGTGGTGCCCTGGTTTAGTAGTCATACACGGGAGCAGATGGCATCCATCAGACCATCATGCCAGCATTTTCAAATCCATGCTGGTACTAAAATCGGTAATGTTCCCTAATCTGAAATACAGAGGCCAAGCTCGCCACGCCATGGCTCCATGTCCATGCTAGTGCCACTCCATGCCTCCGAGGGTGATGGACCCCATGCCTTCCCACATGTCTTCGGTCCAGCCGACCTCCTCGCCGTCGACGCCCTCCTGCTCGCCCTGCCACAGCCCGCCGCCGCTCGCGTCTGACAACCAAAACCACCACCCAGCTCAGCTCAAAGCTCAATGGCTCCATCATTTGCTCGATTCAGAAAGCATCGGCGAGAGAATCTTACAGTGGTTGTACAGGCCATTGTCGCCCCGGCCACGGCCGCGCCTTCCCCTCCTCATGGACTGCGGCGGCCTCGGCTTCGGGTCGTCGCCGAGCACCACCACGTGCCTGCCGTCGCTGCTCTTCCGCCCGTCGTCGCCTAATAGAGAGATGGGATCAGAACTCGCAGACTAGTGCTAGCATGATGTGTGAGCGAGGAAGGGCAAACGCGCACGCACCGAGGGGGATCTTCCGCTTCCTCGACTCCCGGCCGCGGCTCCCAGCCGCGATGTCCTCCACGTCGAGCCGGACGCCGCTGCCGCTTGCGCCGCCGTTGTCCGCGTCACCCCCAGCCTCCGCAGAGCATTCGGCTCTCGCCTCTGGGGGTGACGAGCCGTTGAACCGCCTGAACATCGCCGCGTTCAGAGCGCTCGCGCCGCCGGCCTCGCCGCTGCCCCCGCTCTTCGACGAGGAGCCCACCGACGAGAACGCGGTCGCCTTCTCCTGCCGAATCACGGAACCGAATCACCACTTGTAAGTCGTCTCCATCAACAACGGAGAAAGGGGGGAAAAATAAGAGCAGATCGATTTGGTACCTTGATGGTCTTGTTGGTGACTCTGACGATCTCCCGCTTCGGTGGTGCCGGCGGGGAGTTCGGAATCTCGTCCTCATCCTCCGGCGGCGGCGGCGGCAGCGGCGAGAGATTCAGATCCCCATCGGCAACTCTGAAGGATCCAAGAAACAAACGCGAGGGTTACAAAACTAGAGATCCAAGATGGAGCAAACTTTGGGGAAGAAGAGATTCTTTGGTGGTTTCGCTCCTCTACCTGGGCTTGAAGAGGAAGGATTGAAGGGTGGTTTGGCCGCGGGATGATCGGATTCTGCTCTGGTAAGCCTTCCGATTCTGCTTCCTCATTCTGTCTCCCGCAACTTTTCGCTCTCTTTCGGTCTTTCCCTCTCTCCTCTCCTGTCCACTCCATACTCCGCCCAAATTCCTTGGCGCCAAAGGTCTTTAAAATGCTAGCCTCCCGCCAGAAAATTTGGGAACAAATCTTAAGGCACAATTGCATTGCGACTTTTGCGAGAGGCCAGTTATTTAGCAGTTAAGCCTAACACTACATGATGCGGCGACGATTAGTCCATATTCTGGATCGTAAGACACCAATTCGATACAAAATTGCAAGAGCGCAAGATACGAGTATTAGCATTTCTCGGCAGGGTGTTACAAGTTCAAAACTGAAGCTCCATCGGTGGTCGGCTACTTTTGGTTCAGGATCCTGTGGTACAGCCAGACGATGAACAGAAGCTGCGCCATGGAGACGACCAGGAGGAGAGCCAGCAACACTGGGCCGATGCTCCACGTGTTCCCAGAGCCGTGCTTCTTCCTATGGCGGTGACGACGGCGTGACGCCATCTTACGGTAGTGCTGCATTGTGCTTTGGAACCGAGCTCGCAGGGTGTCTGTATCCGTGTCCGCCCAAATGGCAGTGTACACCTTTGGTGCCTGATGCGGGGCCTCGCCCTTGACGTCGATGGAGAAATGTGCATTGTCATCGGCATGGAGGTTGGTGGAGTGTCTGTTTAACATCGTGGCTTCTACTTCCATGTTTGCTTCAGTGGTACCAATGATGCAAGACGGGGTGCATGCGGGCTTCTCCTGTGGTTTAGTGTTCTTTGATGCTTCAGTAGATCGATGCCCATTGATTCAACCTTGCCTTTGTCCGAGGTTTTGCTTGCCATGCCAGGAATTTTCTTGATGGATGCGCCTATGCCATCGCCAGGATCTGCGGAACTAGCTTCTTGCTTCTTGGGTGCGCGCTGCTTGCGCCAGGCTAAACTTGCAGGAACCCTGCAAGGCTCTGAATCACACGTTGTTTCACTAACACTGATTGCTTTAGCTTCTTCATGATTTGTTTTCGGATTGGCTAAACTGATGCTCTTGCCCTCCATATGACAACCAATGTTGTCAACAGCCCTACAAGTGTGATCTTTGGCAGTGTTGGGAACTTCTTTTCCTTCACTAGATAACCATTGTTCGCCATTGCGTAAACCCAAATCAGGAGAAGCTTCAGTAATACTTACTGTGTGATGACCTTCAAGGATTAAGCTGCTATCAAAAGTGCCAGCAGATTTTTGTGCTACTTCTCCGTCTGGTGGAATTCCTGGCCTTCTTGTTGCATTTGTACTGGCAGTTGCAGAAGTTACCACATCGTTTATCTTGTCGACATTCTTCTGATTGACCGGTGAATGAATAGTGGCATCGGCATGATCATCTTTTCCTATGTTGAATGTTACTTTCCTGGAGCGACCTTGCTAGCAGGTGAAACATTTCCAGTTTTATCATCACCTAATTCTTTAGTGTCATTATTGTTTACTTGTGTTTGCACCTTACTTCCAGTGTCATGAACTCTCCTGGGCTGTTTACTGACATTAGCAAAGTTATGACCAACTGCAGCAGCAGATTTGTTAACAGAAGTACCTCCAGCGGTGCCACATCAGTAGGAACATCCTTTCGAATCTTTGACCCTTGCCTGGCAAGGACTGGAGCGATGGCATCAGGACCAGTTTCATGAGGGGTAACTGCTGACAACAAACCTATATCAATGTTGTCAATACGATCATCAGTAAAAACAGGATGCGGTTTCTCCACCCGTGCATGGGCTTTAGTTGGATGAGCAGGAAACTGCACAACTGAATCTGCATCTTCCTCAGCTTCACCGTCTTCAGGGATGACTTCTGCCAGCTTATGCATGCGACGTTGGCTATTCCTCTGCATGGACCTTTGTGTGTTCCTATGGGTCATATTGTCTTCGGTCCTGATAGCTCCTTTTTTCACTGCTTCGAGTCAAATAAGCCAGTACCTGAAGCTGAAACCAGAACATCTTGATTGACATCCGTATTTTCTGCCGACACATCATCAGCATTATTAGAATCAACAGTTTTTCCTTCCATGTCAAGGTTCCCTTGAGCATTCACATTGCTCTCAAAGATGTAAGGGCTCTTGGTATAGTATACATAACTGGAACCGATGGTCAACCCGTGTACTTGTACAATGTCCTTGATCAGGGGCCAATCTGGGCCATCAACCAGGCACCGTTTCAGCAGCTTGATGGTGCTCGTGACATCCAGCGACCGCAGCTTTGCCGCAAGAGGCTTGATCCATCTTGGAATCTCCTGCAATTGATGATCAAAGATGTGCAAGGTTTGCAGCCTGTCGACGTTCTCCACAATCTGCAGCACTGGGCAGTGCGATATGCTAAGGTCCTCAAGGCAAGGCATGCTCGATATCTTCTTCAGATTTGGGGTGTTCCAAACACTTAATTCCCTCAATGCAGCCATGTCCTCCACAGCCCTGAGGCTCGCCATGTCCACTATGCGCAGCTCCATCAGGGATGTCACATGTCTAAGGCCACCAGGCAGGCATCGCAGCTCGGGGCAGCTCTCTAACTGCATCGCCTGCAAAGACGGCAACGCCCCTGCCTCGATCTCCATCCATCTCTCAAGCTTATGCAACCCTCGCAAGTGCAGGTTCTCCAGCTTTGGAAAAGGTACCTGATGGTGATTGCAATCGCCCATGAACTCTGCATCAATGAACTTGAGAGCTGAAGAATCGGCAATGTACAGCGATCTCAGCTCTGGCAGCTGGCCTAGTGGAGACAGGGGGAGGTTGCACCCAATGATGTCGAGACGGCGGAGATTTGGAAGCAAGATCGCCGACAGCCATGTCGGGAACTTTGCCCCAAAATAGTTGGCAATCGTGAGCGACTCCAGGCATTCTGGAGGGTTCAGCTCTTGGAAAACAGCCTCAATATTCCTGACCACCGTTGGCGTCTGCAACAGATTGACAGTGCCGCTGCATGATAGCGCGAGTTCCCTAAGGCTTGTCTTGCCAGCGAGTGCCACCTCAGCTGCCTCAGCCGGACCGGCAGCCTTCTCTAGCTTCTGTACATGGAGTGTCCTCAGCTTGCACAAGTGCCTGAGCTCAGCCAGAGGCCAGTCGCCCCTATCCTGTGTGGCGCGCGCTTGTGTGCTTGTCACGGCGAAGCACCGGAGCGACGTGAGACTTGTCAGCTGGCCTACCCTGAACGCGCCAGCGTTGATGACCGTTCCAGCAAGATCAAGGTCTCTGAGTCCTCTCAGATGCTCTATGCTTTTGGGCAGAGCATGCAGTGACTTGCACTCTTTCAGCAGCAAGAACTTGAGGCTACTCAGGTTGCCGATGGACGCCGGAACTGCCTGTATCCTTGTCCGGGACAGGTTCAGGAACCTCAGGTGAACTACATTCCCCAAAGTCTCTGGAACGAGCTCAATTGCTGTTTCACTCAGGTCTAGGACTCTCAGATGATGCATCCTGTCGAAGATGTCTCCTGCAGTTGCCAGTGGGTTCTTGGGAAGCAGCAGTGTTCTTATCCCATCTGATTTCAGAATCCTCTCGGGTATTGCAGACATGTTTCTTCCCGGAAGTGAGACGCGCCTTGGCGCGATGGAGTCATCGCCATCGTGGAGCAGTCGCTGGGCATCGCCGGTGAAGCCCTCGCCCTGCGAGAGCAGCTGCGCCAGAGCATGCAGCATTTCGTGCATCGTGCACCTCTCCGTGCTGCCGTGCACGTCTTCCTCCGTCGTCTGGAGAAGGTTCCTTCCGACAAGCTCATCATAATACTCCTCGGCTACCTCCTCGACGATGGAGTCGATCCTGGCCTGCACGAAGCGTTCGGCTATCCACTGCTGCACGAGCACTCGCCTGTCCACGGGGATGCCCGGGGGGAACAGCGAGCAGTACAGGAAGCATTGCTGCAGGCGGCAAGGCAGGTCGGCGTAGCACACGTATAGTGGCGTCATCCGGCAGCCCCTTCACCGACCATGCCCGACCCTTGAGAACCTTTTTCCACTCGCCAGCGCTGGCGTCCCGTGTTCGCAGCACGCCGGCGATCGCCATGATGGCCAGTGGGATGCCGCCGCACTTCTCGACGAGCCTCTCGCCGACGCCCTTCAGTTGGCCGGCGTCGCCATCATTGTCAACCACGCAAGCCGCCACGCGGAGCAGCAGCCAGCCGTCGTCGGCGCTCAGCCTGGTCACCCGGTGGACGTGGCTGGCGCCCATCTCCCGGGCGATGCTGCCGCGCCGCGCGGTAACCAGCACCTTGCTGCCGCGGCCGCTGCGCTCCAGTCGATTCCGCAGCACGTCCTCCCACACCCCGCCGTACCACACGTCGTCGACCACCAGCAAGATCTTCTTGTTCGCGACCAGACCGGCCAGCATTGCCTCGAGATCGGTGACGTTCTCGTCGCCTGCCGTGTCACCGCCGACTGCGTCGATGACCTGCGAGAGCAGACCGGCTTCAGTGTATCCCCTGCAGAGGCGAATACATGACCTTGTCGCGAAGCTGCAGCGCACCCTCGCGCTCTCGTATACCGCCTTCGCCAGCGTGGTCTTGCCAATGCCGTCGGGCCCCACGATGGCCACGACCTCGCACGCGGCTTGCCCCTGCGTCCTCGTCAGCCGATCAACGAGAAGGCGTGCGTCGTCCTCGATCCTTGTGCCGACGATGTCGGCGTGAAATATCTGGCAATTCCGACGCCTGAGCACTGTTCGTGTATGGACGGTGTGATCAGCGGCGTGTGCTGCGTGAAGCTGCAGCCGTCGCTGCTCCTTCAAAACCGCCTGCAGCTTCTTGCTCAAGTTCTTGAGCTCGGCGGCGACTTCGTGTGGTGCCTCGGCGGCGTCGGCGTCGCAGCAGGAGGAGAGCAGCCAAGGCAGTGCCTGCAGGTAGCCCATAGAAGAGCAGAAGCTAGTTAACAAAACCTGTAACGCAATGCTGATAGTTCGAAATCAGAAGTAGTAATCTCGCCTGCTGCTGCTGCGGTTCCTTGACCCGGTGCCGGCGCACCGCGACCCTAAAACGGTCGACGGCGCCGTCGGATTCGTACGTCGTGGCGCGGACCATGGCTAGCCACCCGGCGGCGGCCTCGTCCCCGAGCTCTGCCCGCTCGTGGGCGTCGCCAAGCGCCGCGGCCACTTTCTCCAGTCTCGCCGCCAGCTTCCTTGCTGCCGTCGCCACGCCCAGCTCCCGCGCCACCTCTCCCTCCGCCACGCAGCGCCACCGCGCCGCGGTGTCCGGCACAAACGCGCCGAGCACCACGGCCATGTCGATCGCCTCCGGTAACTATCGATATCGTCTCGACGAGAGGATCGATTTCGTTTCTTATTTTATGGAATTGATGATTTGTTGTTTGGTAGAGAATAAAGAGGATCAACTAATGAATTTATCTACGCACGAAGTCAACTATGGAAGAATAATTCTGAATGTAATTACGTCCCGGACATCGCGTCATGATGAGCATGCACTTGCTGCGGTTGGGCTAAAACTACTCGGAATTGGTCTGGCCTTCCATGATCAGGAAAGCCATGTATTAGGAAATGATCTCTGTATTAAGATTATAGACTTTGAGTTCGTATCAAATATGTCTATGTATGTGTTGCAATTTTAATATAGAGTTGTTTTTTAGAGGAAGCAACGAATTTTTAATGAACCCAACAAAGCATCAAACAAGACCAAAGTCCGAACAAAGCATGAAACAGAGAAAATTACAAAAAACTATCACAATTGGGGCGAGAATAACACGTCAGTACCGATTGTACTAATTTTTTCAAAAACGTACCAAACGGATCGCACGAATTTCTATCTAACCGTATTTTGACAGCACTGCTGACCGATAGGGCCCATCTGTAAGATCCTTGTTGGCAGCACACGTGGAGTTGGAGCTGACGTGGACGTGGGGCCCACCTGTTAGCCCCACATTTTTTTCCTTCTTCTTCCTCCTTTGCGAGGAAGGCAGGCAGGTCGCCGCCGCCATGCGCGCTCCTGCTTGGACTACCCTCCTGCAGGTGGCCGCCGCCATGCCACCCATGCCCTTGTTTCTCCTCTCCCTCCCTCTGCCTCACTCCCTCTCTCTCACGCTCTTTGCTCTTCTCTTGAGCGAAGCCCTAGCTCGACGGCCGCCGTTTTGCGCCGCCGCTATGGGCTTCCCCGGACGAATCCGACATAGCCAAGAGCTCCGCCATCTTCCCCTCCTTCTCTCTGCCAAAAGACGCAAGCCGGGATGCCGTGAATCGCGAGGTTGAAGATGTCTTCCCCAACTCCGGCCGCCGGTTTCCGAGCACGATTTCGTCGCCGACAGGCCTCACCAGCCTTCCCTGACCCTTCCAACGTGCTCCTGGTGATCTAATGGTCCTTCCAAACCCTCTCCCTCGCCTCCGCGTGCCCTGTAGCGTGCTGCCGCCGAGCGCCGCCGTCATGCTGCACTCCGGTGAGCGCCGCCGCCGTGTCCGGCGACCATATGTCGCAATCCGCCGCTCGTTCGACTCTCCCGAGCCGTGCGCGTCCTTTGCAGCGCTGGTGGCTGGGGGACGAAGAGCGCGAGGATCCAGCGCCCACCGCAGCCGCCGGCCCGCCGTCGTCCTGCAAGCAGGTTCGCGCCAACAGGCCAGGAGCTCGGTGGAGGGCAACCAAGGGGAGCTCGTCGGGCCCGTGGCTGCCGCCGGTGGGCGTGGGGCGCTCTGGTAGCGGTGGACCGCGGTGGTGCGCTGGGGCTGCGGGAAGGTCGGCGGCGGTGGGCTAAGCGCACATGGCGGCGGCGACCTGCCTGCCTTCCTCGCAAAGGAGGAAGAAGAAGGAAAAAAATGTGGGGCTGACAGGTGGGCCCCACGTCCACGTCAGCTCCAACTCCACGTGTGCTGCCAACAAGGCTCTTACAGATGGGCCCTATCGGTCAGCAGTGCTGTCAAAATACGGTTAGATAGAAATCAGTTCGATCCGTTTTTTTACCCCAGTGTTGGTATGTTTTTGAAAAAATTAGTACAATCGGTACTGACGCGTTAATCTCGCCCCAATTGTGGTAGTTTTTTGTAATTTTCTCCATGAAACAAGACCTAAGTGGACTATAAAGTTTTCTTTTGCGAAAAGACCAACCAATCTATTGATCATCAACCACGATACAAAGAATTATAGATGATGGGTGGTCACATGAGGCGTGGACACCGAAGGGCGTATATAGCCGCACACATTAAACCACGCACTGATGTTTCGTCCATGGTTGTCGCTATAACTCGTGGAGTTTCGAGACCCGTTTATAAATATGTCTACTCGGTTGAAGGACGCGATTAGGAATATTTTTATCCCACGTAGGTTGCAGTGTGATCTTTGGATTGGCCCTCTAGTTACATAGGCATTTTAGGAGCTCTCTTTGATCCTTATACCTCGAATTTCATACTTTTATGTATTTTTTGTTTTCTTGGTTGTGTGCATCCTAACTATGCGGAGGCTGGGTGTAAGCTATTTTATATCTTTGTGATACTTTGAGTACTAATATTCCTTTTATGAAAAAAAAATGCACAACCTGAAATCAGACGCGAAATCCATCGATTGTCAAGGTTGGCCCGAAGGGCAAGAGCATAATTTTTACGAACATCTCTATGGAAGCCTGTCTGGAAGCCAAAGAAGAAAGACTTGAGATAACACCATCTTGCAAGACCACGCATCCTAAATTCGCACTAGTCTCGCTACTTCATCACTATAGTCGAAGGTAACCCATCTTGACGACAGAGAAGCATGATCGTTGTGACCGTTTGTTATTGGCGCGCCATGAACGGACAATAAATGGAGAATACCATAAAAGAAATTGCAAACATATCCTAAATCTAGGAAGACAATAAGAGAAACAAGCTCCCTTTGACCTAAGGGCATCTCCAACGGGCTGGCGCAAACGGATCAGCCCAGTCTCTTTTTGTCCGAACGGACATGGGAGGTGCTCCAACGGGCTAGCGCAAAGGGACATGTGTCCGCTCGGACACGTGATTTCGCCCCAAACGCGGCCCAACTTTGGTTCAACTTTGGGGCGGGACGGACAGCCTCTCGGTCCGCCCCTTTGTCCTCCCTTGTCCGCGTCGGGCCCAATGGCCAGCCACACAAACCCTCCCCATCCCTTTCGTCCCCAAACCCTCCCGCGACCGCCGCCCCCCTAGCCGCCGCCGCCCGAGCTGTCGTCCCTCGATGGAGGACGGTCTGTCCAAGTCCACGGCCGATGCCGGCGCCGTCCTGTTGAAGGTAAAGAAGGAGCGGAAGCCGGAGTCGGGCAAGCGACAAGGCCGGAGGGAGAGGACTCGGGAGCGCTTGGCCGAGGAGAAATCCGCCAAGGCATCGGCCGAGGAGAAGGAGAGGCTCGCCGCCATCCAGGCCCAAGCCAACGCCGACTTCATCGCCAACCAGGCCGCCGCCCGAGCTGTGCTTCTCCTCAAGGGGGAGGTTTTTGAAAGTGCATTTGGCGTGGCCGCCGGACTCGTCCCCACTGTGGTCGCCTCGGCAGGGAGCTCGGTCTCCTCCGCCAAAGGGAAGCAGCCAAGGTCCTCATCGCCTGGCCTCTCGACGCCCTCGCCGGACGCCATCCATCCCGCACCGTCGCGGCTGGGGCCACGTGAGGCGTCGCCGGAGATTACTTCGGTCCCTGTGGCGCCGAGACCCATCGACCTCAACTTGACGCCGAATGCCGGCGACGGGCGGCTGCGTGGCAATACGAAGTCCATGTCGGGCAAGATGACCATGCCCGAGGCCCATGCACTCATGTTCGACGACATTCTGCCGACGACGCCGACCAACCCGGCCTACTTCGACACCGACGATGTCATGCAGGACATGATTTGCGGGGTCGGCGTGTTCGACCCTGCCGACGCCGAGACACAAGAGCCAACGGCGGGCATGTTCGACCCTGCCGACACCGAGACGCAAGACCCCAATGCGACCATGCCCGAGGCCGAGACTGCAGGGGAGACAGAGGCCGATGCGATCGACATTGAAGATGAGCCACTCGATGTCGACGAGGAGCACGCTCGAATCACGACGAGCCTCCGAAGGAAGAACCAACGGACGGCTAATTACACGGACAAGGAGGACCAAGTTCTTTGCGAATCTTGGATGACATGTGGGCAAAACTCAACATGGGGTGCTCAATAAAAGGGCACCGCGTTTTGGGGGAGGGTATGGAAGCATTTCCATGAGCAAAGGAAGTTGCCTCCATACAAGATCGAGAGTGATCGCAATGAGGGCTCTCTCACCAAGAGGTGGCAGCACATTTCGGCCGAGTGTAGCAAGTTCCAATCGGCCTATTGTAATATCCTAGGATTTAGAGTCCAAAATTAGATAGGACACAGAAGTGTGCATTGCATTCATGCATCAGAAAATCCGAAGAATTTTCGCGCGATTGTTTTCAAAACACTAAGTGATTGAAGTTTCACTTGAGTTGGTGGAATTGAAGTAGATCATCAACTTGAGTGTTATAAACTTTGAGATGATCTTGGCTTAAACCCTATTTTGGGTAGAGATGTATACAATAAAATTGTTAAACCCAGTGGGAATATAACTTGTTACACCAAGACATTACTTTAGGAGTTGCTGATAAATCTAGTTATTCCTAGATATCATCTTAGCGTCTAGTTTAATAAATTGTGCTAGACAAATCTCTAGTACATGGAACTCATGCCAGTCTTGAAGACAAATCCGAATCACCTAAATCTTAACCAAGATCTTCTTACTTTATCCAGAGAATCTTATCTTCTTATCTCCCAATCTTCTCAAATTCATTCTACAAGAGAAGACAACACAAGAAAGGAGGAAGTTCAACAAGAAGATTATGAAAAAGGATTTCTTAGTTATGCATAGCAGTACTATGCCAATCCATCATTGTGAATTTGGAAACTCTTATATCTAATTTGTTCTTATTAATCTCTCTAGTAATAGTGTGATATTCCAATGTTAGTGTTATATAGAAGTAGTTTGATAACAAGCTTCGAGACCTTGTTAACAAATCACTTTTGTATTTTCAAACAATCGAGTGTCATATACAAATAAACAGAAGGTCAGAAAATGCAATACATCTTAGCCTATTGAATATAAGAAGTAATTTATTACAAGACTGATCATCTTGTTAATAGATTATTCTGTATGCATATGGCAAATTGATGTCATAAAATACACATACATTCATCTATAGCCAAGTAATATAAAGCTTTGCTAGGACTGATTGGATTCCTTCACCACAAGGGTGAGGCAAATTATGTTGGAACTTAAAGAATGGATAATAAGAACTTGTTTTAACATCTGAAGGTTGACAAGAGGTATCAATAACAAAGCAAATACCACAAGGGAGTATGGATCATTTGGATCAACTGGATTCAAGTAGGAAACTATGACAAGACACAACCATGATCCATATAAGAGAAGGAACAAGAGGAAATACTAAACCACAAAAATAACTTAGGCAACATAATCAAGTTTCCAAATAAGAAAGTGACATGGTAGTTTATGGTATTTCTCCAAGGGTATGATTATCAAGGGAGAAAGTAAAGCCAAATCATAAAGCCATATGATCACCACCATATCTAACCATCACATGAGTTAACTCTCAAATTCATGTGAGTGGACAAGTCTCATATGAGAGGAGATCACAGATTCATCTAGTGATAAGGCCATTTGGTTTGTTCAAGATTTTATTCTCAAAAAAAGATGAAACTGGACATGAGGAACCACATGGACTATTTAGTCAGCAGTTGTTCTAACAACTCGCTTCCACAATTATCAAATTATCTATTCCTGTCAAAAGAGTGCATCAACCTTTTTATCATCAGAATGAGTCATGGAAATAAGCATGATTCTATTCTCATCATTTTATTATCTATCTAGCCATAAGACCTGACCTCAGGCAAGATATCTGTACTTGGTGCATCCACTGACATCTGATCATGTTTTCACATGATTTAGTTGTCAGGTATCACAAGTTGTAGACATCCAGAAAATATATCATGCTTAGCATTAATTTGAATTGAAGCACTGTGTATACTCTTTGTAGTCATCACAGGGAGCAAATCATGTTATTATTGCTGGACAACAATTTGGTGATGCCCAAGAATTAATAATGCACTCAAGACAAGTTTGAATATTTATCTTGAGTGAAATCAATCAAGAAGTTATCTTTAGTATTTGAAAATAACAAGTATTCGCAAATAAACAATAAAGCAATATATTCTCATGTTGCTAAAAATTAATGCTCAACAAAAATAAAGAAGTGTAAAGTTACACATTTTATAATAGGAAATAAACCCAAATTCACTTTAAATGATGAATGAATTCTAAATACACAAAATATTCAAAATTCAAAGTGGAAACTAATTTCTTTGTGAAATTCTAAATAGTCCAGGATTTTTTCCATGATTTTTGGACTTGTCCAGATGCCCTAAACAAATACAGGAAGTTTCTGTTTTAAATGTTTTCTTAATTACAAACAAGCCTAGGGGGGTTTTCAGAAAATTCCTTTTCTTCTTCTTTCTCCTGCCAGAAGGCAGAGAACGACGTCGCCGTGCCACCTCCTCTCTGCGTGCTTGCTCTCGCGGATAAGAACCCCAGAGCCGTCCCCATCTCGCTCTCTATCTCCTAACTCCTCTCTCTCTCTTGCTCTCTCCCAGAAAATCCAGTGGAAACCTAACCCTAGTTTAGATCTGGCCGACGCCGTCGCCGCCGTTCCAGGTCACCCGAAGCCACGGCGGGTGGCTGGGAAGCTCCATCGAACCTCTGGTGTGCTTCTCGTGGTGTTATACAAGCTGGGAAGCCCGGGAGGAGGCGAATTGCTCCGTCTTCTCCAAGTCCGGCCGCCGTGCGTTGCGGACGGTTGCGTCGCCGTCCGTCCATGCCAGGCTCAGCCGAGCTGCTATGCGTGCTCCTGGTGAGCTTACACACCTCTGTGTGCTTTTAATTTGATCAAATACTTGGGGTTTCATCGCGCGTCGTGCGCCATCTCTGGCCGTCGGGAGAGCTCGTCGCCGGCGACTCTCCAGTGACCAATTAGCAGTGGCGCCGCCACCAAACCGTTCACCGTCTCGTGCTGCACCTAGTGGTGGCTCGAACGCGTCTCCGTTTGCTCGAAATCGTCGAGTCCGTGCTCGGCAGTGGAGCACCGGCCATTGCTGACGTCAGCATGACGTCAGCGAGGAATTTAAAAATATTTCTGGAATTTCTTTTGAAAATGGAGAAATATATGACATGTGGGTCCGTTTGTCAGATTCTTAATTATTTCCTAAAATGTTTTCTGCAAATAATAAAATCCTGACAGGTGGGTCCAACCCAATTTAAGAATTTCAGAAATGAAGAAAATCTGTAAATTTAATAACTTTTAATCCGTAATTTAGAAAAACACAAATAATATATCAAAATGATTAAAAAAGAAAATCTATCTATTTATATTAATAAAATGTTTGTTTGACTAAAAATTTAATAACTCAAAAATCGAAACAACCAATTACTTATTTTAAATATGAAGTTAATTTGAAATGTTATTTTGGATGTATTTCAAACTTCAATTAAATCACCTCACATGCTTAAACCTCAAATTTGAATATGTGTTTCATTACAAGTGAATCACTCTAAAATTGAAACAATAATTTATTTATTATTTTAAATATGGAGTTAATTTGAAATGTTATTTTGGATGCATTTCAACTTCATGTAAAATGTTTCACATGCTTAACTTTAAATTCTAAAGTGTGTTTTCATTATAACATGTAATATTCTTATTTCAATAATTGATTAATTAAAATGATACTTTATTTAAGAAAATAATTAATATAAATTATTTTCATAATTTTGAAAATGAAGTTATAAGCTTATGAAATTTGTTCTACTATTATTTAATAATCATTTCAAATAAATAAAAAAATCTAACCACACTTTAAATTACTAAGTTCCTTTTGAATAAACTTTCCACATATTTCATTTATTACTTAACTCCCTTTCAGTTATATTTTGGTTAAGTAAAGAAAACAGGAAACAACTTAAAAGTTCATAACATTAAGGTAGCAGTGCAACTTGTTTCACTCTAAAAAGAAAACAAATACTTCATCCTAAAGAAACAAAGCTAAGTATAAGTTAGTAGTACCTGATTAAATAAAATAAGTATCATTATGGTATGATACCAACAAATATATACATTATTTATGTCTTCAAAAGTTATTCTTTTTGCCTTATAAATAATAATACTACACCATTTCTTCAATTAATTCAAGTCAACACATGTTCTTTACAAACATAAAGATGTAACCAATCCTAAAACAACCATTTAGTATATTGATGTTGTTTACTTTATTCTTATGCTTAATATGGTACTTTAAAGTTAAAGTTTTAAACTCATCTTTCTTGTGATGTAAACTTGAAGATAAACAAATCTAAAAGAAATCACCAAACTCAAACAACCCTCAACCATCGAGAGTTAGTTACGGGGTTTAGGTCGATGCATCTCATACTTATGCATAATAGCATATTGCTTCTTCAAACATTAGTCCTTACCGGACCAATGACGTTCTTTCCAGATTTTGGAGTCTCTATTATATCGAAGACTTGGCTGCATAATCTTGCAGTCAAAAAGGCAAGTTCATCCCTGATTCATGTCCTTTGAAGTATTTCTTAAGAAACTATCTGCAAAGTGTTATTATCACGTGCATTTCAAAAAGGACAGAAAACTTATTTTATAATATGACTATGGTTATCGACCAATGTGGTGGTAATCTCATATGGTTGGCAGATGGGACCATGGTAAGAATGTTGTGGTGGAGGTCCCATTTGCACGGGAAAGTATCATCTAGGACTTAATAACAAATGTCGCCAGTGATTCTTGTGCCGTAAACTCGCGTTAACCATAAGACTTGGAATGGGACGAGGAAGTCATCTGTGACCTTCTTCCTTTCACATGTCAACGGACAGCCAGAGCCGTACGCTGTAGATCTTGCGAGACTACATGCACATGGGTGGGACCCCTTAATGCCCACGGACTCTGGTGTCTATGATGGTCCGCAAGGGGGTGCCTAGGTATCTACCGTGAGGGGTAGAGTATCAGGGGTGATCCTGCTATGCATGAATTGGGTGGGCATGTGGGGTTGGTGGAGAAGCACAACGAATGGCTTGGATCAACAGCTGGGCCCCACACCAAAGGAAGTGTGGACAGGAAAGTACGCCTGGTTGTGCAACAAGGTCTTGATCTCTTATGGGTAAAGCAACGCACCTCTGCAGAGTGTAAAAAAGTGTGACATGTTACTCCCTGTTCCGGGAAGGAGCTGCGAACGCTGCAGGAAAGGTGGCTCCATGAAGCCCTAGCACCTGTGAAGACTGACGAACATAGTTCTTCAGAATAAAAGCAACCTTTTGAAGAAATGTTTATGAAAACTTGCATTAGCCTATGACAATCTTTTGTCCTTGGCTGTAGTTTATGCATCAAACTTCCCACTTTACATAATGAACTTGCTGGGTAACGCTGTTACTCACCCTTGCCTCTTGAACCCCTGCTTAGACACGAAGAACCACGTGAAGGTAGCACTCTAAGCTATGAAGATACTGATGAGGAAGCAACCGAAGTGTCGTACAACCCAATAAAATGCCACAGAAGACAACTACATCAAGTTGAAGCTATCCAGAGAATATGGTGGACGATAAAGACGTAGCGTAGTAGGGTACAGATCCCTAGTCATTAGAACCTATCTTCTTAGGCGTTGCTATAGCGGCAATCGCAAACCAAGCAGTATTAATAGTAGGCCTAGCCTAGGTTAATCTCCGGGATTTCTCTTTTGATGTTCTTTTGTCAGGGCCTTACCTCATTGTCTCAAGGAGGTTCAGCAGATCTTTTACTCTGGATCTTCTATTTGTAATTCTATAGTCATGTCTTGGACCTGCGATGTTTCTGTTGTACCACTCTGAGGGATGTAATACTGGTGGACGATGTTTCATTGGTGTTATGTCAACGACTATAGCATACTACATCATGCAGTGGTATGCTGAGTCACCACACATATGAGCATGTCAAGGCCCGTCCGGTGAGCGGCACTGGAGTTGAGGACAAGATCCTTCAAGCAATGGAATATCACAAGAAGGTGTACAAGTCCAAGTTCAACTTGCCCCATTGTTGGGACATGATCAAGGGATGCCCCAAATGGGTGGAGCTCTACAACTCCTTGAAAAAGGGGGTCGGCGATTGATCGAAGAAAAGATCCAATGGTGACGACGATGACGATGTCGAGCCCGGCCAAAGCTCCGGGGGCCGGGCGGTGCAGCCAAGGGGACACAAGTCCAACAAGCAAGATGCCAAGCGTGAGGCGGCGGCGGCACAATTGGAGGAGACCTTGATGTCCTTGATCGCCGGCAAGGAAGAGTCCACCGCCGCAAGGTATGTGGAGAAACGCAAGGACAAGGGGGAAGCAATGGCATGCTACTTGGAGATGCAAAAGAAGAAGCTCGAGATCGAGCAAGAGAGGATAAAAGCCGAGGAGAACCGCGTGAAGCTCGCGATGCTTGCCGAGGAGAACCGGCTCAAGGCGGAGGAGAACCGCGTCAAGCTCGCGCTGCTAGCCGAGGAGAACCGGATCATGATGGCCGACTTGACCATCATGGACCCGGAGCAAAGAGCTTGGATCCTGAAGAAGCAAAAGATGATCCGTGAACGTGACGATGCGTGATGTCCGCTATTCTATTTATCATGTTATTTGAACTAATTTGTATTTTGAACTATGGGTCATTTTGAATATTTGAATGTCTTGTTGAACTACATGTCATTTGAATTATTTCTCCTGCTAATTTTCATGCCTTTTTTAGTATTTTTTGTCATAGAAATTGATAAATATGGGCAACCACATTTTTTTTATCACAAATGGACAATTTTTTGCGCCAGCCCGTTGGGGGCACCCCAACCTCAAACGGACAGAGGCCCAAAATGTGTCAGCGGTCCGCCCCCAAACGGACCAAATCGGACACAATTTGGTGTTCGTTTGCGCGAGGCCGTTGGAGATGCCCAACGACACAAAAAAGGATGTTGGGGCGGGGATGGATGATACTGGAGATTGTGAGGATGCAACTATGGTAAGATTTAGCTCAAATATTATGAATCTATGACAAATGGAATATGATGGGAAGTGTCGTGGGGTTAACACGGCAGATGTTACCATGGGGTAACTTGATGATTGGGGCAAGGCGCCTTGGTCCTTCAGGAGATTGTCACGCTCATTGGGGAAAAAGGGTTTACCCAGGTTCGTCCTCTCCATTGGAGATAAAGACCTACTTCCTGCTTCTATGTTATTGATCTCGAGGTCTCGATAACTCGGCTACGACAACAGAGCCGGGTTACGAGACAGGTTACAAGGGTTTCGCTTGATAGCGGTGATATCGAACTAGGGTTGAAACTTATGACTTGAGACTTAGAACTTATCATCTATGTTCTGGGAGCCCGTTTATATAGACGCCGGGTCTCCCGAACTTACAATGAATACCAAGTTACATACGAGCACGGAGTCTTACTCTAGGTTCTTCTAGACCTTCCGTAGCCTCCAAGTCACCCGGTTTATTCCTTCACTCGGACTCCAGTTCTTCTAGGTCCTTCCTTCTAGAGACGAGTCATGTTAGACCTATTGGCCCAACTATAACCCGGCCCATATCTTGTACACTTCACTCGGACCAGATCTTGGGCCGTCCGACTGATTATTCCTTGGTCATAAGTATACCGGGTTATTATCCCCCCAACAGTAGTCCCCAAGTTTGACTTGCATAAGCTCATCTGTTGCTTCACTTGATACTCTTGATCTTGATTCAATTACTCGAGGGTAGCTGCTGATGAGATTATCCGAGTTAAACTCCTGAAAACAAAAATAAAAAGCATTAACACTGAATGGCCGGGTTATGTTTCAGACCAGCTCCTTTTGGCGGTTCTCTTTATAACCCGGCATTTCTCTCGTACTCAACTCTCTCCAGTCAACGACCAAGAGACATTCTCTGACAGATTCTCTCGTATCTTTGACCTATGGTCAACCAGAACCTTATCTCCTCGTTTTTCACGCTCCTAGGGTTTCACCCTGGGCTATAAATAGTGGACCACGGTAAAAGGGTTTCACTTTCCCCATTCACCGCGCCCTTCATCTTCAACCTCCCTTTTCTCTCTCCTCGAGCTAGGGTTAGGGTTCCTCCAAGCTTGCCGCGCCGCCGCGGACATCGGAGCCCCGCATTGCCGCAGCTAATCATCGGGAAATCAGCTCCGCACCAGATCTCCACAAGCTCCGGTAAGTATTTCATTCCCCATTTGGTTTCCATCTAGATCTTGTTTTGTTCATCCTTGAGCTGTTCTTGAGCTCGGTTCTTTTCTTTTCTTTTCTTGTTATTTTCTAGATCTTTAGATCTCATGGCACCCAAAGATCCGAGGAAGCTGAAGGCCAAGGCCAAGGCCGGTGATGGCGCCACCGCATCGGCATCAAAGAAGATCAAAAGACCACCAAGCGCAAATCTGGGATTACGGCCAACTGGGCCAAATCCATGGCTACACAGACCAAGCTGGAAGAACTGGCAGAGGCCGGTGTTCTTCCTCTTCAGTCGGAGATCGAGTGGAGAGGGACTGAAGAGGAGACTCGGCCTTCCCCCAGGAAGGTGAAGTTATCTGCTTTCTTGAGCATGTCACCCGGGGTTTTCGTCCCCCGGGTCATCCTTTCTTTAGGGATCTTCTTCGTCACTACGGCCTCCGGGTCTTCGATCTCGGACCCAATTCCATCTTGAACATTAGTAATTACATAGTTCTTTGTGAATCATACTTATGCACTCCTCCCAGCTTAGCTCTTTTTCTGGAGCTATTCTTGTGCAAACCTCAGCGTGAGCACAAGAATGGCCCCCTCTTGGTCTGTGGCGGTGTTTCTATTCAACGCCGCAAAGGTTCTGCCATGCCTTCTCTAGAACTTCATACCCACGTGAAACATTGGCAAAAATCATACTTTTACTGTAAAGCCAAATACCTGCTGGTGAACACCCTTTACCGGGTTATTCGGTCGAACCCCTCTCTCAACAACAACATGAAATCCTTTGCCTCTGACACCGAGAGAGAAGCTATCCAGCCTCTTCTCAAGAAGATCTCGGTTCTTGTTACGCACGGTCTCCGTGGAACTGATCTGATCAAAACGTGGATGGGTTGGCGAATTCAGCCCAACAGTATCGCAAGAAGCTTCTTTGCGATTACTCGGGCCATCTGACTGATTCCCTCCGTTACTCGGAGAAGTCCTACCCAAACACTGCTCTGAACAAGGCTATCAAGGCCTTCCTTGCTGAAAAGGTTGAGACGATCAAGAAAATGGCCTTCTGCCATTCAGTAAGAATAACCCGGCACCACCAGTAAGTACCGACTGATAAAAATCTCAATAACATATTCTTTTCTCAATTGTATACTGATTACTTTGCTTCTACTTTTTCACTAGGAATCTGATGACTGGTGGCAAGTTGAAACTCCCCCTGCCACTCCTGAGGCAGACGATGATGAAGATGATGATGACGAGGCTCAGTCCTCGAGTGAAGAAGAAGAAGAAGAAGAAGAAGAAGAAGAAGAAAAGAAAAAGAAGAAGAAGAAGGTGAACTTGACTCCCTTGGCCACTTCTTCATAAGCTTAATTGAGAACGAAACTCAACCCAATTTATCCACTGATGCCCACTTTATAATACCAGAACCGGCTGAAAAGGCAGCCACCCTTCACCCGGCCATAGCTCTGAAGCTACTGAATCTGCTGCTACCGGGAAAAGGAAGGCTCGCACCATCTGTGCCAAGGTGCCATATTCTCGCATATCCATAGAACCATATTCTTATCCTGCTATGCTAAAACTCAACCAAACTCTTCTTCAAAAATCTTCGCAGAATTCTGCTGAACCCTCTACCAAGAGGAGAGCTACTCGGACCTCCCCTGGTGAGGATCCTCTTAACCCGGGAATCCCAAACATTCCCTCTCCACGCCGTCCTGGTACTTCCTTTTCCAACTTTGAACCACAAAAACATCCCTCTGATAGTTATCCTTTAGCTGGTCAAATCCGAGTTTCTAAGTCATACTCCCTTACAGCTTCTTCAGGCTCCAGCAATGACCTCCCCCGTGACTTTCAAGTCAATACCGGGTAATACATATAACCTTCTATTACTTGTACTTATCAACTTTGCTTTCTTTTACTCTTTCTTATATTACTTTCATACTTGCAATTTCAGGGCAAAAGCTACTCTTAGTGGCGATCCAAGCCCTCCCATTGCTGAAGAGGATAACTTGGAGATACCCCTGAAAAACATGCTGAGCCGACTGATAAGGAGCAGACAACTGACCAGAGGAATGTTTCTCCTCCTCCTGCTGAAAAACCGACTGATCCAGAAGTCGTGATCACAGGAGCTTGCTTTACTGAGAAGTCTCTCCCCTCAAAACTGCAACCAAGTTTGTTGCCCCTGAAGAAAAGTCGAAGCCGACTGATAAAGGCGAAGGCTCCACTGTGCCACAATATGGCCATACAAACTTTGAAAATCTGTTGACTGAGTACAACACATACAAACTTGCTGAGGGCAAACTTGTGGATTCTCTTGTCCAAGAACATCAGGTACATATCTTTCCTCTTCATATCTTATATACCAAACCCAGTCCCCAAGTATCGAGTAAACTGTCCTCAGTCACTCGGTACTTGAAAATATATATCTCTTTCTGCCATCATTTTGAAAACTTCAGAATATCCCAGTCCCCAAGTTCCGAGTTATCAGTCTACGATAACATGGAACTTGTTTTACTTTCTGATTTCAAATCCTCATTAATTCTGCCTTTCACCATAACAATACTTTCAAATCCTCATAACCCCCAAGTTCCGGGTAATATGTTCACATTTTATCTGGAACTTTGAAAATGTTACTGAATAACTTGTAAAACTTTAAAAGACATACCAGTCCCCAAGTGCCGAGTGATCTGCTCTTCGGTCACTCGGAACTTGTATAAATACTCTGCCTGCATATAATTTCACTGTCAACTTACTATTTCTTTCAATTGCCGACTGAAATATATTCAGTCCCCATGTTTCTAACTTGCTATTCTTTTTTCAGAGATATGTGTCCCAAATGACCAAATACTTGCCAAGACCAACCAACTCCTTGAAGTTGAAACCAAGCTGCGCAAGGAAACTGAAGTTCATGCTTCAGACTTGGAGAAAACAATTGAATCTCTAACTGCAGAGAACACCAAACTGAAGAAGGAGTTGGAAGAGGCTGGAGATAAGTACAAGGTCTGCTATGACAAGATGATCAGTGTCCAGAAATATTGGACACCCTGAAAGACCATATCAAGGATATCCTCAATCCACTCATTGGTAAGCACCACTTCTTTTCACTTTTTCTTCTTTACTCGGCTTTCACATACTAACCCACATCATACTTTTCAGGCGAACAGAATGCTGCCATCAGGAGATCATATCCAGAGAAGTTGAACTGCTTGAACACCATCATCCGGCAATTCCAGTTTGGCACTGCTGAGATCATGAAGCGTGTTAAGAGCAACTGTGCTCCTCCCCAAGTGATATATGAGTCCCTGCATCAGCTTTCCACGATCCCCGAGTGGTTAGACCTCTGGACGCGCTCAGCATGCCGGGTTGGCGCAATGCGCAGCTTAGCTCTTGCCAAAGCTTACAACCCACGCCTTAACCCGGCTCCTTTTGTCAAAGGATTCCCTCAGTACAACGCTGATGGCACCAAGTTTGGAGGAAAAGATTTCAAGGAAATTTCTGCCCAAACCCGGCCTATTGCTTGCAAAATAGCTGAGGGCCTCAATCTGTCGGTTTTCCAAGATGCAGTGGATGAGAACAACACTCCAATCCCCACTCCTGAACCCAAGCATTTTGATCTACTGGCCAAGCTGAGAGACTCCATTGCAAAGATGAAGAAAGCTGCAGCGCCAAGTACCTCTACTCCAGTTGTCCCTGCACCCAGCCGTGCCCCACTACGCCAATCATGGAAAAGCCGGCTGATGTTGCTAAGGAACTGCAGAAGATCAAGGCACTGCACCGACTGATTCCCAGGCCAAAGCTCCTGAAGATAACCCGGCTTCTGCCGAAGCTGAAGCTGCCAAGGGAACCTCAACCGATAACCCGGCTATCTGAGCCAGCTTCCTGCTTCACCTTTTCCTGCAAAACAATTATTCGGCCAATGGGCATTGTAATATGCTCTGAAATACTTTGCCTTTTATTTGATGGTGCGTCTGTGCACTATATGAAATACTCAATATTTTGTAATAACTTATACTTTTTATGGTTTAGATGACCCTTTTGGTTTATCTTTAGCTTCTTATCAGTCGGTTTTCACATGACTTTCTCAGTTGCTACTTTTTCCTTTGCTAAAACAGGGTCAAACTAAGTCCCAGCATGGGCATCATAGTTGATTGAATTAACAAGTAAGCAATCTGGTCATAAAATTGTGAGTAACATCAAACTGATAGGCAAGTTTAACCAAGAACAAAATTAAGGCTTAAAAGCCGGGTCTTAGGATTAAAACTTATGAACTTATAATTCATAAGTCCCCAAGCCCTGGATCAATGTTTACAAGTAAAGGCTTAAACTATGCATCATTACCCCATTGACCTCAAAACATCTCTATGCGTGCTCTCTTGGGCAACAGCTATAGGACTTTTTGCTAAGCACTCCTTTGGGCAAAGCTTTATAAACATAATCTATGCATAAAAAGTAAAACAGAGAAAAGATTTCTTCTCAATTCTTCTTTATTAAAGATACACCAGCAAGCCGCCTCATTAAAAACCTTCCAGTCCCCTTAGGTACCCTGGTAAGGAAAAGAGCGCGTCTGAAACCTGCTGGGGGTTACATCGTTGTTACATAACTCGGCCTAGGTTCATGTTCACTAGGTATAATATGGGCGAAGATGAGCAATGTTCCACGGCCGCTTCGTCTCTTCCATAGGAAGGATAGCATGGTCCGTGTTGTTCTCTTCACCTTTCTCTCTCACATCTATCAGATAATATGAACCATTGTGCAATTTCCGACTGATAAGGAACGGCCCTTCCCATGGAGGAGTTAGCTTGTGCATCCCGACTGATTCTGTCTGAGCCGTAAAACTAAATCTCCTTCCTGGAAAGTTCTTGATCTTACTCGGCGACTATGATAACGCCGCAAATCCTGCTGATAAACTGCGGACCGTTCCAATGCTAACTCACGCTCCTCTTCAAGGGCATCAATCGAATCCTCCCTTGCAATTGCATTGCTTGACTCCACATACGCCGCCACTCTTGGCGAGTCATGGACTATATCACTCGGTAACACTGCTTCTGCTCCATACACCAGAAAGAACGGTGTACGTTTGGTTGATCTATTCGGGGTTGTATTGATCCCCCAAACCACTGCGGGTAACTCTTTCACCCAAGCTCCATACGCCTTTTCAATCGGAACTCGAAGTCTTGGTTTGATTCCTTTCAATATTTCCTGATTACTCCTTTCTACCTGCCCGTTGGCCTGTGGATGTGCCACCGAAGCAAGGTCTAATCTGATTCCCTTCTCTTTGCAGAATATCTCTGTTTCACCGAGTGACATGTTGGTCCCATTATCTGTGATGATACTGTGAGGATAACCAAACCGACTGATAATTTTCTTCAGAAACGTGACAACTTTGGAAGCATCACAACTTGTAACTGGCTCCACTTCAACCCACTTAGTGAACTTATCAACAGCCACCAAGAGATGAGTTTTCTTGCACGATGTCATCTGAAAGGGCCCCATCATATCAAGACCCCAAACTGCAAACGGCCAAGTGATTGGTATTGTCCTCAATTCTGAGCTGGCACATGCTCCTGTCTTGCATATCTTTGACATCCATCACATGCCCTAACAATCTGCTCTGCATCCTTGAAAGCTGTAAGCCAAAAGAATCCATGCCTAAATGCCTTGGCCACCAGAGACCTAGATGAAGCATGGTGACCACAGTCCCCAGCATGTATCTCTTGCAAAATTTGCCTTCCTTCGACTGATGAAACACATCGCTGATAAACTCCAGAAACACTGCGCTTGTACAACTCACCATCAATTACTGCATAGCCGAGTGATCTTCTAACAATTTGTCGCCATAACTTCATTACTCGGCAAAATCTTCCTTATCATATAATCCAGATATGGTTCAGTCCACTCAGGAATCTCATGCAACGCTGCTACTAACTCGGAATCTTGATCTGGACTTTCATCTTCCTCTTCACCCGGAAGTTGGACTGATGGCTTCCATAACTCGTCCAGGAACACATTTGGTGGAACTGGCTCTCTACGTGATCCCAATCTTGACAAAGCATCTGCTGCCTCGTTTTTCCTTCTATCAATATGATCCACCTGGAATCCTGAAAAGAATCCAGCTGCTTCATCAACAGCCCTTCTGTAAGCCGCCATCTTCTCATCTTTCCTGTCCCAAGTCCCAGAAACTTGCTGCGCTACAAGATCCGAGTCACCGAAACACATAATCCTTTTGATGTTCATCTCCTTGGCAATGCGCAAACCATGTAACAAAGCTTCATACTCAGCAATATTATTGGTGCAATCGAAGTGAATCTGAAGAACATAACTCATCTTATCCCCTTTGGGTGAAGTGAGAACCACTCCTGCTCCTGATCCCTCATACTGCTTGGATCCATCAAAATGCATAACCCATGACTTATAACTCGGCGCCTTGGGTGGTGCCGTGCTTAACTCGGTCCAATCATTGACAAAATCAATCAAGGCTTGTGACTTAATCGCTGTGCGAGGCTCATACTTGATGTGATAATCACCCATCTCAATCGCCCACTTGGCAATTCTTCCAGTAGCTTCAGTATTGCACACAATGTCTGCCAATGGTGCTCCACTTACCACTGTAATGGGGTGTTCTTGAAAGTAATGCTTCAACTTCCGACTGGCCATGAAAACGCCAAAAACTAACTTCTGCCACTGGGGATACCTCTGTTTAGCCGGAGTCAAAACCTCACTGACATAATAAACCGGCCTTTGAACCAGATGCTCCTTTCCTTCTTCCTTTCGCTCTACCACAATAACTACACTAACTGCTCGGGAATTCGCAGCTATGTACAACAGCATGGGCTCCTTTGGAGCTGGAGCAGCTAAGATTGGTGCTTTCGATAATGTTTCCTTCAATGCCTCCAGGGCTTTATCAGCTTCCTCATCCCAAACAAATTTATCTGACTTCCTCAAGAGTCGGTATAAGGGAATTGCTTTCTCTCCCAGTCGGGATATGAACCTACTCAACGCAGCCACGCAGCCCGTGATCTTCTGGACTTCCTTCAATTCAGTCGGCTTTCCCAACCTATTGATTGCTGCTATCTTTTCCGGGTTTGCTTCAATCCCACGCTCGGACACAATAAAGCCGAGTAATTTCCTGATGGAACTCCAAACACACACTTTTTTGGGTTAAGCTTCATCTGAAACCTCCTTAAGTTAGCAAAAGTTTCTCTCAAATCATCGATAAATGTCTCAGCCTTCTTTGTCTTGATCACCACATCATCAACATACGCATGCACGTTCCGATCTATCTGCTTCTCAAAACAACTCTGGATGCACCTCTGATAAGTTGCTCCAGCATTCTTCAGTCCAAATGTCATGTTCTTGTAACAAAAAGCTCCAAATGGGGTGATAAATGATGTCTTCTCCCAATCTCCTCTGCAAGCTTGATTTGATGGTATCCTGAATATGCATCCAGGAAACACAAAAGATCACTACCTGCCACAGCATCTATGATTTGATCAATCCTTGGTAACGCAAACGGATCCTTCGGACAATGCTTGTTCAAACTTGTGAAATCAATACACATCCTCCACTCATTGTTCTTTTTCAACACTAAAACCGGGTTAGCCAACCACTTTGGATGTAACACTCCATAATGAATCCTGCGGCGAGTAAACGAGCTATCTCTTCTCCTACAATCCTTCTTCTTTCCTCATTCAATCTGCGCAATCCCTGTTTAATCGGTCTTGCTTTAGGATCAACATGTAAGCGGTGCTCAGCGAATTCAGTCGGTATGCCTGGCATGTCACTAGGTTTCCATGCAAAGACATCCCGATTCTCACGGATGAATTCGATGAGCGCGCTTTCCTATTTGTCAGTCAGATTTGACCCGATAGAGAACTGCTTGGACGAATCACCCGGCACGAAGTCAATCATCTTGGTATCCTGAGCCGCTTTGAATTTCGCCCTCTCTTCGGTCATTGGTTTCTTCAAAATTGTCCCATCATCCGGATTTGTGGTAGCTTTGTAGTAATTCAACTCCTCTTCCGCACAGGCTTGTTCTGCCATAACAGCATCACCTTGCTCACATTGTAACGCCAACTCACGACTGCCATTGACTGTGATAATACCTTTTGGACCTGGCATCTTCATCTTTAAGTACACATAACACGGCCTCGCCATGAATCTAGCAAAAACGTTACGGCCAAAGAGAGCATGATAGGGCTCTTCAATTTGACCACCTCAAAACAAATCATCTCAGACCTGAAATTATCCTTTGATTCTCCAAATGCGACCTCCAATGTTATTGTTCCCTCTGGTCTTGCTGACTTTCCAGGACAATACCATGAAAGATAGTACCAGAAGGGTGAAGCTGCTTGGCTGTGAAACCCATCCGGATGAATGTATCCCAATACAGAATGTTGATGCTACTACCTCCATCCATAAGAACCTTGTGTAAAATATAACCCGAAACCTGAGGTGCAACAACTAAAGCCAACGCTCCAGGTGCATCCACTCGGTCCGGGTGATCCTCTCTAGACCAAGTGATCGGATACTCGGACCACTTCAAATATCTCGGAACCGCGGGAAGAACGGCGTTGACAGCCTCTTCTTTAATTTCTGATCTCTCCGACAAGTGCTGGAAACTGTAATATGATACTGTCCTCGATTTAACTCTTTGGGGTTTTGCTGGAAACCTAACCCGGCTGGTCCATTATCCGGGCCGGGTGGTCCTCCATTATTTCCTCCAGCTTGTGGTCCGTGGGCCGGGTTATTTCCATTACCCGGCCTCGGACCGTTTCCTCCCATGTTCATCCTGGCAAACTCCTCGTTCTTCCATCTCTGAAGATCAACACACTGGGCCAAAGAGTGATTTGCCGGTTTACCGTTCCTACTATGACGTGGACACGGCATGTTGAATGCTTCCTGGGGGTTAGCCGGTCCTCGGAAATTTCCCCTGTAATTGCCATTGTTGTTATTGCCTCGATAATTGTCATCTCGCCGCTGAAACTTGTTATACCCGGTGTTTGTGTTTGCCACCAAGTCTGAACCACCATCATGCTGCCTTTTGGAGTTATTCCCATTGTTACCATTGTGATTATTGTTCCCATTGTTGTTGTTACCGTTGTTGTTGTGGTTCTTTCCTCCGTTGTTGACGTTTCCTTTTCCCTTATCTTCATCATCATCCCGGGTCTTGTCTGTGGATGCGTGCTTATGAGCCGCTTCCATCAGCTGTCCCATGGTGATGGTTTCTGCTTCGCCAGTGGCCCTCAGTCGACCCATCTTCTGAATTACCGGGTCATATCTGCAGGTTTTCTCCATCGACGACACGGCCGCAGCTGGTGTAATTCCCTTTGATGAGTGAATGATGGCTGTGACCCGGCGCATCCAGTGACGCGCTGACTCGCCTTTCTTCTGGAAACATCGCTCCAAATCTTCTATAGTGAACAACTTCTCACACGTGCCCTTGAAATTCTTGACAAATAATGCCTTCAACTCATCCCAAGAATTGATAGATTTCTCGGGTAATCCATTGAACCATAACTTTGCTGCTCCTTCACTCATCATCAGGTACATGTATCTCGCGCACAAGTTGGCGGTGGCATTGCGAATACTCATCGCCATCTCGTAACTGCTGAGCCATGTTTCTGGATCCATGCTGGGGTCATAATTTGTCACCTTGCTTGGCTCTTTAAACTTCTCGGGAAAAGGTTCGCTCTTAATAGCATCTGAAAGACATTTAGTTCCAACCGGGTTAAGTAATGAAGAAACTAACGGCAAACCTGACCCGGTATTTGGTGCGTGGCCCATCACTCCTGCTTCAGGTTGTCCTCCGGCTCCTCCGGCGACACCTAAAGCCGGGTTTGCGCTCGCCGCACGCCGTGCTCTTGAACTGTTGACAATTGCTTGGGCCACAGACTGGGCCGGGGCCGGCTGATGCGGCCTCGGCCGGCTGATTCTGGGCTGGCCTCTGCTGATGTCCCGAACGCTGAGGCTGCGGCGCCGGGTGACCTTGATTCTGCTGTCCGTTCCTGACGCCTGATCCGGCTGGCCTTGGTGTTTCTCCGTGATGACTCCGGTTAGCTCGGCTATTGTATGGTGTTGAATGTAACGCTCCACTCTTATCCGGCATGTTTCCCTGCTGCGTGATCGCAGTTTTCAACATCTCAATTGCCCTGCGTGCTTCGTCTCCCTGTGGTGATTGATCAATCGGCATGCGGCATAATGCTAATGTTGCTGCGTACACGTTATCAGCCGGATTTGAGTAGTGACCCTGGGCGTGTGGAACCGATCTGCTGGTGGTGGCATATCACCCGCAGCTGCTGTGTTCTGATTTTGCTGAGCTCCGGCCCGAGTGTTGGGTGGCACCCCGTTTCCTCCCTGATTTGCTCTAACCATGATTCCATGCCCAATTCCAACCGGCTCTGGCTCAGGCCGAGTGACATTGGGAGCTCCGTTTGGTGATGCAAAGTTCAATCTCGTTGGATCTAAAGTCATGCCTGGCATCACCCGGGTTTCGTGCCTCCTCCGATGTACTGCTGTAAGATCTTCATGGCGATTCTGCACTGTTATCCTTTCTTGCTCCACACGGGCTCGATCCCGTTCTATCTCTTGTTGCTCATCAACATGCGCTGCTGCTCCAATAAAGCCTTCTGTTGATTCTCCAGCGTGATTCGTAACGTATCCAATTGCTGCGCCCGGGTTGCTGCGTTATCTGGTGTGATTGGGGTTGTAACTATTGCTGCGTCAAAGTCCAAGGGCCTAAAAACTGGTGGGATTTCCATCACAACCGGCTGTCCCGAGCCTTCACCCGGTTGAAACGTTGTG
The DNA here is from genome assembly GCA_947311845.1 of Poa pratensis. Taxonomy (NCBI): domain Eukaryota; kingdom Viridiplantae; phylum Streptophyta; class Magnoliopsida; order Poales; family Poaceae; genus Poa; species Poa pratensis. Next base: position 48,064,877 of record CAMZMU010000065.1, read on the forward strand.
AGACGCTGAATTCTTTCTCTGTTTTCTCTGGCCGCTCGCGTGGCATCGTCCTCGCTCACTGAAGTTTCTGTCCATCATTGTGATTCCTCAGAGTATACACCATCGCATGCTTCATGGTCCTTGGCTCCGACTCATAATCTTCCTCATCAGCCACATACCCAAATCTCTCGTCAAACAACGGTAAGATCGATTCAGTATCTGTATCCAAATCTTCCTCACGTCGGTACTCCGGCTCGCAAGCCCGGATGTCCGACTGATGTTCGAAACCTCCTGTTCCGACTGATTCTTCTCCATCAGATTGGACGATGGTGGCTGCCCCTGAAACGGAGTCGCACATAACCTCGTCATCAAATTGCTGAATTGCATTAACCATACCTACGAAGACGTGGATCCGACCGAACGGGATCACCCGGCCGGTATCCAGCAGATCTGCTTCTTCCTTCCAGCCGGAATCGTCGACGATGCGATTTCCGCGCTGATCCATCCTGACTTCGCCGATCGCGAGGTTCTCCATCCCTCGCAGAGCTTCTCCCTTGATGAGGACAGCTTTGGTCGCAGGCCCCACGGTGGGCGCCAACTGTCGTGGGGTTAACACGGCAGATGTTACCATAGGGTAACTTGATGATTGGGGCAAGGCGCCTTGGTCCTTCAGGAGATTGTCACGCTCGTTGGGGAAAAAGGGTTTACCCAGGTTCAGCCTCTCCATTGGAGATAAAGACCTACTTCCTGCTTCTATGTTATTGATCTCGAGGTCTCGATAACTCGGCTACGACAACAGAGCCGGGTTACGAGACAGGTTACAAGGGTTTCGCTTGATAGCGGTGATATCGAACTAGGGTTGAAACTTATGACTTGAGACTTAGAACTTATCTATCTATGTTCTGGGAGCCCGTTTATATAGACGCCGGGTCTCCCGAACTTACAATGAATACCGAGTTACATACGAGCACGGAGTCCTACTCTAGGTTCTTCTAGACCTTCCGTAGCCTCCAAGTCACCCGGTTTCTTCCTTCACTCGGACTCCAGTTCTTCTAGGTCCTTCCTTCCAGAACGAGTCATGTTAGGCCTATTGGCCCAACTATAACCCGGCCCATATCTTGTACACTTCACTCGGACCAGACCTTGGGCCGTCCGACTGATTATTCCTTGGTCATAAGTATACCGGGTTATTATCCCCCAACAGGAAGAAAGCGCCCACGCAGTGAAAGAAACAGTGGCCAAATACAACTCCAAACTTCTGACATAAAAATGGCAATGTATTATGTAAAGCAATGAACCAAGTATGTTTATATTGTATACTCTAGTTGCCTGTTTTTGCGTTCATATCAAAATACGTTCAGGTATAAAACTATTCTTTTTCTTAACGTTCAAAACTTGGGTAGTTATTTTCAACGCAATTGTGCCGGTCGGTAGGAAGATATAAACAGTTGACTTTCTATGAGATGGATCGTGGAACGGTATGCATTAGCTTGCATAGCTAATCGATTCATTCAACGCAAAAGATAAATGACTATATAGTTAAGAAGTAGCAAGAACACGCTGAGCATATCTGAATCCCGTGCAAGACAAGAAGAGGATTCGTTGGTCCTCGACAGACAAGTAGGTTGGCGGCGCAGTGATGTTCAGTTCGAAGTGGAGAGTTGACATTTCGTAATGCTGACTTCAGGGGAGCATGTCTCTCTGTGAAAGGGCAAACAAAGCTTTGACGTCATGGTCGAGGGCTGATGGGTCGAGGAGATAGGCAGCCGAGCATGATGGGCCTAGTGCTGGGCTGCTCGCCTCAGGCTGTGACATGTGACCTTAACCGGGAGGGACGCGAACATCACCCAATGGGGGAGATTGCTCTTTGTCACAAGTGATTTTCAGGTGATTGATGAGGATATTCCCCATAAGAATTAGGTGAAACCAAACCTTTAACCAATCTCATCAGATTATCATTTATCTCCAATCCACTAGGTAGGTAGTGTATTAGAGTTTGGTTATTTGTGGGAAATAGTGAGGATAAAACATGTCAAATATACTACTCCCTAGATACATGCATATTTGAGCTAGGTTGAGACATCCTTTTGTGAACGGAGGGAGTATAACCAAACAGTGGTTTGAAGATATTGGGGATTTGGGGTTTGGTTGGGATAATCTCCAACAACTGCTTAAAATACACCAGTATCAAACAAGGTCTTATGATTTTTGCCTCCGTTTGGTTGGAGATCCATGGGGATACCTTGCCTATCAAACTTTTCTCTACGACATATAATTCGGATCTATGATTCGGGATTAAGTCGGGAGTTTAGAACCGGACACGTAGTTGCGAAAGTCTGTGTAGCCTGTCGGTGCAATCCAACTTGTCCCAGCTCCTAGCGGATCCAACAAACTCCTTCGTCCTCGAGGGTTACACATGTAACATCTAGATTGATATCACATGTTTAGTGTTTGGGCGCGGCAAATTGCTAGATCCGTTCGCATGACTTGAGACGATGGTTGTTAGGGTTTTTTTCGACTCAGATCGTGGCGTCTTAAACCTCCTCTCGGACGTGGGTGGCTCAACCTTATATAGGACTCTAGCAAGGCACGTAATATATGTGTCCCATTGGATTTTAATATGAGTTTTTACACCAATCAGATCCAACCCTTGTGACATGGTATAGTCGGCTCCGTTCCTAAGTTTATTAGAGCAACTCCAACAAGAGCGCTTAATAATCCGTGCGCAGAAAAAAACGCCAATATAGCGCGCGGGGCCATTTGCACCGCTCCAACAGGCACGCTATAACCCCGCGAGCGGTAAATTGGAGCCATCGCGCTGGGAATTGCGGCATCGCGCGTGGTGTATTTCGTGCGCCCGCTCCAGCGCGCCGGACAACGGAAACTTGCGGGCGAGTTGACCAACCGTCGGATATGAAATCTCCACGCGCTCGCGCCGCCGGCCGCCCCTTTCCGCCACCACCTCCGTGACCAAGCGGCGCTCCAGTCCTGCCGCCGCCGCTTCCTATGGGCGTGCGCGGGTAGCCGCCGCGGTGAATCGGGCCTCGCCGTCGCCGACACCACCGGCGCTTCCCCCCACTTCTCCCGCGGCCGCCGCTGCTTCCTCACCTGTGTCTCGCCGCCGCTCCCTCCAGCGCACTCTTCCTTCGACGAACAGCACCTGGCAACCGTTTGCAGCGTGGCGACCACAAGGTGTTTGACAAAACACTTGCAAGGTATATATTGCCTCCAACTTTCATTTTGTAGATGAATTTTGTTCCTGTTGTTTGTAGTTTAAATTAGTTAAAATTCATGTTTGTAGATGAGTTCGTCCTATGATTCTTCTGATGAATAATGGGATCTTCAAGAGGTGGGGAACATTGCAATGCTTCTAGCAATACACACGAATAAGAAACCGAAGCATGGGGGTTCAGTTTTCGGCCGTCATAAATTGTGGAGGGAAAGGATCGATGCTCACAACCGGTTGATGTGGAACTACTTTGTGGAGACTCCCACGTACCCCAAGCTCTATTTTCGACGCCGTTTCAGGATGAGCATCCTTGTTCAAACACATTGCGAGTGTTTGGCTAGGCATGATCGGTTTTTTCAGCAAAGGAGGAATGGCGTCAGGGAACTTGGGCATAGCACCTTTCAAAAGGTGACCACCGCTTTGGTATGTTGGCATACGACATTCCGGTGGATCTAGTTGATGATCACTTGGCAATGGGTGAAAGTCAAGCAATCAAGTGTGTCAAGCGCTTTGCAGTTGGAATTGTGCAAGTGTTTGGTCCGGAATATTTGAGAGCTCCCAATGCTCAAGACACGGCTAGGCTTTTGGAGTTCAACGCCGCTCGAGGGTTCCCAGATATGCTTGGCTCAATTGATTGCATGCATTGGAGTTGGAAGAATTATCCTGCGGCATAGCATGGACAATTCCAAGTGAAAGGACATTTCTTAATCCCTTGTGTTTTGTGTGTTAGGCAACAACACTAGTGAGGATTTAACATGTGAATCAAGTGATGCAGGTTTTAAGTGATTAAAACATCTTTGCATCAAATCCAAAAAGGGAGTTGAAAAGAGCCAGTATTGTTGCTGAAGAAAATCGGATTATCCGATGTTGGAAGATTCGGATTATCCGATTGCAAAGTCTGCTAAGGACTAGAAGAAACCTCACACTGAAGTTATTCGGATTACCCGATTTGGAATGAATCGGATTATCCGATGGTCAGGATTTGCTCGGAATCTGCTAAGGACTACAAGCAACCGCACACTGAGGTTCTCCGGATTATCCGATTGTGGTCTGCTCGGATTATCCGATGCTGACTTGGATCGGATTATCCGATTTACCTGTCTGCAACGGCTAGATTCTGGGAGCAGTATATAAAGGCCTTCTCCTACCTTGGAGAGGGCACCACGACCAGAACTGAATCCCCCACCATTGTTGAAAGCTTCAACTCCCTAGATCTCTCTCCCTACCCACTCAAACACCTTGTCCTTCTAGGACTTGGGAGAGATGGCCTAGATCTACACTTTCACCCAAGCGATTTGATTTTCCCCTCCGTTCTTGAGAGGGCTTGAATCTTGTAAGTTCGTTGATACTTTGGATTGTCGTTGGTCGTTCTTGTGGCTTTGGGAGCCGCGGGGACTAGCCGGGAGCCTCCAATTAAGTTGTGGAGTCGTGCCCCGGCCTTGTGATTCTTGTGGCTTTGGGAGCCGCGGTAATTTGGTGAGAGCCTCCATTTCGGTTGTGGAGTGTGCCTCATCCTTGTAAAGGTTTGTTGCCGACCTCGAGGGCATCATATAGTGGCTCGTGGATCTCCTCATTGGAGGATAACACGAGGGAGATACGGTGTGCCATATCAAGGCTATTCGGAGTTTACTTTGTGACTCCGCACCGCTCCAACGGAGACGTAGCTTCCATTGGGAAGTGAACTTCGGTAGAACATCTCCGCGTCACCGTGTGGTTATCTCTTAACCTTCCTTTACTTGTATTGCTAGCTTATCTTGTGTAGAATATCTTGCTAGCTTGTTTATTGCTCATCATATAGGATTGTTCACCTAGTTGCATATCTAGAGAACTTATATTTGAGCAATCCCAAATTTGTATTAAAAGAGAAAGAAATTTATAGTTGCCTATTCACCCCCCCCCCTCTCTAGTCAACCTACTCGATCCTTTCACCAAGGCCACAAACAATCCTTGAAGCTGTGGCCGATCAAGAGACTTGGATTTGGCATGCTTTTTTCGGAATGCCCGGATCTTGCAAGCACATCAATGTTATTCAACGGTCACCACTCATGAATATGATTGCTTTGGGTGAAACTACACCGGTGGAGTTTGTAGCAAACGGCCATACAAACAGCTATGGCTACTATCTTGCGGATGGCATCTACCCAAAGTGGCAAACATTTGTGAAGCCGCTTCACAAACTGCATGGTAAGAAAATTCTTGATTTCCATAATGCTCAAGCGGAGGCTAGGAAAGATGTGGAGAGAGAATTTGGGATTTTGCAAGCCCAATTTGCTATTGTGAGAGGACCGGCTAGATTTTTGGATCAAGACATCCTTTAGTATATCATGAATGCTTTGTGTGATCATGCATAACATGGTCATCGAGAATGAGCGTGGACAAGATTTAGACATGCATAACTATGAGTTGATGGGATGTCCCGTGCGAGTGCGGAGGAGGGAAGAGAGGGTGGCCCGCTTTCTTGCCTCTTATCATGCCATTCGAAGAGCTGATACACATGATGATCTTTAAAAGGATCTCATCGAGAAGTGGTGGTCATGGAATGAGCAACACAAATAGTTTGATGTTGTATGTTTGTTCTATTGTTGATGAACTATTTGTTGTATTGTTGATGAACTATTTGTTGTATTGAAGATAAACTATTTGTTTGAGTTGAACTATTTGTTGTATCATTCATGAACTATTTTTGTATTGAAGATAAACTATTTGTTTGAGTTGTAATAATAATTAACTATCTATTGTTGATTTATTTTGTGTGTGTTTGATCTTCAAATTCTATGTTTGTGTGTGAATTGTTTGTAGAAAATTAGGGTTGGAGCTAATTCGGCCTACCCTCTATTCCTCTGCCTTATCAGTGGTGCCGCTCACAATGCATATTGAGACTAGAGGGTGGGACCTTTATATAGACTCCAAATTCCAGATAACTCAATCTGTTTCCAGATAGAACTCGTGACTTGTTAAACCAACCACTATCATTAACAGTCATTAACTGAGCCTATTACTGTTAAACAATTAGGTCCCAGCACGCACGTGTGAGTCATGCGCCGAGTTCGAATACAAAATCAAACTCGCAGGCTTTAACAATCCATAGAGCCAATCCTATGAACAACCTGGCATTCCGCTCTATACTGTTCCCGGGTATAATTCCAGCATATTAATATACACTGTGTTCCAGTATAGCCGTACCGGCTTCCTTAAGTATATTTCCTTAAGTACAATTCCACATCATTAATTTCCTGTTATTTCCGTGATGCTTCCAGACTAAAGTTTAATTCCGGACAATGTAGAAATATATAAAATGTTGCAAGACACAATTTCCTACATCTCCCACTTGACCGAAAACATTTTATTTCAGCTAAGCGAATTCCCATGCTATTACATGGTTAGGCGTTAATTTCTTCCTTCAGTGCACTCACGTTGTATATAAACCTTTGTGACTTTTGGAGTCAAATTATCACAAAGTAACAGGTTATGATGCACCTTTCCACGACCTTAAGTTCACAAAGAAAATTCCTTAGCCATAGACCTTCCTTCAATGCTTGATGCATCAAAGTATTCATATTTCATAAATAACGAGTACTAAATCATGTTTCCTTTGTACACCAAAAAAACCTACAAAAGTAAATATTAACACATAACATAAAATAGATTACCTTTCACCATGATCACAAATAGTGTCAATATCCACATAGTTGAAGGTTGAGATCATCAATGAATAATGAGTAATCCATATTTCCTTGACATTGCGCGACAAGTCCATTATGTGATTCCAAAAATTTCAATAAGATTCATATTCCGTTTGCTAATAATTCCAGCAAATCGTTTCCGTGCTAACTAAAATAGCAACAATTACAACGGCATGGCAAAGTTCAGGTCGCATGAATAATGTCCCACAATAACTGAGGATGACAATTATTCTTCCTTTTTCCTCACGAGTTTAAATATAATTCCTCGCAGAGTATCATTCCCTTAATCAAAAAGTACATGACAGGTTTGCACTTTTCCATAGAAAAAAGTATCAAAACATTCTCTATGTAATTCCACTCCCAAAAGATTGGAAGCTTCAACATACCTTTCATATGAAAGTTAGAACCGAACCAAGCTTCACTTCCATCAATGTGATATTTAAAAAACAATAAGAACATAGTTAGCACATGTAGCAATAACACAAAACAATTAACACTAACCTTTATATATGATTGTCTTCCATCATAAATAAAACCATTATCTTCCATCATAAATAAATCCATATGACCTGACATACCATTGATGTGAAGCTTGTTCCAAAAAACATGAATTGGTCAATTCAATTAGCAAACATTGTCATTGTTCCCACCTCCTCTAAATTCCAGAGTTTACACAAAGTATAACACTTCCTTTGGGTAAATAGTTAAACAACAACAACTACTCTAAATTCCAGAGTTTCCACAAAGTATAACATTTCCTTTGTGCAAATAATTAAACAACAACACCTCCTCTAAATTCCAGAGTTTCCAGAAAGTATAAATATTTTCTTTGTGTAAAGAATTAAACAACAAACTTAGAATTGTAACTTCCACTAAGAATGTTGCATTAAACTTCCTTGTAAATAAATCCAATAACATCCTATAGGCATGCGGTTGTTTGGTAAAATAACAAGTTCCCAGACTTTTATTATTCATCATTGAGTTTGTTCCTTCCCGCAATGTTTCCACCCATAGTTAACATTAGCAACAAGTTTAGTATTTTTCTTTCCTCTAAAATATAGAGTAACTTCCTCAAATAACACACAATAGTAGCCAAGATATGATGGCCCAATTTAATTCCTCCCACTTTTCCTAAGTATGTTAGTGTTGGGAGTGTAACTTGGTGTTTTCCTTTGAGTTTAACACATATATTTCAGTGTGACTATTAATAAAACACACCCTTCATGAGAAAATATCATATTCCTACTTTCCACCAATTTTCACTTTTCCAGATCAAAAACGAAATACCATTTGATCCACTAGAAATATAGACATTAAAAATAAATCTTGGTGTCCTTTGTAGCAAACAATGATTCCAATTCCATACTACCAAAATATAAATAGAATACTTCCTTCCAGTTCACAAAATACAAACAGTGACTGTGATAAATAATGACTTACTCAACAAATAGTAGTATGTAATGCTTTCATAATCCAGTGAATAACCAAGAGTTGTATTCCTCCATTCAACCATGGAGTATATGACATCAGACAGCGGTGAATAATTCCATGCTCATCACATTAGTTTCAATTAATATTCCTGAAGTGTACTTCCCCCACCAATCAGTTTCAAACCTTGTAATCCTTTTATGAACTGATTTTTCACTTCAGTATAAGATGTTAATACAACAAAAACCTTCCGACTTGTATTGTCAAAGATATTAATAACCATATCAAGTGAATCATGAAATAAATAAATATATCCACCTCAAGTAGGAGTGTTCAAAAAAGTACCATAAATATGTGTTGATAAAGTATCATAATCCTCCCACTAAATCTTTGAATTCCAGAATTAATAATCCACTAATTATGTTCCTTGATATGTGACCAAGTTGTAAATGAGATAAAATAATTGAACCTCTAATGGGAGTGTAAAACCAAATGTTACATTGAAGAGAAATCCATAATTGTTAGTCCTCCCACTTAAAGTTTATAATTCCATAATTAACAAGCGTAATTATGTTTGTAGAGTATGACCAAGTCGTAAATTTCATCAACAATAAATTTCAGAGCATGTGTTCCTATTTCAAGTATTACTCCATATGGAGTGATCTTCACAAAATGTACAGTTTGTACACCAACTTCCAATGGATTGTCAAGATAAATGAGTCCATTGTGTTAAATTCCATAATGCACTAATTTTCATTGAGCAATAATTCCAATCTTCCTTTTCCACATAGCATACATAACCAACAAATTCCGATAGAGAAGTATAATTAAATTCCTTCTCATCGTAGGTGAATATCCATGTCCTACAAAATAAAATGATACCTTCCCTCCACAAAAGAGTATAATGGCATAATTCCAATTCCAATAATGAACTATAAATTCCTTCCCATTGTAGGTGAATGTATAAACAATAATAATTTTCCTCCACAAAAGGAGTTTGATGGCATAATTTCCAATTCCAAAGTTACACACACATAATTTCCTTTGAAAATTGTTCACATATCACTAAATTTGCCATTTTATTTCATCAATTTATGATGCAGAGACAAAGTCCACAATCCAACTATATGGAAAAGTAGTCACAAACAAATATTTAGTGCAAAAAAATAATGGACATACCGTGGAGTAAATGTCGATTTCCTCTTCCATTGGAGTATTTCCCATATTTCTCCAAAATAATAAGTAATGTCACTTCCATTATAAACATGCTTCATGCATGTCGCCTCATCGTCGTTGCGCCAGAGAATTCCGATGAATTATTAAAATACTCCGATCGATTCCGAAGTAATCCAACGAGTCCAATATATTCCGGTGATAATGTAAATCCCGTAGCAATTGAAAAAATCATAGTAACAAAACAATATTAATCCATCTACCAAGAATTTAATAATTTCCTCAGAGTGAATTCCAATTTCCTCCGGAACCAAATAATATCCAACAAAGATAACCAATTAAAAATATATGTATTCATATCCTTTTCCAGATTACGCATAATATTCCACGTAATATGTGCACTCTCATGTTCAACAACTAAGAATCAAATATTGATATAACTATGTGAACTAGTATATATTCCTTAGTGAAAATTCCATAGTTTTCCTTTTTCCTTTAGCGGTCTGCAGAATCAACAAAGAAAAGTGGCGGGACTTGGACTTGCAGGCTTAATCCTCGGAGCTGTACACCGTGATGGTTAATCACGTGAGAAAGTGGCAGCGATTCTATACGTTCCCCTTTTCCTTACTTCCTCGATTTGAGTAGTCAAAGTGTGCTTAGCTGAGAAAACAAGTACGGGTGCTTAGCTTCATTAAGCTTTCCTTCACCTCGGTTTGGCGAAGTTCGTGTCTTCCGTTTCGTCTTATTCCGATCAGCAACAGCAGCGCACAACACGTGAGACAGGGATGAAGCAGGCGATTGATCGGCGGTAGGCACAGCCGCGCAGGCGTGCCCGCGTGCAGAGGACCAGCTTCGACGAGCGACACACGACGTGCTGGGCTCCTGGCGTCGAGAATCGGTCGATGCGACGGACCCTGTGTTCGCAGTGGAATTCGACGGCGACCTCGGCGACAGAAGTTCCGAGCGGGATTGAAAATCGGCGGCGTCCACGACGTGGATCACGCAGCGGATGAGGTTTTCCGGGTCGAACTAATGCAGCTTCCGTGGGTTCGCCTTGTATACGCCAAGCGGATCTCGGCGAGTAGCTTGGTGACACCGAGGTAGAGGATGCGTCCGACTTGTCGAAGTTCCGTGGTTTGTTTGCCAACCACGTGACCTTCCCGATCTGTTCCCGATTCCGACGGAGAAAACGGCGAGAGCACAGCAGCACATCACGCCGTGGGACGGACCGATCGCGACGACAGAGTTGCCGGCGGTAACGAACCATCGGCTCTGATACCAATGTAGAAAATTAGTGTTGGAGCCAATTCGGCCTACCCTCTATTTCTCTGACTTATCGGTGGTGTCGTTCACAATGCATATTGAGTCTATAGGGTGGGACCTTTATATAGACTCCAAATTCCAGATAACTCAATCTGTTTCCAGATAGAACTCGTGACTTGTTAAACCAACCACTATCATTAACAGTCATTAACCTAGCCTATTACTGTTAAACAATTAGGTCCCAGCACGCACGTGTGAGTCATGCGCCGAGTTCGAATACAAAATCAAACTCGCAGTTTTTAACAATCCATAGAGCCAATCATATGAACAACCTGGCATTCCGCTCTATACTGTTCTCGGGTATAATTCCAGCATATTAATATACACTGTGTTCCAGTATAGCCGTACCGGCTTCATTAAGTATATTTCCTTAAGTACAATTCCACATCATTAATTCCCTGTTATTTCCGTGATGCTTCCAGACTGAAGTTTAATTCCGGACAATGTAGTAAATATATAAAATGTTGCAAGACACAATTTCCTACATTGTTGTTTGTGCCGCGCGCTGGATTTTACCGCGCCTGCAGGAGTCGCTACCACCAGCGCGCAATAATATAGCGTGGCTGGAAAAGAAAAACCGCCCCCACATACAAAAGTGCTATTTCGGCTATGTATAAAAGTTTTAGCGCACCGCACTATGCCGCGCTTGTTGGAGATGCTCTTATCCTGTAGGTTCACAACTTACCGGATATGACTAGAGTTACTCCTTCAATTATATCATCGTGGCTCCGAGTCTAACTTGCTTCGAGGAACACCCATTAAATTTACCGTTTATATAAGCACAATCTTGCAGTTGTACTTGGTTTTTTCACATTTTTCCCTTTTTCATTTTGTACGACTAGGATGCAATGCAATAAAAACACGCTCGCGTGTATCAGGTGCAGAGAGCGAGTGCGGTAATATGGGAGACGGGCGATAGGTAGCTTGCTATTTGATAATTTGAAAAGTTTAAATATAAAACTTTTGAAGAAATTCAAAAAAGATAACCGCGCACTGCGAGCGTGCAAAATTTCAATATGGAATACATGTACTAGAACGAAAATACGCGCGTTGCCGCGTCCGCCCTAATACCACCGACCGACCATAGATAAACAAACAATATTTTTAGTGAAACATATATAAAAACAGTAGCAATGATGGAGAAAATATTACCACCAGCTTACTCTTTTGCAACACCATCATTCAGAGTTTCAGACATGCTCACATAAACATAGAGAATTAGAAAAGGAAACACAATTATGTCAGTCGTAGCAAGTTTAGCAGTACACCACTTAATAGAGAGAACATGAGCCCACATAAAAAAGCTTAAATTTGCAGATACCTAGTTAGACAAACAGGATGCGATCACAATTATAAAATGCAATGAAAATTAAATTGTGTACATGGTTCTATTAAGATTTTAACAAAAAAAATGACCAAAGTTCCGAAAATCTTTAGACAATGTACGATATGATCAATATTGCAGACTAGAGAGATAGAGTAGCCAAGATTTGATTAGCCATCGAAATCCTGGTCAAGCTCATTCATTTGATTATAATAAAATCAAGTAGACTTTTGTGACATAACTTATCCTAATTTCGGTAATAGTTGGCGTAATTATGCCATGTCATATTTAGATCAGTTGCAACGAATACAATCGGGAACGGAGGTGGCATATATTCCTAGGGGCTTGATAGAGAGACGGACATAATTTGCATCGGAATGGCTGTTTTTGGTAGAATACGACACGAGGAAGCGAAAGGCGAGAAACGGTGTCACGTGGCACATGTTGCACGACGCTATGGTGGATACTCGCGGCAGAGAAAGGATAAGGGTTGTCGGAAGGTGCCAATAGCTTCGAACTACCATATCTTTGTTTAAAAAAATTGAAACGACATGTCTAGGTTTGTTTTTTTATAATAAAGCATACAGTTACGTGATAATTTATGTATTCTAAAAATTTGTAGAAATTATTTTGTATTTTAGGCCACACAAAAATAAAATTTTAAGGGAAAATTGAGCTATTTTTTCTTTTTCACAAACACAATTTTGTTTTTTGTGTAGCTGAGAATACTTAGTTTTACCGGAAGTTTGGCAAATGTGTACAAAACAGGTATATATATATCCAACAGATATTTTAAACTCAATTTTAACATTTGAGGGTTGTGAACTATAAAATAAATGAGAGATGAGTGGAGTCCATTGTGGGATGTTTCAAACTTAATTTTAATATTTATGATTATAAAATGAGAGGTGATTGGGGTGCACCGCTAGGTGGTGTCACTACGCTATTGGAGGACATGTGGAGTAAGAAGAGTGGAAAGATTCTAGCGAGCTTAGTATTTGAAAGGGATTCTAGTCTCGGAAAAGATGACAATATGCAGATTCGAGGTCGTGGACACTTCAACTTTTATTTCTTTCAAAATTATTTGATTTGTCTTTTTTTCTGAGCCCAAAATACAAGGTATTTCACATTGAATAATTCCACGCTCGTATTGTACGTGATTGACTACATTCAGTTAGTTGTTTCCGATTTTTTAATGTAAAAAAAAAAAATCGAAACCAGGCTACTGTAGCCCGGGTACCAATTCGACTATTCGCATGGCTATCCATCTTTTCAGAGAAACATCCAATTACCCTCCCAGCTTTCATGCCATGGGCGGACGCAGAGGGTGGGGGCCCACCCAGAATTATGAGATTTTTTTGACACCCCAGATAATGAAACAGGTTTGGCCCATTTTGTGCTCTTCCGCTCCTGGTTTTTTCTCCCCATCTCTCTAGTCTTTCTGTTTTGAATGCGAGCCGACCTGCTGTGCGACGTGCGCCGGCAGCAGCCCTTTGATCGATCACAAAATAACCATTAGATGAATCGTGTTTGGCTACTAAGTCCATGCGATGGATTAGGATGTTTTCCGCCACGCGCCCGCACGCGCAATATGATTGTAATTGCAAATGCTAATCGTTCATTCTTGAAGTTTATCAGGATACTGTGTTACAGCTGTTTGGTTTGTAGATTTGATCTACTAGGTTATGTGTTTTCTGGCCGGACAATGATACAGAATAATTAATCAGATTCATGTGATGAACCGTGGTTAACTGATACTCCATAGCGTGTGCTTTGAAATGCTGAATTTCTGAAATATTTTTTGAAATGTTGGTAAAATCTTATTAATAGTTATTGAAATTAGTGGAAATGAAAGAATTGTGTGGTATGAACGGGTAAGGGCATAAAAGTCTTTTTGTGTGGATGTTAGTGATTGTTAGTACATAGTGCTATTTTGGCTATGAAACCAAAATTGTAGTGGTATTTTGGCAAATTCGGTTATTTGGATGGTATTTTGGAACTTTCGGTTTTCACTAGTGGTATTGTAGCATACCGTGTGCACCTCCCGCTCTGGTCTATCCCTCTGCCGGCCACCGCCCGCTCGGCTAGGGCCAGCCGCCGCTGCTGCCACCGGCCACCGTTGCCGCCGGCATGGCCGTTCGAGCTGCCGAGCTGCTGTATTTCTCTGAAGGTATACGCCATTGCGTAGCTGCCGAGAAATATGTATTGATCTACGATGTCATGCATCAATTTGCTCTTTATATTGTCATTTGCCAACTTTTTTTTGGAGTGTGACCACCCTCCAATTTTTTTCTGCGTCCGCCACTGTTTCATGCGATGCAAATGTGATCGGACGACTGAATTCAGAACGAAAAAGGTAATGGTGTAGTGTGAGTAGTATTTTTCTTCTTCTCCACTGCTGCTCTTTCCTCGTGCCATGGACTGGACGCACAGGGCGGAGGTCAGAGCGGCCGCAGAGAATCCGGACGTTGAACCGCGTGAACTGTGATACGACCGTGCCATTGAACACACCAAAATAAGTCAACTTGCCTCAACTTTAGTTTTTAGCGGCTGTCGTATTTTGGTGTGTTCAATGGCACGGTCGTACCTCCGCCCTTGAGAGAACTGTGAACCGCGTGATGAATGTAGAAAGATGCCAAGCGAGGCGCCCATATTTAGTTTTCAGTGTTCCGACGTGTGAAATGTTAGGTGTACATGTAAGGCACATATTTTTAGATAACAGGACCGACGTTAAATTAATAACATCCTCAAAGGCTACATAGTACAAGAGCTAAATTCAGCTTACAACATCAGACGGCACAAACACATAAAAAAGGCCTACCACTGAGGCAACAACAACACATGTAGAGGACTCCGAGCCTAAGGAAACAACGCCGACGAGGAAGAGCACTTGTTGAACGGTCAAAGTTGTCGGGCCGGAGCTCCCAGAGCACGGGCACACGAAAAAACACTGCACACCGCCGAGCACACTATACCAACTCAGGTAACGCCCTCGGGAGCTCACCGCCCACGCACTGCAGCCGACATGCCTCAACAAGAGAGACTGGACAAAGAAACGCCATGGGTACATAACATGTAGAAAGCTTTGCCGAATAAAGCACCACGAAGAGCCAACACCATCCGAACAAGCCACTATCTCCACCACACGACCTTCAGACAACCACACACTCTGAACTTCAAGGCGGCATCTTCAAGAAGAGCACGACGCCAAAGCGCCGCCACCGCTCGATCCGCGGATCTTGGGTTTTCACCCGGAGAACGGGAGAGAAGCCACCACGACGACTTCAAGAACGGGACAATATCCACAGATGTCGTTGTCGTGGCACAACAGGACTCGGCAAGGGTTTCCCCTCGGCATGAGACCTTCCCGCCTCCCACATCGGGTACAGAGAGCCGCCAAAATGACCACCGTACCATTGCCACTACGTGCTGCTTGCCAGCCACTACACTGTTGAAAGAGCATGCTATGTTTTTAATCCGTTTTGGAGTTAATGGCAACACACTAACGTGACTGATCGTGTTCCTAGGTAATGACATGTATTCATTTGACAACATGTGAAGTCCGAAGATGGAAGACAGAGGGGCTCGAAAAACAAACCTGGCAGAAACCCTGTCTGGCGGTAGTACCGCTGGACTGCATACCAGCGGTACCGCATGATACGTCTCCAACGTATCCATAATTTCTGCTGTTCCATGCTTATATTATACCATTTGCTACATGTTTTATATACACTTCGTATCACTTTTATGCATTTTCTGGGACTAACCTATTAACAAGATGCCACAGTGCCAGTTCCCTGTTTTCTGCTGTTTTTGGTTTCAGAAAGTTACTTCTGGAAATATTCTCGGAATTGCACGAAACAAAAGGCCAGTCCCTATTTTTCCAGCACGTACACGGAGTCCGAAGGAGAGACGAAGGAGCCACGAGGTGGCCAAACCACCGGCGCGGGTGGGCCCAGCCGCGCCACCTGTGGTTTGGGCCCCTCGGGGGTCCGCCGACATCGCCCCTTCGCCTATTTATTCCCCGAGACGCGAAAACCCTAAAACACCGAGCCTTTCATCCAGAACATATTCGCTGCCGCCGCCGTCGTCAACCCTAACTCGGGGGGTTTCTGAAGCTCTTCCCGGCACCCTGCCGGAGAGGGGAATCATCACCGGAGGGCTCTACATCGCCATGCCCGCCTCCGGAGTGATGCGTGAGTAGTTCATCCTTGGACTATGGGTCCATAGCAGTAGCTAGATGGTTGTCTTCTCCACTTGTGCCATCATGTTTAGATCTTGTGAGCTGCCTATCATGATCAAGATCATCTTATTGTAATGCTACATGTTGTGTTTGCTGGGATCTGACTTATATTGATACCTATGTGGAGCTGAATATTATATTATCATGTCTATGTCATTTGTGATCTTGCATGCTCTCCGTTACTTGTTGAAGCCTTGGCCAAGTGAATACTTGTAACTCCAAGAGGGGGTATTTATGCATGATAGTTGGGTTCAACCTCTATTTAACCTGGGATAGTGACAGCAAGTTCTAAGGTTGTAGATGTGTTGTTGCCACTAGGGGTAAAACAGCAATGCTTTATTCAAGGATGAATGTATTGTTTACATTACGCACATTACTTAATGCAATTGTCTGTTGCTTGCAACTTAATACTGGAAGGGGTACGGATGTTAACCGGAAAGTGGACTATTTAGGCATAGATGCATGCTGGATAGCGGTCTATGTACTTTGTCGTAATGCCCAAATGAATCTCATAGTAGACACCACAGCTCACACATGCATGTTATATGCACTTATCAATTGTCAATTGCCCAGCTGTAATTTGTTTACCCAGCATGTTAGTTATCTTATTGGAGAGACACCACTAGTGAACTGTGGACCCCGGTCCATTCTTTTACATCTGAAATACAATCTACTGCAATCATTGTTCTCTACTGTTTTATGCAAACAAACATCATTTCCATTCGATACGTTTAACCCTTTGTTTTCAGCAAGCCGGTGAGATTGACAACCTCACTGTTAAGTTGGGGCAAAGTAATTTGATTGTGTTGTGCAGGTTCCACGTTGGCACCGGAATCCCTGGTGTTGCGCCGCACTACACTCCTTCACCAACACCTTCGAAGCAAACCTCGTTTTCCTACTGGTTCGATTAAACCTTGGTTTCATACTGAGGGAAAACTTACTGCTGCACTCATCATACCTTCCTCTTGGGGTTCCCAACTGACGTGTGACGTACAAGCATTGTTTCTGGCACTGTTGCCGGGGAATATTCCCTCGTCAACTAGAGCCACCAACACGTTTTCTGGCGCCGTTGCCGGGGAAAACCGAATTGCTTCTGCAAGGGGAGTCTCTCACACCAATCTTTTACTTTGTTATTTGTCTTGCTTAGTTTATTTTTATTTAGTCTTGTTTGCTCTCTTTATCAAAAACACAAAAAAATTAGTTCCTTTTTATTTCGAATTACTATTATGACTAGTTGTTTTCAATGTCTTATCTCTATGAAACTGGGTCTCGTTATAAGAATTACCGCTTCTCTCCAAAAGGAAAACATCTATGGGAACAAATAAGAAGATTGAATGGTTTTGCTAAGAACTTGTGTTCTACATATGATGAATCCTACTGCTTTAATGAATCTCTTTGCTATAGAAGGCACAAACATCTCCCTTTCCAATGTGAGTATACTGATAATGAAACCTTGGCTGCCTATGCTAAAGGAAACTATGATTTTGGTAATCTTGAACAAATTGAAGAGTTTATTGTTTTTAAGGGTGCCCTTGAAATTAGTTCTTATCTTGAACATAAAACTGATGCCCCTTATAAATCTGAATGTATTGCCATACTTAAATATTGTTGTGATACCTACAAGGATAATAATTCTTACATTACTGAACATCTTGAGAGGATGTTTCCTCAAAAAGATGAAACTTGTGCCTTGCAGGAACCTGAGGAAGAGGAAATTGCTGAAACTGTGATCTCATTGGATGAAAAAGAGGAGGAGAGTGAAGAACAAAAGGAGGATCTACCTTCTAATGACAGTAACTCTTCAACTCTTACACTATTTAATTGCCCTCCATGCCTACCTAAGGAGGAAGAGTGTTATATTGTTGAATGCCATGATTCTTTTGAAATATCTCCTTTTGATAAATTTTACGTAACAAGCTCCTTGACTCAAGAAAACGAAATTTCAGAAATAAAACAATGGCTCCCTAATGCTATATATGATAATGCTCTTGATGATGGTCCTATATTGCCTAATGATATTTATTATACTACTATTGTCAAAAGTGGGTTTAATGACCCCACTGTTTTTGAACTTAATAAAAATTATGTGTTTGTAGATCATGAAAAGCATGCTTTATGTGATAGTTATATAGTTGAGTTTGTTCATGATGCTACTGAAAGTTATTATGAGAGAGGAAAATATGGTTATAAAAGTTTTCAAGTCACTAAAACACCTCTCTTTATGTTGAAAGTTTTGAAGTTGTACTTGTTTCATCTTTCTATGCTAGTTGCTTTATGCTTCAATAATTTATTTTGTTACAAGGTTCCCTTGCATAGAAAGTGGGTTAGACTTAAATGCGTTTGATATTTGCCTCTTGATGCTCTCTTTTGTTTTTCAAGTTCTATTCCTATGAGAGCATCATTAAAATCTTTTAGCCTAGCTAAAGGCATTAAAGAAAGCGCTTTAGGGAGGCAACCCTTTATCTTTTATTTTTAGTTTTTCTCAAGGAGTTTTGTTACTTCTGTAGCAACTCCTTTGTATCTTTATTTTATCGCAATGTTGTGCCAAGTAAAGTTCTATATTGAAAGTTGATGCAAGATTTGGATTTCTGCGCAGTGACAGATTTTTAGCTGTCACGGATTTGAGCTTATCTCCCTGTAGAAAATTCAAAAAATTCTGAGAAAAATCACGCATATTCCTGAGATATGTACGCAACTTTCATTATTTTAGGCCAGATCCATCTGAGCAACTTAAGTGCCTCGAAAAAATTCGTCATTCCAGACTGTTCTGTTTTTGACAGATTCTGCCTTTTGTTTTGCATTCGCTCTTTTACTGTGTTTGTGTGGATTTCTTTGCTCCACAAAGCATTGGTGGCTGTAGCTAATGTCCAGAAGCTTTGGGATTGATTGTATCATTACAGAATATGAGAATTTTTGATTATGCACTAACCCTCTAATGAGAACTGTCTTGAGTTTGGTGTGAAGGAAGTTTTCAAGGATCAAGCGAGAAGGGTGATATTATGTGATCAAGAAGAGTGAAAAGCCTAAGCTTGGGGATGCCCCCGTGGTTCATCCCAACCATATTCAGAGAGACTCAAGCGTCTAAGCTTGGGGATGCCCAAGGCATCCCCTTCTTCATCAACAAACTTATCAGGTCATCTCTAGTGAAACTATATTTTAATTCTTTCACATCTTATGCGCTTTACTTGGAGCGTCTGTGTGTTTTTATTTTTGTTTTTGTTTGAATAAATTCGGATCCTAGCAATCCTTGTGTGGGAGAGAGACACGCTCCGCTTTTTCATGTGAATACTCATGTTCTTCACTTATATTTGTTGAGTATTCTTAACTAGCTACTGCAGTGCTTTTAGCTCCTGTTTTTCATGCATCTCTTCGAGCTGTTAGCACTTGTTTATAAATACTCTCTTGCTGCATTATATTATCATTTGGAGAGTTTATGTTTAAATAAATTATTGGTGTTTGTTTGGAAGAAAGAAAATGCTACATGTAGTAGTTGGTATTGGAAAAGACATATGCATTCTTGTAGATCATTGTCTTGTTTTGATTTGATGCTTTGCAATTGTTTTGAGCTCTCAAGTAGATCATGTTTAAGCTCTTGCATCATGTAGTTAAAGCCTAGTAGTGGAGAACTACCGTAGAGCTTGTTGAGACTTGGGATGCATATTTGTTCTCTCTAAGGTCTAGATATTTTCTGGTAAAATGTTTGAGCAACAAGGAAGACAGTGTAGAGTCTTATAATACTTGCAATATGTTTTTATGTGATTCTTGCTGTACCGGTTTATACTTGTGTTTGCTTCAAACAACCTTGCTAGCCTAAACTCTGTACTGAGAGGGAATGCTTCTCGTGCATCCAAAACTTGAGCCAAAACCCATGCCATTTGTGTCCACCATACCTACCTACTATGTGGTATTTCCTGCCATTCCAAGTAAATATTTCATGTGCTACCTTTAAACTATTCAAAACTTTATTACTCCTTATTTGTGTCAATGTTTTATAGCTCATGAGGAAGTATGTGGTGTTTTATCTTTCAATCTTGTCATTTACTTCTGACAGACTTTCACCTGGACTAGTGGCATATACATCCGCTTATCCAATAATTTGCAAAAAGAGCTGGCAACGGGGTGCCCAGCCCCAATTAATTACAACTTTCATTAATAATTCTCTTCACATGTTTTGCCCTGATTTATCAGTAAGCAACTTAATTTTGCAATAGACACTCCTCCATGGTATGTGAATGTTGGAAGGCACCCGAGGATTCGGTTAGCCATGGCTTGTGTAAGCAAAAGGTTGGGAGGAGTGTCATCTATAAAGAAACTAAAATACATGTGTAAACAAAAGAGAAGAGGGATGATCTACCTTGCTGGTAGAGATAACGTCCTTCATGGGAGCCGCTCTTTGAAAGTCTGGTTGACAAGGGGGTTAGAGTGCCCACTACCATTCGTTGACAACAACAAACACCTCTCAAATACTTATTTTGTGCTCTCTATATGCTTTCGAAAACTTAAAAAGCTCTAGCACATGATTTAATCCCTGCTTCCCTCTGCGAAGGGCCTATCTTTTACTTTATGTTGAGTCAGTTTACCTACTCCTTTCTATCTTAGAAGCAAACACTTGTGTCAACTTTGTGTGCATTGATTCTTACATATTTACTTATTGCACTTGTTATATTGCTTTATGTTGACAACTATCCATGAGATATACATGTTACAAGTTGAAAGCAAATGCTGAAACTTAATCATCCTTTGTGTTGCTTCAATGCCTTTTACTTTGAATCTATTGCTTTATGAGTTACCTCTTATGCAAAACTTTTTGATGCTTGTCTTGAAAGTACTATTCATGAAAAGTTTTTGCTTATATGATTCATTGTTTACTCTTTATCTATTTGTTAGCAAACTATAGATCATTGCTTTGAGTCACTTCATTCATGACATGAGCCTTGCAATATATTGATCAAGATTGTGTGAAAGCATGTCTCCTCAGAAATTATTTGTTGTTATCGTTTTACCTACTCGAGGACGAGTAGAACTAAGCTTGGGGATGCTTGATACGTCTCCAACGTATCCATAATTTCTGCTGTTCCATGCTTATATTATACCATTTGCTACATGTTTTATATACACTTCGTATCACTTTTATGCATTTTCTGGGACTAACCTATTAACAAGATGCCACAGTGCCAGTTCCCTGTTTTCTGCTGTTTTTGGTTTCAGAAAGTTACTTCTGGAAATATTCTCGGAATTGCACGAAACAAAAGGCCGTCCCTATTTTTCCAGCACGTACACGGAGTCCGAAGGAGAGACGAAGAGAGCCACGAGGTGGCCAAACACCAGGCGCGGGTGGGCCCAGCCGCGCCACCTGGTGGTTTGGGCCCCTCGGGGGTCCGCCGACATCGCCCCTTCGCCTATTTATTCCCCGAGACGCGAAAACCCTAAAACACCGAGCCTTTCATCCAGAACATATTCGCTGCCGCCGCCGTCGTCAACCCTAACTCGGGGGGTTTCTGAAGCTCTTCCCGGCACCCTGCCGGAGAGGGGAATCATCACCGGAGGGCTCTACATCGCCATGCCCGCCTCCGGAGTGATGCGTGAGTAGTTCATCCTTGGACTATGGGTCCATAGCAGTAGCTAGATGGTTGTCTTCTCCACTTGTGCCATCATGTTTAGATCTTGTGAGCTGCCTATCATGATCAAGATCATCTTATTGTAATGCTACATGTTGTGTTTGCTGGGATCTGACTTATATTGATACCTATGTGGAGCTGAATATTATATTATCATGTCTATGTCATTTGTGATCTTGCATGCTCTCCGTTACTTGTTGAAGCCTTGGCCAAGTGAATACTTGTAACTCCAAGAGGGGGTATTTATGCATGATAGTTGGGTTCAACCTCTATTTAACCTGGGATAGTGACAGCAAGTTCTAAGGTTGTAGATGTGTTGTTGCCACTAGGGGTAAAACAGCAATGCTTTATTCAAGGATGAATGTATTGTTTACATTACGCACATTACTTAATGCAATTGTCTGTTGCTTGCAACTTAATACTGGAAGGGGTACGGATGTTAACCGGAAAGTGGACTATTTAGGCATAGATGCATGCTGGATAGCGGTCTATGTACTTTGTCGTAATGCCCAAATGAATCTCATAGTAGACACCACAGCTCACACATGCATGTTATATGCACTTATCAATTGTCAATTGCCCAGCTGTAATTTGTTTACCCAGCATGTTAGTTATCTTATTGGAGAGACACCACTAGTGAACTGTGGACCCCGGTCCATTCTTTTACATCTGAAATACAATCTACTGCAATCATTGTTCTCTACTGTTTTATGCAAACAAACATCATTTCCATTCGATACGTTTAACCCTTTGTTTTCAGCAAGCCGGTGAGATTGACAACCTCACTGTTAAGTTGGGGCAAAGTAATTTGATTGTGTTGTGCAGGTTCCACGTTGGCACCGGAATCCCTGGTGTTGCGCCGCACTACACTCCTTCACCAACACCTTCGAAGCAAACCTCGTTTTCCTACTGGTTCGATTAAACCTTGGTTTCATACTGAGGGAAAACTTGCTGCTGCACTCATCATACCTTCCTCTTGGGGTTCCCAACTGACGTGTGACGTACAAGCATTGTTTCTGGCACTGTTGCCGGGGAAATATTCCCTCGTCAACTTAGAGCTATCACCACACCTTCTGGAGCTTTACTGCTAGCATGCTGGTACCCAGTCTCGGGCAGTAGTACCGCGGAAAGTACCGTGCCTTCTAGGCAGCGGTACTACAGCTAGAACTACCGCTCGAGGTACCGTCAGCTTGGTTTTTGCCTCTGACTTCCCGTTGGTACTTAGGCTACCGTACCATTGCCACTACGTGCTGCTTGCCAGCCACTACACCGTTGAAAGAGCATGCTATGTTTTTAATCCGTTTTGGAGTTAATGGCAACACACTAACGTGACTGATCGTGTTCCTAGGTAATGACATGTATTCATTTGACAACATGTGAAGTCCGAAGATGGAAGACAGAGGGGCTCGAAAAACAAACCTAGCAGAAACCCTGTCTGGCGGTAGTACCGCTGGACTGCATACCAGCGGTACCGCACCTTCTGGAGCTTTACTGCTAGCATGCTGGTACCCAGTCTCGGGCAGTAGTACCGCGGAAAGTACCGTGCCTTCTAGGCAGCGGTACTACAGCTAGAACTACCGCTCGAGGTACCGTCAGCTTGGTTTTTGCCTCTGACTTCCCGTTGGTACTTAGGCCACCGTACCATTGCCACTACATGTTGTTCGCGAGCCACCACACCGCCAACACGACCGTGGTCACCGGCCAACACCTTAGCGACTGGCTCACCCGCCCACCAACATGGCTACCCCCGCCCCGACGTCCAAACTCCGCGCGCTGCCGAACTGACGGGACAACGACCACCCAGCTGAACTCCGGCCAGAGGCACAACCAGACCAGCAACAACTCCAACAGCCTGATCCCGTGGAAAACCAGCTCCATCCCTAGATCCACGGCCGTCACCCCCTTGGTGGCCGACATCGCGGGAGATCGAGCGAGGCGATGGGCTTGAGGCTCCGGGACCCCTGCCCTGGCCCGTGTGCTGCCCAAACCGCCCCGCGCCGACAGCCGTCCTGCAAGAAGAGGATGAGGCGCCGCCGCCTGCATACCTCGCCAGTCGAGCCGCACGCAAGGTGAGACCATTCACCCCAAGCCCGAGGAGTGCGAGGAGAGGCCCTTGCCACCAATGACTACCGCGCCACCGGAGCCACCGACGAACGATGCCACCGCCGCCCTGTCCGCATTGCCGGCAGACACAACCACCCCGCACGGGCGTCTTAGAGCGCAGAGAGAGAAGAGCCTGCCGCCGCCGGCACCACGGGGGCTCTGCGTGGGGCTCCCGTCGGCGGCGGGCGGGGAAGAGAAGGAGAAGGAGGAGGGGCTCAGAGGTGGATGGGCTATGATTCGGCCACTGTGTCGCCGCGGGGGCGAGCAGGAGCGGGCACATGTCCAAGAACCTAGTAAGGGCCTCTTTGAGCTAAAAAAATTGCATACATTTTTTTGAAGGATTGAAATCCTTAGGATTTAGTTGTTTGATTTGTAGAATTAAATCCTATCGAAATTTTTCTAATAAATCATTTGCACTATTTCCTATAGGAAATCTAACATCCACTCATACCTCTTTCAAAATCTCTTACTTTTCCTATGACGTAATCAAACGAATTTTGATTTATATAAATTTCTATATAATTGAAGTGTGGATGACATTGTAATTCTGTATTTTTCATATTCTACGATTTTAGAATCTGTGAATCAAAGAGGCCCTAAGAGGCTAAGACCTAAAAGCATAAGCCAATCCCATGTACTAAGTACTAACACAAAACATGCAACGTAATGAGAATTGTAAACTAGAATGACTTCCCGCATTGGGATCGTCGTTCACCGTCATTTGCTAAATTTAGTGAAAGCATATGCTCCCATGGGTGCTCCAATGGCGTACGAAAACGGTGTACTGCATACTCTTACCTTTTCTCTGATTAGGACTGTACTATATTGAACCTATGTTAATCTAATATCGTGGGAAAAATACATGGAAGTAGAAACAAGTTTTTGCCTAGCGGAAAATAGACAGAAGTATAGTAAAAAACCAGAATCATCAAGTTATCGCAGTCCACTTAACACCAAAGATGGACCTACTCAAGAATAACTATTGTTGTATATATATGGTGTTGTCGGAAGAACGAATTTTGTAGCGGCACAATAATAAGCATGAAGAAAAATGACATTGAGCTATTCGTCTTTCTCTTGATATTGAGTTGTTGCATAGGACATGAGTACGAATGAGTAAAACCTACCGTAAGGACATGGTGTTTCGATCTGTACCTGTTGTGTAAAACATTTTTAAAAACATTTTAAAATGTCATTTAAAAAAAAAATCGGATATACATCAGGACATTTTGTGTTAGCACAAAAAGTTTAACGATGAAAAGACATTTTTTGTGACCTGTGCAAAAAAAGACAAAAAAAGTCTCCTACAAAGTCATTTTGGAACGCCCTGTCGTGTCTCGTTGCACGGACACCGGGAGTATAGGATACCCCTTTTAGGTTCGGCACGGGCGCGAAGGAGGCTGAGAATCGTCTTCTTGGGCGAGTCTAGATCAAGCTCTCCTCTCCACGATCAAAGCATACAACCAAAGGGACACAAGGAGCTACCCAGGTTCAGGCCGCCCGGAGGCTAAAAGCCCTACTCCTGCATGTCTGGATTGATGAGTTCTTCATAGTGTGGCTTACAATGGAACCTCCCGGACAGGGTACCCGGAAGGGTTTTGGCTCGAGGTAGAAGAAGGACAGATCCTGACCCGGAGGAGATCACCTTCCTCTCTACCTTCGCAGCCCTAGTCTAGTCTTGCTCTGGTTCTAGCTTGTGTTCGTCCTTGTTCGACCTCTCCCTCCTCCGTGCCTTGGTCCTCCTTTTATAGGCTAAGGGGTTGCCACAGGGTCACGTGAGGGGCGTGAGGGACCTTCGGGGTGAAGGACCCTCCTCATCTAGTTTAGGGGGAGACGTGGCCTCTCCTCAGCCTAGCGTCTCCTTTGGGTTAGGTGGGAGCGTCCGCCTTGGGGTGGACAGGAGCTGACACCACCACGGGACGTGCTTCCCGCCCGCGCTGCCTTCGCCTTGCTTCCCAAGTCTTCCGCGGTGAGGTGGAGTGCTTATCCACAGGACGTGGGGAAGTACCCGAGAGGGAGCCTGGCCTCCTGCCGGGAACTCGGGCTCTCGGGTCCTTCCTGGCCTTCTTGCTTGATTCGGGGACCCGGAAGGTCCCCAGGACCGGAGCCCTTAGTCGACGTAGGCCATGCGTGTCTTGACGGTGAACCCGCCAGCTTGACTTGAGTCTTGGTCTTGTCCATCTTCATCTTGGGCCCACATGGGGTGGACCCACTTTGGCAGTACTAGGGGAACCCCATGTTCCACTGTTGCGACAGTAGCCCCCGGGCATGGTCCCGGCGGCTCTTGCTCCAGCTGCCGGGGCCATGGCCTAAAGATAGGTCAAAGTGGGTCCCGGGCACCTGGTCTTCTCAGCTCCGTTGGGGACCCGCCGAGGCGAGGTAGAGACGAGCCCCCGGGTCCTGTTGACTGAATCACGGCGAACGTTGCGATTCATACGGACCCCTTGCTTATCCTGGAATCCAACGGGCGAAACGCGCAGAAATCGGCACGCCCCCTCGATCCCCACGTCCGTCGGAGTAATGGGGCCGCGACGTGACGTGTGGGATGCCTTATAAGCCACGACTGGCTTCCACTGTAGCCGTTACCTCTCCAGATTCGCCGAAATCCCCAAATCGCCGCCCAGGAGACTCCTTCTCCCTGACTTCGCCAATCGCCGCCCCCGCCTTGGCCGCCGCCGTTCCTTGTTCTTGCCCCCAGCCCATGCCGCCTAAGCGAGATAGGACGGGAGTGAGGAAGATGTCGCAATCTGCCGCCGAGAAGATGGCGATGGAGGCTTCCCTGGCCGAAGCGCCGCCCTCGATGAGGGTGACTCAGGCCCTCTTTTCTCCCAGTGAGTATGCGTCAGAGAAGCCATCCAACGCGTCCGCCAATCCCTGGCCGCGAGCTTCCGCGGTACTGAGGGAGTGGTGGTGCGCCCTGGGAGCGGTCCTCAACGAGAAGGGGAGGTGATTACTTTCCACGATTTCTCCGTCGTCGGCCTTCTTCCTCCGTTCTCCGAGTTCTTCGCAGCAATCTTGGAGGCTTACGGATTGCATATGCTGCACTTGCACCCCAATGCCGTGATGATGCTTGCTACTTTTGCCTATGCCTGCGAGGCATTTGCGGGTGTCATGCCCTCGGTGGCCTTGTTCCGCCACTTCTTCGTTCCACGCCTGGGGAAGTCCAAGTGGATCGCTGGCGGTGTCTCTTTCTGCCTCCGGAGAGATGCGGCGCACCAGTACCCGGAAACATTCACCAAGGCCTCGGTTGGAGAATGGAGGCACAACTGGTATTTTGTCGAAGCTGACGGGACCAATCCCCATCTGATGACTCCATATTATCCAGCGGAGCGATTGGCACACTCGAAGGAGAGAAGCTCTCAAGGGGAAGCCTGGTTCCAGTCATCAACAGGTTGGCTGCGCTCGTGCAAGGGGAGTGACGGGTGCCATGATCCTGGCAGACTTTCTTCACAGGGGGATTGCCCCTTTGCAGTTCCGGAGCCGCCCGCTCTGGGAACTCAATCAGGTGGGCAGCAGCCTTCCACGTCCAGATTCCACTTGACAGAGACCACCTGGGCTCTGACCATGGGCTACATATTGCCATGGGTACCCTTCGAGTTCCAGGATGAGACCTTGCCGCTGTTCGAAGATCCAGCCGCCGACGGTATCCGATCTTCGATGCCAGAGTGCAATGAGTACGGGGTGGCGGGTACTACCAAGATCGAGCCCCCGCCGGCACCCAAAACACGCAGTCTTCAAGGAGGTAGGCCAAGGGAGCAAGGCCTTGCCCACGGGGACGTTTCCCCTGAAGAACCTGGGACTTCGGATGACGAAGGCGACGAAGCGACTCCTCCGGGAGTACCTTGCGGGCGCGGAGGCCCCGGCGCTCCTTCCGGGGCGGCGACAAACCCGCCGGGTGACGAACTCCCAGAGCAGCCTGTGCCGCCGAGCTCGCCGTCGTTGCAGGAGTCTGATCAGGTGTCGGAGGCTATCCCTCCTCCCCTTGCAGACATGGAGGTAGGGGAGGAGAGCCTGTCCTTGCCGGACCTCTTTGACGACTTGGTGCAGAAGAGATGGAGCTTCTCCGGATCGAAGAGAGCCCGCCGGTAAGTTTTGATGGCAACTGTCTTTGAAGCGGAGTTGCTTTCTTCTGCCGCCGTCCTGACTTCTGACTTTCATTTCTTGCACAGGAGCCCGACCCCGGAGTGGCCAAGCAAACGACCCCGGAGAGGCGAGACGTCGAAGCGTCGAGCTCCACCGGCACCTCCGATGGAGGCAACTCCGAGCCCCCGAGCCCCCAGTCCGCCCCAAGGACCAGGGGGTGGCTCCGGTCGTCGCAGACGAGGCGGAGCTGTCGGCGCGAAAGGCCCTGGGGAGAGGCGCGACGTGGATCCCCAGGCGACCCTCGGACCGCGAGGACTCGCAGCAGGCGGGTACATCCCCAGGGGCTCGCCCTCGGGAACGCTGACCCCTGCCCTGAACCCGGGAGAGTTGAGGAAGGCCCCGGGTTCTCCAAGACATTCTCCAATGTCTCGGAGTTCTTGTCTTCTGCCCGTGCCGAACTGGCGCGGCTGGTGCCCCGACCTCCGCAGCGGGGAGCACTCGCAGGCTCGCGAGCTGCGGCTTCCCTCTGGGGAGGAAGCTCTTAGCGCCCGTGAACTGAAGCTGGCGGCGGACGAAGAGCTGCTCTATGCTTGGGAACAGCGAGTGGCCAGCCGCGAGAAAGAGCTGGAGCGACGAGAGGCCGAGCTGGAAGATGAAGAGCGCCACTACCTTGGCACCATTGAGGAGCTCCAGATCAGAATGGAGCGGGACGAGGACCGCTTCGAACAAGGCCTGGAGAACGTGGCTAGCTGGGCTCGCAGCGAGGTCGAAAATGACCTTCGAGCCAAAAGCAGAGCCGCCTCGTCGCTAGGCAAGCAGGTCTCTAAACTCCAGAGCGAGCTCAAGAGCGAGAGGGAAAGGCGGAACAGGCCTTCTCGGATTTCCAGAGAGCCAGGGGCGAAAGAGATAGCTTGTCCGCCCGGGTTGAGGCGATGACGGCCACGATTGAGGCGCAGAACAGGCCCTCAAAACAGCTGAGAAGTTTAAGCAAGAGGCCACGGCTGGCCGCGTCGCCATGGAAAGAAGATCCGGGAACTGGGCGATGCAATTGACTTCTGGAAGGACAAAGATGCGCGCATGACTGTCCTTCGCAAGAAAGAAACAAAGGAGCTGGCTGATGGGCGTGCGGCGATGGAAGCGTCCAAATCCCAAGCTCAGATTGCGTGGCACCAACACGAGCAGGTATCCAACCAGCTGACGGGAGTGCAGGTAGAGCTGGCGGAAGCGAAGGGTGCACTTGAGAAAGAGCGACGGCGATTCGCTCACCACCGCCGTGATGATCACAACGTCTTGCTCCAGATGAACCACGGGTCCTTGGACATCGTGCAGGAGTTCACGAACTTGGGAGTGCCTTCTCCGCCCGTCCTCATGGCCGACCATTCCACTTCCTTCGCCCGCTATCCCGGGTTCTTGAAGTACGTGGCCTCGCTCATCAAAGGTATCAAGGAGCAGGTTAGCAGAGCCACTCGCCTTGCTGGGGAACAGGCAGTGAGGCAGGTGACGACCCGGTTTGTCACAGCGCTTCGCCACGACACCCGCAGCTCTCCTTGCTATCCGAGCTGGAGGCGCCTGAACCCGGGACGCCGCTTCCTCCAGACGTGACCCGCCAGGTGGAGGAGATCTTGAAGCACCTCTCCCGAGAAGATGACCCGTGAACCTGTGAAGTCCTGAAAAGGACAATACCAGGGGCCGTGAACCATGCTTTTGTACTGATATTGCCAACTGGCTTATGAACTCATGCTTTTGAATGTAAATAACTTCTTCCCAAAGTATATAAGTTTTATCGTACTCGTGGGGGCTTTACGCTCTCGGGAAGGATCCAAAGGTGTGAGCGCTAACCAGCCGTGGGCACTCAGACTGATCTGAAGTGCGGACACAGGGCGCAACCCCCCAAAGGACCCACCGTTTCCTGACCGCACGGACCTCAGCCCACGACTCCACTGCCCGAGGGAAACTGACAGTGTCATCGCGAAGGCGCTGCCCCAGGAGAACGCCCGCTTTCGCCTTAGCCAAAGCACATAAAACTGATGTACCCGGGAACAAGCCCGTGCAAGCACGTTTATACTTAGCTCGCGTTTTGACTCCTTCTGGCTACCTCGGTAATCGTTCTGTCGCGCTGCCGCCAAGGCGGGTCTTCTATGCCGTGTTTCAGACATAATTCTGCCTTGCCCAGCAATTCTTGGCGGGGACAAGGCTTCCAACCGAGATAGCCTCCAATGCCGACAAGGGCATGACTGGCTGGCTTGCGCCGGTCCGGAGACCATTTGTGCTACTTGCTCGAGTTACCCGGAGACCACCCAACTGGTGATCCGGCGACTTGCTGGCGTATCAGAGACGCCGGTCCGGAGACCCCACGGTTGTCTTAGTTTCCTGGACCCGGATGTTCCTTGTTTGGTGATCCGGCAATCTGGCTGGCTCATGCCGGTCCGGAGACCCTGAAGCTGCTTTACTCGCGGGATCCTGATGCTAGCCACTTAGCAATCCGGTACTTCTGAGGGGGTCCACTTGGTCCAGGCTGTATCGTGACGATGTGACCCGGGAGATCCCATTCTCCGTGGGCCACGTCTCCGCAGATGAAGGTTTGATCCCAGCTAGCTGCAGCTTGCCCTTGACTGCTTTGTATCTGTGGGGGCGCCGGTAGTAAGCAAGGTTCCGGGAGCTCTTCAGTCTGGGTGGATGCATTGGCAAAGGTCCGGAAAGATCTTCCCTTTGAGGAACCCCAGCTGTGGCACTCCTCTTGGCTTTCTTGGACTTCTTGTTGAGAGGGCAATCTCGGCTGATATGTCCTGGTTCTCCGCACGAATAGCAATCACCGTTCTTCTGGCGTATCTGGATGTCGTTGAACTGTCGGCAATCTTCCAGACTGTGCCGGTCAGATCTGTGGTACATGCACCACACTCCAGGCTGGCCATCTTTGCGCAGAGGAATCTGGAGTTCTTGGGGCACGTAGATGAGAGGATCTTCTTGCCGAGGCTCGCTTTTTGTGTCTTGGTCGAGGTTTTCCTCCTCCGGAAGCGGCACTGTGGTCGGCGCGTCGGAACAGAGTTCCTCCTTCGCTCCATGCGTCCATGGGGAAAGAGGGACATCAATGTTCGTGGCACCTTCCTCAGGTCTTCCCTTGCTGACCAGAGAGCTGACATAAGCGGCTGGAGGGACGAAGTGGACTCCGAAGGCGCGATCTTTAGCGGCAGGTGCCGGCGAGGACTCGTCAAGAACGAAACCGAGGCCGGGGTACCGCAGGAACTCAAAGGCTGCCTTTCCCTTTCTCTTCTTTGTCATCTTGGACGTCGGATTCGGTACCTCTCTTCACGAGAGCCGAAACTAGCGCCGTTCCGAAGGCGTGAGGGCTTGGACAGATCTTGACACGGACTGAAAGCTTGACGCAGAACTTGACGATGAACTTGACGATGAACTTGAGGTTGATGAAGAAGAAGACGAATCCAGCACTTGCGCCCCCTACCTGGCGCGCCAGATGTCGTGTCTCGTTGCACGGACACCGGGAGTATAGGATACCCCCTTTTAGGTTCGGCACGGGGCGCGAAGGAGGCTGAGAATCGTCTTCTTGGGCGGAGTCTAGATCAAGCTCTCCTCTCCACGATCAAAGCATGCAACCAAAGGGACACAAGGAGCTACCCAGGTTCAGGCCGCCCGGAGGCTAAAAGCCCTACTCCTGCATGTCTGGATTGATGAGTTCTTCATAGTGTGGCTTACAATGGAACCTCCCGGACAGGGTACCCGGAAGGGTTTTGGCTCGAGGTAGAAGAAGGACAGATCCTGACCCGGAGGAGATCACCTTCCTCTCTACCTTCGCAGCCCTAGTCTAGTCTTGCTCTGGTTCTAGCTTGTGTTCGTCCTTGTTCGACCTCTCCCTCCTCCGTGCCTTGGTCCTCCTTTTATAGGCTAAGGGGTTGCCACAGGGTCACGTGAGGGGCGTGAGGGACCTTCGGGGTGAAGGACCCTCCTCATCTAGTTTAGGGGGAGACGTGGCCTCTCCTCAGCCTAGCGTCTCCTTTGGGTTAGGTGGGAGCGTCCGCCTTGGGGTGGACAGGAGCTGACACCACCACGGGACGTGCTTCCCGCCCGCGCTGCCTTCGCCTTGCTTCCCAAGTCTTCCGCGGTGAGGTGGAGTGCTTATCCACAGGGACGTGGGGAAGTACCCGAGAGGGAGCCTGGCCTCCTGCCGGGAACTCGGGCTCTCGGGTCCTTCCTGGCCTTCTTGCTTGATTCGGGGACCCGGAAGGTCCCCAGGACCGGAGCCCTTAGTCGACGTAGGCCATGCGTGTCTTGACGGTGAACCCGCCAGCTTGACTTGAGTCTTGGTCTTGTCCATCTTCATCTTGGGCCCACATGGGGTGGACCCACTTTGGCAGTACTAGGGGAACCCCATGTTCCACTGTTGCGACACGGCCGTATTTGTCTTTTTGCACAGGTCACAAAAAAGTCTTTTCTTTTCGAAACTTTTTCTGCTAACATAATTTTTTAAAAGTATATCTGAAATTTTTATTTTAAATTCTTTGACATTTTAAAAATTGCTTTTTGAGCAGTGGGTGCATCTGCACCCATGACGCGATATGGATTTCTGCTATTGTAAAGCCTATTGAGATATTTGACTTTATATTTCTATACTTCCTTTTATCAAAAAAAAAATAAAAAATTTAATCAATTTGCTTTATGGTCTTATTCATAACCGTAAGAATGAGTAAAGCCTATTGTAAACCTTAACTCATGGGACCCGTCGGTATGAAACCTTGAACTCACAATCCTTGAAATCAACACATTGTACTTACCGATTCCGGTCAATATCAGCTCTATAATAGTTTAGACTGGTTTAGCACACCCAAAATGACAATCTCGACCATGATTACTCGCTCTGTCAGCGATCAGGAGGTCCACATGTCATATCTATCTTCTCTTTCCAAATCTCTGGTCCGCCCACAGAGGCTGCGGCATTCGCGTAACCTCGTGTCTGACCTTGTCAGAGAGTGCCTGCGACTCGGTCTACAGGTCATTCGCGAAGCTCGCCATGGTTCGGACGGATCAGAAGCATAGCATGGTGCGTCGCCATCTCAGGCAGGGCCTGCACAAAGCATCGAACGAGGCATGGTCCACGAGCTGGTGAGATTGGAGCTAGGCGGCTTTAAATTAACTTGTACCGGATTGTGTGAGGTCCTTCTGTTTTATAGTGATAACGTTTTTGATTTCATCTACAACTCATCCTTATTAATACTTGTAACCCTTAGAGTTCATAGAATTCAGTTAGGCTTGTAGCGAAGGGTGGTCATTTATAAAACAATCATGAACACCGAAGAGCAAAGTAAAAAATGAGCCAAAGCCTATCAAATAACGAACCATGACATTCAAGGATTTAATTTTGTGCTCCCACATTGTGTAACTAATATGCTTCGAAAAGATTCACGCTTGTACGTGAAATTCACTTTGACTCCTGAATGCATATACACCCGGTATTTAAAAACACATTTTGAAATGTCAAAATAAAATTGAAATACAATTTCGCAGATAGATCTTCACATTTTATATGTTCACAAAGTTGTTTCGCAGAAAATCGATATTTTTGTGGCCTATACAAAAAGACAAAAACATGTCTCGTGAAAAAGCCTTATTTTAGCCAAAAATAATGTCGTTTTTTCATGAAAAAACTTTGTGAACAAATAGCGTGTTAAGATCTATGCGTGAACATTTTTCTACAATTTTTTGACATTTCAAAATATGTTTAAAGTGTATTTTAAATAAACGGTGCATATGCACCCGGGAGACAAAACACCTCAACCTGCTTATACCAAATAGAAAGTATGGATGATATATTTTGTACCAATCTGCTTGAAATAATTAATGTAATTTTATAAAAATACTTTAATGATTTTGAAAAAATATTAGTCGCTCATACACATAGCCTCTCCATTGTATGTATTGGCTATAATTATCTTCTATTTTATTTAATCTATGTTTTCTTGCCCATCTAGTTTTCTATAGTGCTTATGTTCTTACCGTTAAGATGTGCATGTTATGTGAAATTTATAACTAACTTCCTTTTCTATTTTGTTTATGTTACTCAAGACGTGCCTTACACGTGTGCAATCGCTGCTTCATTAATCTAAAAAACAATGTAAATGAAGTTGATACTGTAGAAAACTCCACTGAAATTCAATTTCGCGGATACATCTTCACATTTTATATGTTCACAAAGTTGTTTCGCTGAAAATCAATATTTTTGTGGCCTATGTAAAAAGACAAAAACATGTCGTGAAAAGCCTTATTTTAGCCAAAAAAATGTCGTTTTTTCATGATTTTTTATGTGAACAAATAGCGTGTTAAGATCTATGCGTGAACATTTTTCTACAATTTTTTGACATTTCAAAATATGTTTAAAGTGTATTTTAAATAAACGGTGCATATGCACCCGGGAGACAAAACACCTCAACCTGCTTATACCAAATAGAAAGTATGGATGATATACTTTGTACCAATCAGCTTGAAATAATTAATGTAATTTTATAAAAAATACTTTAATTATTTTGAAAAAATATTAGTCGCTCATACACATAGCCTCTCCATTGTATGTATTGGCTATAATTATCTTCTATTTTATTTAATCTATGTTTTCTTGCCCATCTAGTTTTCTATAGTGCTTATGTTCTTACTGTTAAGATGTGCATAGTGATGTGAAATTTATAACTAACATTTTCTTATTTTGTTTATGTTACTCAAGACGTGTCTTACACGTGTGCAATTGCTACTTCATCTACCTAAAAACAATGTAAAAGAAGCTGATACTGTAGAAAACTCCACTAAAACTGCTATCGCCACCCCATAAAGCGCACACCGGCAAGTGTACACGTAGCCACCTTCGTGTTCTTTCCTCCCCTTCTCAAAAGGTCCAGCCTCCACTTCCCCTCCTCATCATCTTCCTCGCAGCTGCGCTGCTCCCCACCACACCCCGCCAACACGACTCAGCACTCAGCAGCAGCAGCAGCAGCAAAAAGCTCGCGACGAGCGAGCACGCGCTCAAATTCGATTCGACGACTTCGCTTCGATCCGACTAGGTCCAGTCCAACGAGCCCGCGTCGGTTTCGCGGCTGCGTCGGACTCGGATCGGTCCAGAAAGGACGGCCGTCGCCGGCGGCGGCGGATCGAGGTGCAGAGTCTCTACGAAGAGCGGCGCCGGGGGCTCGGATCCACGCGCTAGGAGGAGCTCATGAGGCGGCTTACCACCTGTGGATCTCCTGGTCTCGTCGCAGCCTCCCGTGGGGGCCTCCGATAGGCGGCGGGGGCGCGTGTCGGATCGGGCGGCGGTGAGGAGGTAGAGGCTGTGGCATTGGTAGGGTGAGCGGAGATGGTGAGCGGCCACCTGTTCCACTGCCGTAAGAACTCGTGGCCGCCGGAGGAGTACGTGGCCCGGACCGCACTGCAACTGGTGAGGCGAGCCCTCGTCTCGATCGCGAAGAATTTTTCTTCAT
Organism: Poa pratensis; assembly: GCA_947311845.1. Taxonomy (NCBI): domain Eukaryota; kingdom Viridiplantae; phylum Streptophyta; class Magnoliopsida; order Poales; family Poaceae; genus Poa; species Poa pratensis. The sequence goes on from CAMZMU010000065.1 coordinate 48,100,538, forward strand.
CCGCTCATTTGGTGCTTCGTCTTGATCACCGGTGTGGTGTACTGAAGTTATCGCGGTGCTGTAATTTTTGCAGTTGGACTTGGACGGTGCGGCACCGCCGGAGCAGGCATGGCGGCGGCGGCTCAACAGTCACGCCAACATACTCAAGGAATTCAGCGTCACCTTCATGGAAGCAATGAAGATGGTATGTTTAAGGGATTGAGTTCCATGCCTCTGGTTATTATGCCGTTTGGTTCCTGTCACTAGTTCGATTTTGTTGCTGTAGCTGCTAAGTGTTTGCTTTGCAATGCCAAAATTTCAGATGACCCTTGGGGTGAGGCTTTGGTCATATGTACGTGAGGAGGCTTCCTATGGAAGGGTAACATTTTCTAGTCTTGCACATATTCATGTCAAACACCTATGTGGAATTGTAGTCGAAGATTGTATGGTGAGTGGTGACTGAACGGGGTTTTCCTTTTGTTCTTGCAGAAAGCTCCTATTGATCCGTTCACAAGAGAGAGGTGTAAGCCGTCAGCTTCACAGGGTGTGCCGCTCGGAGGGATGGGGTATGACTTCTGGCCGTTGTTTCTGTCTTTAATCTTCTTTATTTGTGTTCGCATCGTGGATGCTTTAGATTTTGATATCTGTACATTGCTTTCACAGGAGTGGTAGCATTTCAAGAGGATTCAGGGGAGAGTTCAAGAATTGGCACATCATTCTGGTTTGTGTGAGAATTCACCGGTCATGGAGAACCAGTTTTCCGTAATGCTTTCATCTTATCTTACTTTTGATAACCTTTCAGTTTATTATTCCTCGTGAAAGGAAAAGATTGAGTCGGATGACAATGTTTGTGGTAACACTGTATCTGAATGTATTTATTTTGAGTTTTGACTGCTTCAATGCTCAAAGTGCTACTTCTAGGAAATCTTATAAGGCCCAATTGCCTACCCACGATCAGATTATCATATTCTCTTTGTTTCGTTAAATCTCGTTCAAAAGGATCGTTTGCATATTTGTACTTGTGTTGTTTGCATTGTGCTCAACTGGGGAATTGGATGGTGTTAGCAATTATGGGGGATTATTGTTGAGAGACGATAACTTTACCTTGCCATGAATTCCAGTGGTTTACATAGGCATCATTCATGTGTGGATTCCCTATTCGAGCTGAAAAGGCGATACTTCCCTTTTTTCTGTTGTTATCAAATTCTTGTCAATCGCTGTATATCATGTTGTTTTTGGCCTGTAAACGTACACCTGCTATAGCTTTTTTACCTTACTCTTTTTAGTGCTATTTTTTCAATGCCCTTGTATTGTTTTCTCTCACAAGTGCGTTTTGAGGCTTGAGCTATTCCTAAATTTATGCTTTATTTCAGATATTTGTATCACGAGATGGTGGGAACAAAAAATATTCATCGGTATTGGCTCCTGGACATCACGAAGGTTTAAAGTAAGTCCCTAGCCTGGTTTATTTAATTCAAGCTCACTAGTTCTTAGCAAAGTATCGTTTCGAAGTCTTCTATCTTGCAAAGTCTCAGCTTCAGCATGTATAACTTTTTTGCCTTATAAGTGTCCAGACTGAAAATTTTAAATATTTAATTAAATGCATTCATAATCACTTTTCTAGCTAAGCCAGCGTATACGTATTTTTTTCTACCGTGTCTTTGCGTATCTATTTTCTTCCGGTTTACCCTGCCTCTTTTCTTCACGTCCTTTCTCCTTTTGGAATGTATTTGTGTAGAAAACAGATCAACTTGTATAATTTGCATCAGTCGGTTGAATTTATTTTTGTCTAATCTGTTATTCAAAAACCGACAACACTGCACAAAAAATGTAAATAAAATGTTCGAGTTTGTAATACAATTTGGTTTTACAAAATTATCATATTGGAGCAGCATGACTCGCTGAATTAAACAGACCTCCGCTATGTTGTATAGCCCGGGATTATGTTTATGCTATGTCACGGCCTCTGCAGTAGAAAGTACACTTTGTTGATGGTGTGATCCCCTCCGTGATTTCAGGAAATATTACGACTCTGGAATTTCATCATGGGACTGGAATCTGAGTGGTCAACATTCGACCTATCATGCATTGTTCCCTAGGGCCTGGACTATTTACGATGGTATGACACAGTGTGGCTGTTGGTGTGCGGCTTGCGTCTTACAAATTTGTACCAAGAATTCTCATTTTATTATATCTGGGAAGTTTGTTTACCAATGCATTGTGATACTTAGGTGTACTTTTGCCAAGCCAGCTTATGTGTTGATTGTAGAATACACTCCCCAGTTTGATATGATAATAACATTTCTTGATTTGCTGAGACACTTGTTTCAAACTGAAGATTATGAAATTTCCTATGATGCAGGTGAGCCAGATCCCGACCTTAAAATCTCATGTCGCCAGATATCACCTTTCATTCCTCATGATTACAAAGATAGCAGTCTTCCGACATGTGTATTTGTTTACACTGTAAGTGATATACTCAGTTGTATTCCTGCTAAACTGGCAACTGCTGTAAATGTATTTTCTAATTCCCTAAAAGTATGTTATATTGGACAATGCAATACTTATTACGGCGGCAACTCCAGACAAGTTATTTCTTTGGCAACATATTTTTGATATTGTCAGTTGCTCCGCATGGAGTATCACTTTTGTACATGATCAATGTCAATGTTTCAGAACATAGTAGATTCAAAAGTATCTCCAGTTACAGCTGTAGTTTAAAAATAATTGGGATATCGCATCACGTAGAATTAAATGTGTATTTCAGTGGTATTGGCACATGAATTCCAGCTGAGTTTCATATATATTTTACACATGAAAATGTTCTTAAACAGATCAACCTTTGCGATCCAGTATAGTAACTTGACTATTCTAATTTTTGTTCTATTTATTATAGCTGGTGAACACCGGGAGGGACCGTGCAAAAGTAAGCCTGCTGATGACATGGGCGGTAAGATACTTTTGTGTTGTTATGATTTTAATTTTATGGCTCAGATCACTTTTGATGTGCTGTGTTCCAGTTTTTTTATCTGCTACCTTCAGTAATGCAGCCGTACCATCAAGCTAGCAGATTTTTTAAATATAAAACTGGTGGACATCTCCAGTTGTGACCTCCATTCCTTACATTCTGGAACTTCTTGATAAATATTATCCTAATATTCTGTTCCTTAGGTTCGGGAGCAGAGCTTGATGTTCATTTGAAACTAAGTTTGTGGGGGAGGCAGCTACTTTGTAGAGTTTGATGTAGAGGAAGAGATGAATAATTGGTTTTTATAGCTGCTTCTGCTAAACAAATATCAGAACTATTGTCAAGTTGGGAGTTTGCAAAAGTCAGATCTCAGTGTACATTAAAGTAATCGTGATGTACAAGAATGGATAGATAACTATTTGACATAGCTTCTATGAGTTCTATCATTAAAAAAAGTGTGAAATTACTATTCTGAAGATAAGATTGTGCAAAAGGCAGACCCCCATTTACATTTAAATCATTCATTGACCGTCAATATTTGTCAGATGTTTTTTTTAGTGACATTTCTGATCAAACACAGAATTCTATTGGAGGTTTTTCTCATCATTCGGGAGGCCACTTCAATGAGCCCTTCATGTAAGTACATCTGCTGATATACTTTATGTCTATTGAGTCTTCAATGAACATTGGTACTCAGGCTTGATCTCATTATGTTGTCAGTGGGGATGATGGTGTGTCAGGAGTGCTTCTGCATCACAAGTTAGTTTCAATACCTCTGCTTTAAATGATGTCATCAACTTTATGGATTTTTTAATTTCATGTACAAGCTCACAAGCTGGTATATGTTGCAGAACAGCAAAGGACAATCCTCCAGTTACTTTTGCTATTGCTGCCTGTGAAACCCAGAATGTGAACGTTACAGTCTTGCCTGTTTTTGGCCTTTCTGGAGAAGGGCATGTTTCGGCGAAGGAAATGTGGGATACAATGTCAAAGGTAGTTGCTGATACCTTTAACTTTCAACGATGTAGTCTAGGTGTTTTTTCATACCAGGGTTCCTTGACTTGTTCTCTTATGTAGCACTTTTATGCTTCCCTATCAAGCTAATGTTTTTTTTTTTTATTCTCTTCCATTTTTGACATTATTCCACAGGATGGCCACTTCAGTCGGGAAAATTTCAATGCTGGTTCTAGTATGCCTTCTTGTTCAGGGGAGACACTTTGTGCAGCTGTCACTGCATCTACTTGGGTGGAGCCACATGGTAGGTGTACTGTTGCGTTTGCTTTGGCTTGGTCCTCACCTAAAGTGAAGTTTCAGAAAGGCTGCACATACAACAGGTTAGGTTCTCTTGGTTCCATGAAATGGATAACACATTTGTCGATTCTATGTACATTTTGCTGGCCATCTATCTACAATTATACTTATGGAACAATACTCACAACATGGTTAAATGCTTCATTGCAACCAAACATGGGGCTCTCTGTTCAGTCTTCCTTTTTTTTATGGGGTTGCAGAAGGGAATGCATAGAATTCATTAGCACAGTGGTACCTAAAAAGTCAATTTGTTAGTTTAGTATATGCAACTTACTGTTAATATGTTGTAATGCCTACTAATCGTGATGAGAGAACTCATATATGTTTTCTCATGTTGCAGGAGGTACACCGAATTTTATGGAACTTCTGAAAGATCATCATCTATTAGTTTGGTACATGATGCATTAACAAGTACGCTTTTGTCACTTCCCAAACTTACTAAATTTGTATCTATTCAAGCTCAGTGTAGCAATTAAACAGGCCGTAGTTATCTAGCCATACACTGAGAACAAACTGTTGTAGTGTTGCTGTGGTAGGTGCAATATTTTCCCTCATGTTTCTGATTTACGTACTCCCTCCATTCCATATTAGTTGTCGCTGATTACATTTAGTACACGTTTGTACTAAATCAGTACATGTTTGTACTAAATCAGTGACAACTAATATGGAACAGAGGGAATATCAATTATTCATTTATTGCTTTCTGATATATGGTGTTGTATGGCCCTTTCTCGCCTTTGCAGAATATAGACTTTGGGAAGAAGAGATCGAGAAGTGGCAAGACCCCATACTCAAGGATGACAAACTTCCAGAGTGGTATAAACTTTCTTTCTTATCCATATATATTATTATCATTTGCTTGTCCTCTAAAGCATGATCCGGTGCAACTTTGTAACTTGCTTAATTATTTACAAAATGGATCAAGTCAGGATATTGTGTGTTATTTGCAACTTATCTGTGTCATGAAAGGGCACATATTCCCTTAATTCTTGTGCTCAGCTGTAAAAGCACCTATATCGTGACTCAGAGGTAGGAAGTTAACTGCCAGATTGTTTTATCATTTCTCTGTTGTGCTGGGCATCAGCATATGATCATTCCACCTTAGTCTGTTACCAACTACCATGGTAATGCATGTGTCTCATTCTATGTAAGCTGCTTCCAGTTCATGTAGCGGTCTTATCCCTTCGTGGGTTCTTGATGCATGGGTTGAACATATGTTATCTGACCTTAAGTGCTCTGCACTTCCACCTCACATTATGTAAATTCGTTTATCCTTTACTAAATGTTTTCAATCTCTTGACTTCTTAAACAAATAACTAAATCTTGACTAGTGAACGTCTTATCTGCAGGTACAAGTTCACCCTTTTTAACGAGCTTTACTTTCTGGTAGCTGGAGGGACTGTTTGGACAGGTAATGTAGTACCATGGTTTTCTATGGTTTTGTGTCTAGCATAGTGTAAGAACTGGATCGCACGAGGGAATCTCCTCTTACTTTTCAGTTGCAGTACTCTTATGCTCAAAGTTATGTCCCAATTGCCTCAGTTCCGGTTTAGCATCCATTCTGGTCCTTCCATGTGCTATCCATCCTCATATAAATGTGCATTTTCCTTTTGTTCATGTAGATGGTCAACCTCCAGCGATCGAGGGAAAATCAAATCCTGCTTGTAACCAACAGAAACAATCCAAAAAGGGCATTAAATCGGAATCAGTTAAAGAAAACCATATCAAGCCGGCCGCAGAGCAAGTCTCTACTGGAGATGACCTGCCTAATGGTGAAGACCGTAGTGTGTCAATGTATGCTGCAGTTCATGGATCACAGATGCTTGAACAAACCAATGGACTTAGGTTGCCAGAACCAATTCCTTACCTAATGTCCAAGGATGGCCCTGAAAATGTTGGTAAATTCTTGTACCTGGAGGGTGTGGAGTACATCATGTGGAATACATATGATGTGCATTTTTATGCTTCTTTTGCACTCCTTGATTTGTTTCCCAAAATAGAGTTGAGTATTCAACGTGATTTTGCTGATGCTGTTCTGTATGAAGATCGGCGGAGAGTCAAATTTTTGGCTGATGGTACCTCAGGAGTCGGAAAGTCAAAGGTGCTGTTCCGCATGACCTAGGAACACACGATCCATGGCATGAAATGAATGCCTACAACATACATGATACAAGCAAATGGAAAGATCTAAATCCCAAGTTTGTACTCCAGGTATACAGAGACTTCGCTGCCACCGGTGATATGGTATTTGGTCGAGATGTCTGGCCTGCAGTCTGTGCAGCGATGGACTACATGGATCAGTTTGATCGAGATGGTGATGGTATGATTGAGAATGATGGATTTCCTGATCAAACCTATGATGCTTGGACGGTTCACGGAATTAGTGCGTACTGTGGTTGCCTCTGGCTTGCTGCACTTCAAGCTGCAGCTACAATGGCTCATCGCCTTGGGGATCGTCCATACGCTGAAAAGTACAAGCTGAAGTTCATTAAAGCTAAAGCAGTATACGAGGCAAAGTTATGGAATGGATCTTATTTCAACTATGACAGTGGTACAAGCAGCAATAGCCGATCCATTCAGGCTGATCAGCTCGCAGGACAGTGGTATGCCGCATCATCAGGCTTGCCTCCAATTTTTGATGAGCAAAAAATAAGAAGTGCTCTTCAGAAAATATTTGAGTTCAATGTTATGAAGGTAAAAGGAGGACGGATGGGAGCTGTAAATGGTATGACTCCCAAGGGAAAGGTGGATGAGACATGCATGCAATCTCGGGAAATCTGGACGGGTGTCACATACGGTGTTGCAGCAAACATGCTGCTCCATGGAATGGAGCATCAAGGTTTTATCACGGCAGAAGGAATATTTCTAGCCGGGTGGTCAGAAGATGGATACGGGTAAGCTCTGCCTTTCCAATTGGTTAGAAATCTACCTTGTGGTGATGCAATCATCTCGATTTAGCTTTTGGCAATATCACATTTAGTTGTACCAAGTTTGTACCCTGCAAACAGCTCCTGTCAGTTCACTTGGGAGCAGATTTTTTTTTTTAAAGAACATGCAAAAGACTTGCATGTCGTGACATTAAGATACTTGGGAGCAGAAATTACATACCGTATTTTCTACTGCTTGCTTTGTGCCGCTATACATAATGAATGTAGTGCTGATGGCTGTTACTTTGTACCACCTTGCAATTTGCAGCATCTATGTGCCTGCCAAACCGTACATTATTCTGAACATGAGTGTCGTGTGGTACTGCAGGTATTGGTTCCAAACACCAGAAGGATGGACCACAGATGGGCATTACAGGTCGCTGATATACATGCGGCCTCTTGCTATTTGGGCAATGCAGTGGGCCTTGTCACCCCCAAAGGCGATTCTCGAAGCACCCAAGGTAAATCTGATGGACAGAATACACGTATCCCCTCAAGCGGCGCGAGCGGCCAGTGAGACAGGCGTTCGAAAGATCGCCCTGATAATAGATGTATCCCCAGCTCCACGTTCCAGTGCGAATGCTAACCACGGGAATCAGGTAACATGCAAGGACTGATGGTTTTTTCTTTCTCTGCTGTTCCTTGGCCCCCTCCAAGTCTAGTGGGGTCAGGAGTTTTCCTTTAATCCGAGGCCTTGCCCCTCCCAAGTCCAGTGGGGTTCACGGGTTTTCCTTTAATCCGAGGGAAGTTGAACTGGCAGCTCCATAGAGCTCCTGTTGTATAATTGTACAGTAAACTGTTAAATCACATCTTCGAGATGTGTGTGTACACTGTTTGTATCCGACATCTGAGCTTCCCTGTGTAGTAATTCCTTCCTAATACACTGCGCAGTGTACATGAATGAACTGCGGTGCTCAATTTTTTGCTGCATAACTTGCACTCTTTTTCAGTAATCCCCAAAATTGCACTAAAATCATACAAAGGTGCCCTGAAAATCTCGTGGCTGCCACTCACGCAACGCAACAGGGAACACGGTCTGCCAGCAGATAACAGCGAACCTAGAGCTGTTAATGGTGAGCCGGCGCTTGAAGGAATTTGCTGCCCTGCTCCTGATACGAGCTGGAGGAAGAGTCTCGTATCATCGTCAGCGGCAAGCGCCAGAAGAAAAGATCAGGATTTGCATTTGGGCAGAGAACTAGTATGAGGCAATGCTGATATTTTACTATGTACTGTAGTCTCTAATGTTTGATTTTACAGTTTGCAGGCCAAGTATAAACAATAGCTATGCACGCATACTTTGCACGTATCAGTGGTTAAAGTTTCAATACGTTTTTTTTTAGCTGAAAAGAAGTTTCAATACGTCGACTGCACGTATAATTATGTGGCTTACTGGATGGAGTATTGATAAGCAACTCGGCTCTCCACCAAACCCGAAAATCATAGACAACCTATTTAGTTCATTGGCCCATCTGTGCAGTCTACATCCGCTCGCCATGTAATGGTAGTGTCAATGTTGCACAAATTTGCACTATTAGCTTATTGTTACTGAATTGGTTTGTCTTTGGATGCTTAAGATTTGGTCCAAACATGCAAGCTGTTGTGTCCAGCGAACAAATGTGCAACCTCGGCTCGGTCAAAGTCTAGTTACACGCTTGGATAAATTCTTTGATCATGATGTTTGCGTAATACAAATAAAATTATATTTCTGTGTGCGTATTTATTCGATAAATTTGTCAACTTTCTGTCTTGAGTCCTCCGAGTGTGCTCTGTATGTGAAGACAACCCCATTGGACCAACACACTCTCGGTTTGCACACGTCTAACTTCTGTTTTTCGATCAATGCACTTTATCGCATAAACTTTGAGCGTCTTTTATTTTTGTTATTTCGGTTTGGTTTTTATTTTTGAGACCACCACTTTTCATTTATGTTATGAGAGAGCTACTGGAAATTTGGGTTGAATTAAGTTGGATGCTATTAAAAGATTGGGAAAAAGGATGTTTAAGTTGATTCAAAAAGATATATATATATAGTTGCATGCTTCATATGCTTTTAATGAGTATTAATTTGCAAGTGTTTTATCAAGAGCTATCTTTTATCCATGTTTTGATGCTGAATGTTACTTTACTTTGTTTAACATGGATTAATTAGTTCTATGGACACTTATGCATGCATTTAGACGGTCAACTTTCTCCCTCTTGCTAGCCCAAAAATTCCAACAAGTAAAAAACTTGTTTTCCAACACATTCAACCAAAGTTTTTCCAGTGAGTCCACCATATCTACCTATTAGCTTTATGCTATTCCAAGTATATTTATCATGTTATATTGTATTATCTATGCTTCCAAATTAAAATGCTTATATTATTGATTGTTATGGGAAAAGTTGGTTAAAAAGCTCTCACGAACTTGATGCACACTTTACTTTTATTGCACTTAATAAACATGAACCATTGTGATTAAAATTATGAAGTTGTGTGCTTGACAAGAGTCTTGGTTGGGAGTTAGCTCATATGTGCTGTCACATGGCAAGCTTTCAACAGTGCTCTTAATTATATTTAGTTGATATCATGTACTTTTGTTTATGGATGCCTAACATTGCGTGAAATAAAAGTGGAAACTTGATAAGTTTGAGGAGTGCGTATAAATGGCTAGAGAGACTCACCGGGCGGCTAACCCAAGCCATGTGAGATACATGGTCGAAATTTACTTACATGCTATAGTGAACCTTCAGTGATGCACCTCACAATAAAAAGCTATGCCAATAAAAAAGGTGTTGAGATTGTTCATTTTGTTTGTTTGTCTTGTCATTTTGACATGGTCTTGTTCCATGTCCTGGGACAAGAGGTACCCCGGGAGCAACTCTTAATGATGCTATTATTACTTGCAATGACTGTAACTTAAACTTGCTTTGTGGCCCGAGTTGAGTAGCCAGTTGGAGAGGTACTTGTATTCACGGGGCATGAGGCATTCAACCCATACTTTTTCAGGCACATTACTCATATTTGCTTTCACTTTCAACTTAACCATTCAAGATGCTATGATAGGGGTAATGAGAGCTCCACACCAATGAATACCACATTGCAAACATTAACTTAAGTAGAAGCATTTGGAAGCTAGATGAAACTTATTCATGTTTTACCTCTACTTATTTATCTATCTTTTCAAAGTGTCCACATTTTATATTCAGATTTCATAAGAGTACTCTATGACCATTATAGGATGTTTTTACTTTTCATTATGCATACATTTGGTCCATAGTACTTTCTTCTATGTTACACTTTGTGAATTATCATTGAACATCATTTCATTGAATATTTGATATCACTTTATAATCTCTCTTGTATATTGCTACTCCTTTGAAGAATGAATCATTTGACTCTATGTAGCAATAGTAATCATCCTTGATATCCATTGATAGTATTAAAATGGAAAGTCCATGTTTAGTTTTATCACCTTCATACTCGAAGACGAGTATAGGTTAAGCTTGGGGATGTTGATGTATGTAAAATACATACATGAACTTTGCATTGTATTACATGATATTCCAATCATATTTGCATTATATAAGGGTTATATCATCATTTTATATTAATTTTGGGAATATTTCATATTTTCCTCATTTTTCTGGAATTAACCCTGCACAGTCAGAAACCCTATTTTTCAATGTTTTTACCTTTCAGGGACCCAAACGACGTCCAAATGACCTAATATTTCACGGCCATCAGTTTTTGGAAGGAACAAAGCATAGGAGCGAAGGAAGCGAAAAAGTGGAAACCCGAGGGCCGAAAGAGGTGGGCCCACGCGGCCAGATTCCTTGGCCGCGTGGGACCCATCAATTTCCCCCTCGAGCCTCCGATGCCGTCGATCTTCGTCCCCGTGGCTGGCTCTTGACCTAAAAACGCATATAAAAATAGTCTCCCGATGCCTTTCGGAAGGGAGCGCCGCAGAAACACAAAACCACGAAACAGAGACCTGGAGCTGCAGATTGGAGGGGGAAAACTCCGGCGGGTGCTGCCGACGTGGTCTCCATCTCCTCCAACGACTTCTCCACCGTCTCCATGATGAAGAAGGAGTAGTCCACCCCTGGACTATGGGTTTGTGGAAGTAACTTATGTATCTCTCCTCTCTTTGAGCTTCACTAATTAGCACCGTATGAGCTGCTGAACATGATTACGGTCATCTATGTAATACCTTTGTGGTGGATCTTTTTATGAGTTAATATATGTTTGAGATTGCAATAGTTTTGTTTCAGTTATGAAAGTAGATTCATATTATGTATCCCGTTCTTGTTTACTTGTTCTGATCAAACTTGTGTATGAGGGCGTGTGAGGGGAACGTATGCATTAGATGGAGTAACGGGGGTGGCTAGTGCGGTGAAAGTGACAGAAGTTCCGCGATCCACTTGGGTGTTTACCTTACTTTGTTACCTCACTAGGGATAAAGAAAATACCATGCTACCGGGGATGTTGGGTGACCTTGCCACTTCTCCATGACTAGATCTAGCATGTTCTTATTTTAACTTCATGTCATAGAACTTAAAGCTATACTCTGATCTATCTTAATTACTAGGGTGTTATGATTTAGTTCGCATCTTGGTGGAGTATAAGAGAGATGAATAAGACAAAAACATCTCTATGATAGGACGTGATGCCCATATGATTAATAACTTGTCATGAAAACATTGTTTGCAATCTAATATGTCAACTTTTGTGTTCCATTATCTACCATTTTATTAAAGAGAGAGTGCATTTGTGAAACCATGAACCCCGGTCCATTTTTAATCATAAGAAACAACTTTTCAACAACTTTTATCCACTTTTCATTTTCAGCCATTTAAAAATCCGAAAATACAAAAACATTTTTATTACTTGCATTCACAATACAAAATCCAAAAACACTATCACCATTCATATCTATCATCTTTGCATATTTATTTACCATCATCATTGTAGTATCATTGTTTTCTGGCGTTGTTGCTACAGAGATTTATCCCATTAGTCACACGTCAACTACCACACCGTTTTCTAGCACCGTTGCATTACCATTCCATCATTGCATATTTATTTCTCGTTTTGCATTTATATTATTTTCATCTCTATCCTCACACCTTGTGCTTGACAACCACTTGGTGAGGTTGAGGGCACAAAACATTTTGTTTTGTTTTGCAGGTATACCAAGAGAAGGACAAGAAGATAAATCTTCTACACACATTTCCCCGAGAGTTCGATATAAACCCTCGAGTCACCCTTCTACGAACTCTGCACTTGGATCTCAACCTAAGCGTATTATCTTTACGCCCATCAGCATGTTGTATCGGTTTTCGTCCGGTTTTCCGTTAATTAACCGGACAACTCTCTTCTTCTTAATTAATAGATTGGGGCAAAGCTTTTGCCCCCATTTAAAAAAAAATAGACAGTGTAGAGTGGCTGGAGTACGTTGGGAGGTATGGATCATTGGGAGAACTTGTTGTAAAGGATTGCAAAGGAATCAGCCAGTATGACCTCCTAAAATTTGGGCTGAGATGGGTGAACCTCCAAAAGTTTGAGTTTGAGATTAATGGAAATTACTGGACGACTGCGGATTGTGATCCCGCATATAAGGTTGGCTACCCCTATTGCTATGACATCTGCTGTGATAATCTGAAAGATCTTAGGTTGGCTCATATTATAACTGTGCCGGAAATTGGACTCCGTTTTCTCCCGGCGAAGTGCAAAGCATTGGAGACACTATACATGGAGTATGTTATTGGTCTAGATGAGAGTGAGATGATTGCACTATTCCAGCGGTGTAGCAACCTTAAAACCGTATCACTTTGGTTCATGCCTCTGCGATGTGGTTATACTTTTAGGACACCACTGACCGATGACAGCCTCAAGGCCCTAGCTCTCAGCTGCCCTATGCTTCAGGATGTTGGGCTCACCTTCACATTTTGCGAACCTGATTACCCAACTGAAATAGGCTTCACACAAAAGGGCATTGTCGCGCTCATCCAATCCTGTCCGATTCGTGCTCTTGTGCTAAATGGTTAACGCATATTTGATGATGAGGGGATGAATAGCCTCTCCTCCACAAAGTTCCTTGAGACACTCGAGCTCGTGGACTGCGAGTTTATAACTGATGTTGGGATGAATTTCATTATCCAGGCTCCTTGTTTGAGTAGGCTCACACTCTGGGAATGCAAGAACGTGACTGATGTTGGAATGGCTGCGCTGGTAAGCTCACAAAAGCTGGAGTTGCTGACCGTTATTGGCTGCCGTCAGATCTCTGATGTAGCCCAACATACGGCTCCTACAACAAGTGGCCCAATGACAAGAGCAAGAGTCAAGGCTCTCCATGATAAGGTGAATTCGCTCCTATCTATGTGTGACCTTGACACTCCCTTGAATGGCTTGCTACTTCATTCCGATACCTTATGTGTGCTCAGCTATGATGGACCTGATGACCCCTATGAAGATATCCAAGGAAGTGATGAAGATGGCCAAGAGACGTCGCAAGACGAAGGAGAAGGAGCTGTGGAAACTGGCCAGCCGGCCCCCAGGCCGGCCCAGGCCGGCCCCCAGGCCGGGCTGCCTCCAGAGCCAACCGGCCTCCAGGCCGGCCTAGGCCGGGCCACAGGCCGGCCTACCTCCCGACGCAACCAGCCCTCCAGCCGGCCTAGGCCGGACCCAGGGCCGGGCCCCTGCCCGAGGCAGCCGGCCTCCAGGCCGGCCTCAGCACGACTCCAGCCGGCCCCCAGGCCGGCCTCCACACCAGCCTCGGCCAGCCTCCAGGCCGGTTTCCCTGAAGACTTCAGCCTGCGCGCTTGACGGGCCCACGTGGCCTTGTATCTCCCACCTTTTCGCCCATCTCGTGACTTAGACTATAAATAAACCCATCCCCTCCAGATCTAGGGTTAGACTAAGATTTGAGAACTAAAGTAGAGCCTTGCTCCTTCTTCTCAAAGTGTCTCTTTCCTCCTATGGAGATGAATCAAGGCCTCCACATGTGGAGATGAACCAAGGCCTCCTCTTGAGGAGAAGATCCCTGCGTGGATACCAAGGCTCCGCTTGTAGTTGCGATTACTTGCTAATCTTCCCTCTGTGAGTGGCTAGATTGGATTGGTTGGATTGACCAATTGGACAAACAATCCTAAGAGTAAGGTGTGCTTGGGAGAGGAGGATTGGGGGCTGCCCACGGGAATTTGTTACCAATCGAGTCTTGCCGGGTTGCTACTTGCTATTTACCCTTGTGTGTTGATTTTCTCCTCTTTTGTGTTCTTCGTTCATCGCGTGTTCTTCGTGTTCATCTTTCCCTCCGCACAAATCCGTGAAAATCGGGACCTACCCACATCATATGGTATCAGAGCTCTAGGTTGACACGGATTTGTTTTGTGTTTCCACCAAAATCCACCAATTTTTTCTTCGTTTTTGAGAAATTCGAAAATTTCCACCAAAAATAGCCATTTTGGGATTCGGCCGATTCGTTCGATTTGATGAGTTTTTGGTAGTTTTGATCCATGGATCTGTTGCTTTAGGACCCCCTCCACCCTTGTTTGCGTTCCCTAGCCTTAATTTTGCCAATTTCCCACGAAATCGAGGATTTTCGCGTCGCTTTTCCGCCCAAAAACTCGCGGATTTCGAGCTCCAGGCTCAACCGGCCCCACAGCCGGCCCAGGCCGGGCCAGAGGCCGGACCCCAACCCGACGCAACCGGCCCCCCAGCCGGCCCAGGCCGGCCCCCAGGCCGGTTTCACCAGAATTTTTTTTTTGCGTCTTTTGTTTCCTCGGTTCGTTTTGGCAATTCTCCTTTGTTGTTTGAGTCCTTTTCCGGTGTGTGCAACGTCTACAACATCGACAAGCTTCCGCAACAACGCGTCATCAACGCCAAGCAAAGACGACACCAAGGACTCGGCATTTCCCCGTCATCGGAATCCATTGTGAACCCTTCTTCTTTTCGCGCAACTTGAACCTATTGGACTAGCTCGGTGATATTGCGAGGCATTGCACGTGTTGAGTGTTTGTCTTCAAGTATTGGCGAGTGTGTATTGTTCGAGAGCTTGGCACTAGCAAAAGAGAAGGAATCATCGTCAAAAAGCAAAAATAAAATAAAAAAGAGAGAGAAAAGAAAAGAATCAAGTGGTGCCAAGTATCATCTCTTGTAAGTTGCGACAAAGCTTGAACCGACAAAGTGAGAGTGAGTGTGTAACTCTTGTGCAAATCCGTTACCCACCAAAAGCAATTGAGCTAGCGTCCCTCTTGTGTTGGGTGACATTTGAGCACGTAGTCTTCGTTAGGTCGTCTACCTTCGAGTGCTCACCCTTTGGTCGCCCAACCCCATCATTCGCTTTTGTGTGTGTTTCCTTGATACTTTGTGGTTGGAGTTTCTTTGGTAATTTGGTCATTGTGGATTTTCTCTACCTTTGACAATACTCTTTTCGCCGAGTTTGCTTGATTTCTGTTGCCACTTCATACATTCCTATCCTCATAAGTGTGTGTGTTGGGCGTTAGAACCGGATACTCTCCTCTCAAGCCTCATTATACTTGGGATATAGTTTTTCTTGGTTTTTCCTTACCACATATCTCACTTGATCTTTAGAAAATGTTTAGGGGAAGTACAAACGGAAGCTCAAGCTCGGACGATGAAATCCATGGTGGAGTTCGCGGTGATCATGGCTATGTCACACAATCGGAGCTTGTTGGCATGCGACACTTTCTTCGTGACAACCTAGGACGCTTCGAGCGTCGTCTTCAAAATCAAGATAACTCCTTCAACGACCGCATGCAAGCTCAAGATGCAAATATGGAGCGGTTGACCGAATCTATCAATAACCTTGCGCGACAACGAGCTTCTTCACACTCAAGTCGTACAAGAAGCACCTCAAGGTCGACACAAGCACGTCATGGACGTCATGAACCTCGACAAGAACGTCAAGATGATCCAAGGCGCGACGCCCATGAACGACCTCCTCCTCACGTTGAACAACCACATGATCTTCACGCGAACAATGCCAATGCGCATCAAGAGCAACCTCACCAAAATGTTGAACGTCGTGAACGCATACCATCACCACCACCGCAACAACGTGATCGTCGTGACCCATTGGCTAATGACAATGGCGTCCCGGGTGCGAATGACTTTGGTGAACAAGGACGTCACCCTCGTCATCCTCCAAGGCCACGTCAACAAAATCATGACAATGCGAACAATGTCGAACAACCCGTTCCTCAACAAGAGCTACCTCCTCAGCATGATCCTCGTCCTCGTCAAGAACTTCCACATGATCGTCCACAACACCACCGCTCCGAGTCAAGTGATTACGAGTCAAGCCAACACAATGGTGATGGACTCAACCGAAGGAGACGTGGACGTGCATTCCCACGTGGTGGCCATCGTGACGACTATGATGACTTGACCAACGTCCGCTTTGACATACCCAAGTTCTACGGCACAAGTGATCCGAAGCTTACTTCTCATGGGTACTCAAGGTTGACAAGATCTTCCGTGTGCAACGTTTCTCCGACAACAAGAAGGCTGCCTTAGCCTCGATGGAGTTTGAAGAATATGCCCTCTTGTGGTGGGAACAACTACAAGATGCTCGTGTCGCTAACCACCAACAACCAATTGACACATGGGTTGAAATGAAAGAAACAATGCACAAGCGCTTCGTGCCAAGCCATTACACTAGAGACTTATACAAGAAGTTGCAAGAGTTGAAGCAAGGTTTAAAGTCGGTTGACGAGTACTACAAGGAGATGGAAATCTCCATGATGAGAGCCAATGTCAACGAGTACGAAGAGCAATCCATGGCTCGTTTCATGAATGGCCTCAACTATCCAATCAAGAAGATCGTGGAGTTCCAACCATATGCCTCTTGGTTGAGCTAGTACATCAAGCTTCCAAGGCCGAGCGCCACGTGCTTGAAGAGCTCAAATACCTCAAGACAAAGGCATTCTACGCCACAAGCCTTCTTCGTCAACTCCTACACCTTCACAAGCTATTCCTCAAGCGAACACGCGAGGTCCTCCAAGAGTCTCTACATCGACATCTCAAGCGCCTCAACCTTTCAAGAAAGTACCTCCCAATACCAAGGCGCCTCAAGGATCTTCGTCCGGCACAAGACTTTTGCAATGCTACAAGTGTGCGGACAAGGGCACAAATCTTTTGAGTGCACCAACAAGAAGGTCATGATCATCAATGACATAGGTATGAATCTATGAGTGAAGATGAGTACAAGCTTTGAACAAGGTCGCCACAATGCAAAGTGCTCAAGAAGAAGAAAGTGAGATATATTGTGATGGCGACAACAATCCTTCCTTGGTTGTGGCAAGAGCTCTAACCACCAATGTTCAAGTAGAAGAAGACCAAAGATGCAACTTGTTTCATACAAAAGCGGGAGTCAATGGAAAGTCCATCAAGGTCATCATAGATGGTGGAAGTTGCCACAACCTAGCGAGCAAAGAACTTTGTGATAAGCTCAACTTGAAGTTCAAGAAGCACCCACATCCTACCATGTGCAATGGTTGAGTGATACCGGAGCCGTCAAGATTCAACACATGGTGCAAGTGTCCTTCAAGATCGGAGCTTATGAAGATACGGTTGATTGTGATGTTGTGCCTATGAACGTTTGTCACTTACTCCTTGGCGTCCATGGCAATTTGACAAGGGTGCTATGCATGATGGAAGGACAAATTACTATAGCTTCAAGAACAACGACAAGACCTTCGTCCTTCGTCCCATGTCACCAAGTCAAGTCATTGCCGAAAATGCGAAGTCCATAGCAAGGCTCAACATGACTTCAACCATCCAAATGACCATAGGCGCCACCCAACCGCACAAGAGAGGGCGCGTGACAAAAAGCTTCTAGTGAGAAGAGTGGTGAGCGAGAGATCCACCATAAAGTGAGTGAGAGCCACAAGCCAAATGAGTGTGACACTTCAAAGAGAGTTCCCACAAAACTTACACTATGTGCCACCAAAAGAGTGATAAGGGAGTTGAGAGAGAACCCATCCACCCTCACTATGTGCTCATATGCAAGGGTGAAGTTTCTATGACTAACACTCTCACAAACCTTCTCCTTCTTTGTTGTCTCTTTTGAAGGACTTTGAAGATGTCTTCCCTCAAGACGTGCCACCGGGACTACCTCCTCTACGCGGAATCAAGCACCGCATCGACCTTGTTCCCGGCGCACCGCTTCCAAACCGCGCTCCTTACCGCACCAACCCCGAAGAGACAAAGGAGATCGAGCGCCAAATACAAGAACTTCTTGCCATGGGACACATCCGCGAGAGCTTGAGTCCGTGTGCCGTGCCCGTCATCTTGGTACCCAAGCACGACAACACTCTTCGCCTTTGCATGGATTGTCGCCCCATCAACGCCATAACCGTTCGGTATCGCCATCCTATCCCTCGACTTGATGACATGCTTGATAGCTTTGTGGTTCCGCTATATTCTCCAAAATTGATCTTAAAAGTGGATATCACCAAATAAGAATGTGTGAAGGTGATGAATGGAAGACCGCATTTAAAACTAAGCTTGGTCTTTATGAGTGGCTCGTCATGCCATTTGGTCTCTCCAATGCACCTTCTACTTTTATGCGTCTCATGAATCATGTTTTGCGTTCTTTCATTGGGAAATTTGTTGTGGTATACTTTGACGACATCCTTATTATAGCAAGTCTTTGGAAGAGCACACTTCTCATGTTGCTCAAGTTTTGTTGGTTCTTCGCAATGAAAAGTTTTATGCAAATCTTGTAAGTGCACTTTTGCCACCAACAAACTTGTTTTCTTGGGTTTTGTTGTTTCTTCGGATGGAGTCGAAGTCGATGAAGCAAAGATACAAGCAATTCGGACTTGGCCTTTTCCGATGTCACTTGAGGAGTTGAGACCTTTTCTTGGTTTTGCCGGATTTTACCGCCGTTTCATCAAGGATTTTTCCACAATTGCTTGCCCCCTCCATGAACTTACAAAGAAAATGTGCCTTTCATTTGGGCAACGCACATGATTTTGCTTTCAATGAGCTCAAACGGTTATTAACCGAAGCACCACTCCTTGCCCTTCCAGATTTCTCTAAAACATTTGAGATTGAATGCGATGCAAGTGGATTGGGCATTGGTGGAGTGCTTATGCAAATGGTAGACCCATCGCATACCATAGTGAGAAACTGATGGAGCTCGCTTGAATTACCCCATTTATGACAAAGAGTTATTTGCTTTGGTTCATGTTTTGGATGTGTGGCAACATTATCTTCGTCCTAAGGAATTTGTCATTCATTCCGACCATGAATCCTTAAAATATTTGAAAAGTCAAACAAATTTGAACAAAAGACATGCTAAGTGGGTTGAGTTCATTGAGTCTTTTACCTTTGTAATCAAATACAAGAAAGGTAAAGACAATGTGGTCGCGGATGTCTCATCCCGCAAGGCCAACCTACTTACACGTCTTGACATTAATGTCTTGGGTTTGATGAGATAAAGGAGTTGTATGCTACCAATGCTTTCTTTGGAGACATTTTCGCTCAATGTTCGGAGCACAAAGGAATTGGTGATTTCTATTTGCACAAAGATTTCTTGTTTAAGGCTAACAAACTATGTATACCCGAGTCTTCGCTTCGTTTGGTCCTTTTGAAGGAATCTCATGGAGGAACACTCATGGGTCACTTTGGCCGCGACAAGACCTACGCCATGCTCGCCACCAACTACTATTGGACTAGAATGAAGCGTGATGTGGAACGCCTAGTTCGACGATGTTCTACATGTCTCAAAGCTAAGTCTACTCTAAACTCTCATGGGTTATATCACCATGCTATTCCACATCACCCATGGTCCGATATATCTATGGACTTTGTTAGGACTCCCACGCACTAAAACAAACAAGGATTCCATCTTTGTCTTTATTGATCGCTTCTCTAAAATGGCACACTTTATACCTTGCAACAAGAGCGACGATGCTTCACACATTGCTACTTTGTTTTTCAGGGAAATCGTCCGTCTTCATGGCGTGCCAAAGACCATTGTGTCGGATCGTGACACCAATTCGTGAGCTATTTTTGGAGACTTTGATGGCCAAGATGGAATAAAGCAACTATTCTCCACCGCATACCACCTCAAACCGATGGCCAAACCGAAGTGGTGAACTGAAGCCTATCTACACTCCTTCGTGATGTGTTGATCAAGCCTAACTTGAAGAATTGGAAAGAGTGCATCCCACATGCCGAGTTCGCCTATAATCGAGCACTACACCGCGCAAAAGAGAACACCATTCGAGATCGTCTATGGCTCCAACCCCTACACCGCGCTCGACATGCTACCACTTCCACTCCGTGAGCAAGTTAACATGGACTTCGACGAGCGAGCCGCTTACATGAAGAAGCTCCATGAGGAAAACAAGATTACTCGAAAGCACAAACAAAGACCATGCTACGAAGATGAACAAACACAAGCGCACCATGATATTTGAAGAAGGAGACCTTGTTTGGCTACACCTTCGCCCAAGATCGCTTTCCGGATGCAAAGAAGTCCAAGCTTCACCCTCGTGGAGACGGACCTTTCAAGGTTATCAAGCATCAACGACAATGCCTACAAGATCGACATCTCCAACTCCAAACACTTGGTCCATAACACCTTAACGTCGCCGACCTATCGCCATACCTTGGAACTTCAAGTGATGAGGATGACCAAGAGTCGAGGACGACTCTTTTCCAAGGGGGGGGGAGTTGATGTAGCCCAACATACGGCTCCTACAACAAGTGGCCCAATGACAAGAGCAAGAGTCAAGGCTCCTCCATGATAAGGTGAATTTGCTCCTATCTATGTGTGACCTTGACACTCCCTTGAATGGCTTGCTACTTCATTTCCGATACCTTATGTGCTCAGCTATGATGGACCTGATGACCCCTATGAAGATCTCCAAGGAAGTGAGAAGATGGCCAAGAGACGTCGCAAGACGAAGGAGAAGGAGCTGTGGAAACTGGCAGCCGGCCCCAGGCGGGCTGCCTCCAGAGCCAACCTGGCCTCCATGGCCGGCCTAGGCCGGGCCACAGCCGGCCCTACCTCCCGACGCAACCAGCCCTCCAGCCGGATGCCGACCCAGGGCCGGGCCCTGCCCGAGGCAGCCGGCCTCCAGGCCGGCCTCAGCACGACTCAGCCGGCCCCAGGCCGGTTTCCCTGAAGACTTCAGCCTGCGCGCTTGACGGCCCACGTGGCCTTGTATCTCCCACCTTTTCGCCCATCTCGTGACTTAGACTATAAATAGACCCATCCCCTCCAGATCTAGGGTTAGAGTAAGATTTGAGAACTAAAGTAGAACCTTGCTCCTTCTTCTCAAGTGTCTCTTTCCTCCTATGGAGATGAATCAAGGTCTCACATGTGGAGATGAACCAAGGCCCCTCCTTGATACGTCTCAAACGTATCTATATTTTTGATGTTCCATGCTTGTTTTATACCAATTGCTACATGTTTTGCATCTACTTTATATCACTTTTATACATTTTTTGGGACTAACCTATTAACAAGATGCCGAAGTGCCAGTTCCTGTTTTCTGCTGTTTTTGTATTCCAGAAAAGCTAGTCTGGAAATATTCTCGGAATTGGACGAAACTACACGGGGGTGCCTATTTTTCCAGAACACGCCTGACGGAGCGAAGGAGCAGCAGAGGAGGGCCACCAGGGCCCCACACGCCAAGGGCGCGGCCCCCCTCTGCCGCGCCCTGGGGTGGTGTGGGCCCCTCGGGGGTCCGCAGCCGCCGCCCTTTCGCCTACTTATTCCCCCGACGCGAAAACCCTAAGTACCTGAGCAAATATCCACGAAAAGTTCCAGAGACGCCGCCGTCGTCAACCCTAGCTCGGGAGGGTTCAGAACCTCTTCCCGGCACCCTGCCGGAGAGGGGAATCGTCACCGGAGGCTTCTACATCGCCATGCCTGCCTCCGGAGTGATGCGTGAGTAGTTCATCCTTGGACTACGGGTCCATAGCAGTAGCTAGATGGTTGTCTCTCCACTTTGTGCCATCATGTTTAGATCTTGTGAGCTGCCCTACATGATCAAGATCATATTATTGTAATGCTACATGTTGTGTTTGCTGGGATCCGATGAATATTGAATATTATGTCAAGTTGATTATCAATCTATCTTATATGTTATTTAAGATCTTGCATGCTTTCCGTTACTCGTAGATGCTTTGGCCAAGTAGATGCTTGTAACTCCAAGAGAGAGTATTTATGCTAGATAGTGGGTTCATGTCTCCGTTTAACCTGGGACAGTGACAGAAAGTTCTAAGGTTGTGGATGTGCTGTTGCCACTAGGGATAACCTAACGATGCTATGTCCACGGCATATGTGTTTGTTTACATTACGCACTTTACTTAATGCAATTATCCGTTGCTTGCAACTTAATACCAACGGGGGACTCGGATGACAACCCGGCGGTGGATTATTAGTCATAGATGCTGTTGGATAACGATCTATGTATTATGTCGTAATGCCCAATTAAATATCATAGTAGTCAACATGTCATGTATATGCATTGTCATGCGCTCACTATTCGTCAATTGCCCAGCTGTAATTTGTTCACCCAACATGTTAGTTATCTTTTATGGAGAGACACCACTAGTGAACTGTGGACCCCGGTCCATTCTTTTACACTGATTAAACAACCACAAACTGCAAACTGTTCCTTTTTCATTCTCTGCAATTTAATACTCATTTTCCACACCATACGTTTAATCCTTTGTTTTCAGCAAGCCAGTGAGATTGACAACCTCACTGTTTCGTTGGGGCAAAGTAGTTTGATTGTGTTGTGTGCAGATTCCACGTCAACAGTCCAGACTCCCTGCGACAGCTATTTTTCTGGCGCCGTTGACAACCTTCTGAAGAGTTGCTGCTCCTACTGGTTCGATAACCTTGGTTTCTTTCTGAGGGAAAACTTGCTGCTGACTACATCATACCTTCCTCTTGGGGTCTCCCAACGAACGTGTGTTTCACGTCATCAAGCTATTTTTCTGGCGCCGTTGCCGGGGAGTAGAAGTTCTTCAGAGCTTCTGTCTCCCGTCAACAGCACTATTTTTCTGGCGCCGTTGCCGGGGAGACAGCAGTCTTCTGCAAGGGGAGTTTCACGCTTCCAATCTCTTTACTTTGTTTTTGTCTTGCTTAGTTTATTTTATTTTATCTTGTTTGCTTTCAATTATCAAAAACACAAAAAAATTAGTTACTTGCATCTAGTTTACTTTCAAGTTTTTTTCTGTTTTTATTCTGCTAAAATGAGTACTCCTGAGAACACTAAGTTGTGTGATTTCACTAGCACGAACAACAATGATTTCATATGCACACCTATTGCTCCACCTGCTGCTTCAGCAGAATTTTATGAAATTAAACCTGCACTTTTAAATCTTGTTATGAAAGAGCAATTTTCTGGTGTTAGTACTGATGATGCTGCTGTTCACCTTAATAACTTTGTTGAACTTTGTGAAATGCAAAAGCTCAAGGAAGTAGATGGTGATATTATTAAACTGAAACTTTTTCCTTTCTCCTTGAGAGGACGTGCTAAAGAATGGTTGCTATCTTTGCCTAGAAATAGTATTGATTCATGGACTAAATGCAAAGATGCTTTTATTGGAAAATATTATCCTCCTGCTAAGATTATTTCTTTGAGAAGTAGCATAATGAATTTTAAGCAATTTGATAATGAACATGTTGCTCAAGCATGGGAGAGAATGAAATCATTGGTTAAAAATTGTCCCACTCATGGACTGACTACTTGGATGATCATCCAAACCTTCTATGCAGGATTAAATTTTTCTTCGAGGAATTTATTGGATTCGGCCGCTGGAGGTACCTTTATGTCCATCACTTTGGGTGCTGCAACAAAGCTTCTTGATGATATGATGATTAATTATTCTGAGTGGCACACCGAGAGAGCTCCAACAGGTAAGAAGGTAAATTCTGTTGAGGAAACCTCTCCTTGAGTGCCAAAATTGATACTATTATGTCTATGCTTGCAAATGGTCAAACACATGTTGATCCAAATAATGTTCCTTTAGCTTCTTTGGTTGCTCAAGAAGAGCATGTTGATGTGAACTTCATTAAAAATAATAATTTCAACAACAATGCTTATAGGAATAATTTTGGTAATAGCAATTATAGGCCCTATCCTTCTAATAGTGGCAATGGTTATGGAAATTCCTATAGTAACTCCTACAATAATAATAAGAGTGTACCCTCTGATCTTGAAGTTATGCTTAAGGATTTTATTAGTACACAAACTGCTTTCAATAAAACTGTTGAGGAGAAATTTGGGAAAATTGATGTGCTTTCCTCTAAAGTTGATAGTCTTGCTCTTGATGTTGACTTATTGAAACTAAAGAACATGCCTCATGATGTTAAAGAGAGCAAAACTCTCAATGCTATACAAGTTAAAATTGATAACAATGTGAGGATGTTAGCTGAATTGCATGCTAGATGGGAAAGAGAGGATGAAATTGCTAGAAAGAACAATATTGCTAGAGTTTATACTATTACTACTTCTGAAAATGCTTCAAACTCAAGTGTTAACAAACCTCCTACCATTAATGGCAAGATAGTTGGTGTTGGTAATGTTTCCACTTCTATTGCAAAATGTCCTAAATTGCCTGATAACTCTGAAACTGTCCTTGATAAAGATGCTGAAATTTCTAGCAATAAGGAAGAGATAATTCCATTACTTTTGATGATAATGACTTTGATTTTGATGGTTGCAATATTTCTGAAGTAATTAAGTTCTTGCAAAAGCTAGCTAGAAGTCCTAATGCTAGTGCTATAAACATGGCTTTTACTAAACATATTACTAATGCTCTCATACAAGTTAGGGAAGAGAAATTAAACATGAAGCTTCTATCCCTAGGAAGTTAGAAGATGGTTGGGAGCCCATCATTAAATTGAAATTGAATGACTTTGATTGCAATGCTTTGTGTGACCTTGGTGCTAGTATTTCTGTTATGCCTAAAAGATTATATGATATGCTTGATTTAGCACCTTTGGAAAATTGTTACTTGGATGTTCACCTTTTGATTCTACTATTAAAAAACCTTTGGGAAGAATTGATGATGTTCTTATCATGGTTAACAACAATTATGTCCCCGTTGATTTTATTGTCTTGGATATTGAGTGCAATCCATCATGCCCTATTGTGCTGGGAAGACCTTTTCTTAGACTGTAGGTGCTATTATTGATATGAAAGAAGGGAATATAAAATATCAATTTCCTCTCAAGAAAGGTATGGAACACTTTCCTAGGAAGAAGATTAAGCCACCTTATGATTCTATTGTTCGAACAAATTACAATGTTGATGCTTCTTCACTTGGTAATACTTGATGCATGCTTTGTGCCTAGCTAAAAGGCGTTAAAGAAAAGCGCTTATGGGAGGCAACCCATTTTATTTTTCTGCAATTTTTCTTTTATTGAGTCAAGGAGTTTGTTTACTTCTGTAGCAACTCCTTTGTATCTTTATTTTCTCGCATTGTTGTGCCAAGAGTAGCCTCTAATGATAAGATGATGCTTAATTTTGATTGCTGCGCAGAAACAGATTTTTGCTGTTCACTGTACGAAATTCCTAAAATCACCAGATTGTTAAAAATCTGAAATTTTTTGTGCGTAATCTTTATGAATGTCTGAAACTTTCATTAGTTCAGAGTTTCTCGATCTGAGCGTCGTAAGTGCCTCGAAAAAATTCGTCTTTGCGGACTGTTCTGTTTTAGACAGATTATGCCTTTTTATTTTTGCATTCTCTCTTTTACTAGTGTTGAGTGAAATTCTTTTTTGGGTGGAAGAGCTTCACATAACATCAGTGGCTGTAGCTAATGTTTAAAGTAACAAATCATATTGCGTCTTTAGAACATGTGAATTTTTGATTATGCACTAACCCTCTAATGAGATCTACTTTGAGTTTGGTGTGACGGAAGTTTTCAAGGGTCAAGAGAGAAGGATGATATAATAGGATCAAGAAGAGTGAAGAGCTTAAGCTTGGGGAGGCTCCCATGGATCTCCCCAGCATATTTCAAGAAGACTCAAGCGTCTAAGCTTGGGGATGCCCAAGGCATCCCCTTCTTCATCGTCAAAATTATCAGGTCATCTCTAGTGAAACTATATTTTAATTCTTTCACATCATATGTGCTTTTCTTGGAGCGTCTGTGTGCTTTTATTTTCAGTATTGCACTTTTATTTTCAATAAAGCTTGACTGGACCCTAGCATTCTTGATTGGGAGAGAGACACGCTCCGCTTTTTCATGAGAATACTCCTATTCTTCACTTATATTTGTTGAGTATTCATATCTAGCGCTGTTCAGCTTTTAGCTCTTGTTTTCATGTATCTCTTGTCAGAGCTATTAGCTTTCTTTTGTAGAAAGTACTCTCTTGCTTCACTTATATTTGTTTGGAGAGTTGATGAAATAAATTGATTGGTGTTTGGTTGGTTCAGAAAATGTTGCATGTGGTAATTGGTATAAGGAAAAACTTGCTTAATCTTGTAGATCACTAAAATGGATAACTTGATGCTTGTCAATTGTTTTGAGTTAACAAGTAGATCATGATTAAATTGTGCATCACATGAGTTAAGCCTATTAGTGAAGAACTACCGTAAAGCTTGTTGAAAATTTGGTTTGCATCGGTGGTACTCTAAGGTCTAGATATTTTCTAATAACAGGGTTTGGTTAACAAGGAAGACGGTATGAAGTCTTATAACGTTTGCAATATGTTTGTCATATAAAACTTGGTGTACGGGTTGATATTCTTGTTTGCTTACATAACCTTGCTAGCCTAAACTCTGTACTGAGAGGGAATGCTTCTCGTGCATCCAAATCCTTGAGCCAAAATCCATGCCATTTGTGTCCACCATAACTACCTATATGTGGTATTTCCTTGCCACTCCAAGTAAATTTTTCATGTGCTACCTTTAAATTATTCAAAATGTTATTATTCCCTTTTTGTGTCAATGTTTACTAGCTCATGAGGAATTAGTGTGGTTATTCTTTATTCTATTTGTCGAGTGGACTTTTACACCTGGACTAGTGGCATATACATCCGCTTATCCAATAACTTGCAAAAAGAGCTGGCAACGGGGTGCCCAGTCCCAATTAATTACAACTTTAACCAATTAATTCTCTTCACACTTTTGCCCTGATTCATCAGTAAGCAATGACAAACAGTGAAATACCTGAATGTGTGTAAACCAAAGAGAAAGAGGGATGATCTGCCTTGCTGGTAGAAATAACGTCCTTCATGGGAGCCGCTCTTAAAAGTCCGTTCGACAGGTAGAATACTGTTCTCACCCGCTACCATTCGTTGACAATTAACAAACACCTCTCAAAAATAGATACTCCTCCATGGTATGTGATTGATGGAAGGCACCCGAGGATTCGGTTAGCCATGGCTTGTGTTAGCAAGGTTGGGAGGAGTATCAAATATTTTATGCAATCTCTATATGCTTTCAAAAACCTAAAAGCTCTAGCACATGATTTAATCCCTGCTTCCCTCTGCGAAGGGCCTTTCTTTTACTTTTATGTTGAGTCAGTTTTCCTATTCTTTCTGTCTTCCACAAGCAAACACTAGTGTCAACTTTGTTACAACATGCGTTATATGCAATGTATTGGACTTGTTATAACTTTGTGTTGACAATATCCATGAGATAAATATGTTGAAAGTTGAAGCAAATGCTGAAACTAAATTCTTCCTTTGTGTTGATTAAATACCTTTTATTAGAAACTATTGCTTTATGAGTTAACACTTATGCAAAACTGTTTGATGCTTGTCTCGAAAGTACTATTCATGAAAACGTTTAGCTTGTGTGATTCATTGTTTACTCATTATCTATTTGTAGCAAATTATAGACCATTGACTTGGATCACTTCATTCATTTACATGTGCCTTGCAATATTATATGATCAAGATTATGATAGTAGCATGTCACCTCAAAAATTATTTGTTTTTATCGTTTACCTACTCGAGGACGAGTAGGAACTAAGCTTGGGGATGCTGATACGTCTCAAACGTATCTATAATTTTTGATGTTCCATGCTTGTTTTATACCAATTGCTACATGTTTTGCATCTACTTTATATCACTTTTATACATTTTTTGGGACTAACCTATTAACAAGATGCCGAAGTGCCAGTTCCTGTTTTCTGCTGTTTTTGTATTCCAGAAAAGCTAGTCTGGAAATATTCTCGGAATTGGACGAAACTACACGGGGTGCCTATTTTTCCAGAACACGCCTGACGGAGCGAAGGAGCAGCAGAGGAGGGCCACCAGGCCCCACAGCCA